>VXAZ01009372.1:37589-109235 GCA_013399875.1 Gymnorhina tibicen | reverse complement strand
CATGGATGGAGCTGACTACTACGGATGGAGCTGATCCCTACGGATGGAGCTGACCCCCATGGATGGAGCTGACCCCCATGGATAGAGCTGATCCCGACGGATGGAGCTGATCCCCACGGATGGAGCTGACCACCATGGATGGAGCTGACCACCATGGATGGAGCTGACCCCATGGATGGAGCTGTCACCATGGATGGAGCTGATCCCCATGGATGGAGCTGATCCCCATGGATGGTGCACTCAGCTGCACTGAGCCTCTGCCAGGCAAATTCCCAGAGCAAAAGACTCAAAACCTGGACACCCCTTCCCAGGGGTCACCAAGGGCCACCAGACAGGGGTTTAGCCAGAGCCCAGCTCGGGGACAACCTGTCAGATTACTTCTAGGAGCCAAGGGCACCGAAACCAGCTGTGCTCCGTGTCAGATGGTCCTCGGCTTCCCAACACCTGCTCTCCTTCCCAAGCTGGAAAACTGCAGCGAATTCCCACTTTCCCTTTGCTTCTCCCTGAGACTTTTCAGGGCATTTGCACAAAGGCAGGAAGGAACCTGGACCCCAGGACCATCCTGGATGAGGGATGAGGGACAGGCAGGAGGAAACAGGATGCTCCTCACCTTCCTGGTCACTGCTGGGTCCAGATATCCCTTCAGCTTCTGGATGTAAGTGTGCGGAGGATTCTTCACTTGGAATCTTTCCTGGAAAAGAGACAGGAATAAACATCAGCCGTTTTTCTGTGTTTACTTTATGCAGAAGACACGTGCGGCACATACACATCCACCCGTATTTATTTGTAATACATTTTATTCCTAAGTGGATCGTCCACCCATGCAAATAAAATGTATTTCAATGGATCTTGATATTTATATCAACAGTATAAAAATACACCTGAAACATTCAGTGGGAATTGTGGATTTTAGGTGCACATCCATCTGAAGTTCTGGGGTTCCTGCTCAGCAGGAGCATGGAGAGGAAGGAGAAGGGTCAGGAGGGTGGATGCATGGCCCTCATGGATTGAAACCATCACCACAAAATCCAGGAGACCTTTTTAACCACTTGGAAAAAACCTCCCACTGTCCCAGGGTGCTCCAAGCCCCATCCAGCCTGGCCTTGGACACTGCCAGGGATCCAGGGGCAGCCACAGCTGCTCTGGGCACCCTGTGCCAGGGCCTCCCCACCCTCCCAGCCAGGAATTCCTTCCCAAAAACCCATCCATCCCTGCCCTCCGGCAGTGGGAAGCCATTCCTCAAGGTCCCAGCACCTCAGGCAGGGATCACTCGATCTCCAGTCCCCCCTCAGCCCCAGACCACGGATTTTGGTGACAAACACCAGCTCTGTCTTCTGAGAGCTCCCTGGTTTTTCCCCGCATTCCCAGCTGGAAGTTTACCCCACCAAAGCCGCTGGGAAACACGAGCTGTCCCACGAGCAGTGTGCTGCGCCCAGACCTCCTCACAGCATTCCCCAAAGTTCGGATCCTCTTTGTATCTTGGAAGAACTTTAAGCTATTCTGCCCCTTTCCCCGGAGGGAAGATCTCATCCCAATCTCCTCCTGAAATTTCCCATTTTATAACTGTTCTCTGAAACCTCCCTTTATTAGGTCAGGATGCAGTTTTGGATTATCCCAAAGTTATTCCAGAGTGAACAGGACGCTGCTGCCCAGTTACCAGAACTGGCTGCACACCACAAGCTCTTCCTGTTATTATCTTGCTGCTTGCTGGAAAAAAAAGTAATCCTTCGTGGCCAGCAGGAAAAAGTGAAGGAAAAACTCTTCCCTAGGCTCCACCAGCCCTGGTGGGAGCTCTGGAAGTCACAGAGCACTCATGGCTTTCCTCTTGTACAGCTGGATTCTTTTTCCATGCACCTCCACGCAGCTCTGGAATTGGCATTTCCTTTTTTATCTAAAAACCAGCGCAGAAAATGCAAATTCCTTCACTGAGGGTTCTTCCCTGGCCAAAGCGACACCGGCAGGGTCTGTGCTGCTCCAGCACCACATCCGCCATCACGGGTCCCTCTTGGCTCTCCCACATGGATTCTTGGAGCCGGGCTCACCTCAGTGGCTCCCACGGGGCAGACAGAGATTTCCTGGAATCCCAGAGTGGTTTGGGTGGGATGCACCTCAAGGATCACCTAATTCCTCCCCCTGCCCTGGGCAGGGACACCTTCCACTACCCCAGGTTGCTCCAAGCCCTGTCCAACCCGGCTTTGGACGCTTCCAGGGACGGGGCAGGAAGGTGGGTTCCTTCTGTGGTCGTGTCCCAGAGGTGGGAGAATGATCCCAGAGTGGTTTGGGTCGGAAGGGAGCTTAAGGATCCTCCAACTCCAACCCCTGCCACATCCTCCTGGCAGCAGTATCCCATCCCAACAACGCTCCACGTTCCCTCTCCCGTTGATTCCCCCCTTTTTGGGGGTTCTCTCCTGCTGACAGAGCTGTGTTCGGGCCAATCCCCCAGAGAATCCCCCTTTTGCTCTCGTGGATTTATCCCTCTTCCCAACCAACCAACCCTCACCCGCCGAAGCGACGGGAGCTCTTCCCAACTGCCCGTTTGAATTGCCCGGAATCTCCAAAATGAAATCTTTAAAGAGGCTCGAGGAGCACATTTAACAACCTGAGATGCAGCTACTGGATGGTTTTGCTTGTCTGGCTGTAATTATGTATTTATGTCATCATCTCCACGGCAACTTCATTTCAAAAGATGCCGCTCCTTCCCGTGGAGTGGAATTATTCGGGTTAAAGGATTTTCAAGACGTTACCCACGAACAGCGAACACCAGCCATGCTCTTCCCTGAGGAGTGACCGAGAACCACTCGTGGTAAACATCTCCCAGGCCTGGAAACATTTTTTACAGCCCCTTCAAGTGTTTCTTTCTCGCTGGTTTGGAAAGCTACGAGGGATTAGCCTTTAGAACTGCCCTTTCCTGGCTACGATTCCCGCCTGGGTTTATCCGGCTCCGAGTGTTTTATATTAGAGGCTGATTAAGAAGCTGCGAGAGCCAGGGCTGGGGCTGTGCAGTGAGGCCACCGGGTCACCCTGGATGTCTGCTCACAGCCACCCTCTTCCCAAAAATCCGACTGGGAGCTCCCGGGGGATGGGGAGGGCGCGGCGCCGGTTGCGGGCTGCGGACACTGGGATCCTCTCGTGGTCCTCCTTGGGAGCATCCCAACACTTCCCGAGGCACCGCTCTGCCTTAGGAACCACAATTAAAGGGTTAAAAATCCCCGCTTCTTTTCCTGTCAGCGCCTCCCCTCCACTTCTGGCAATTCCCACCCACTCCCTGGCCAGCTCAGCTTCCAAACTCAGGGTTTGACACCATCCGAACGAGGAGGAGGTCGGGGATTTTTACCACACGCACAAAAAAAAAAAAACCAAAAAAAAAAAAGCCTAAAATCCGGATTGGAGCGGCCAAACTTTGCTCAGCAAATACTGAGGGGTGACATCACGGCTGGGACGTGGTGGCTGCCCTGGGCTGAGCCATTCAGACACAACAAAGTTCCTAAATCCTGCTGAAACCTTTTTTATCTCCACTACGTGACTCCCCTGAGCTCCAGCATTATCTGCAGCCTGAAAGGACACGGGCACAGAGCAGCAGTGACTCCACACCGCCTTTGTCAGCCACCTACAAAGCAAACGAGCTTAATTCCCAAGGATAAAGGCCTTTTTTCACTTGGAAAATCCCTCAGGAGTGGTGCTGTAAGCCAGGACGGAACAGCACAGGGAATGCAAGGACAGCAGCACCAGAGAGCAACGAGACGAGCTGGGCCCAGCACCTCCCTCTGAGGGAATAAATGGGGAGAATTCACTGGGATTAAATTCAGAGAGGGACTGGGGACAAAGGATGGAGGGACAGGATACAGGGAATGGCCTCCCACTGCCAGAGGGCAGGGATGGGTGGGATATTGGGAAGGAATTCCTGGCTGGGAGGGTGGGCAGGCCCTAGCACAGGGTGCCCAGAGCAGCTGGGGCTGCCCCTGGATCCTTGGGAGTGTCCCAGGCCAGGCTGGAATAATCTGGGACAGTGGGAGGTGTCTCTGCCCGTGGCAGGGGTGGGACTGAACGGGCTTTTAAGTCCTCTCCAACCCAACCCACTCCCTGATTCCATAATTCAGGGGAAAAGCCTGGATGCAGGAGCACAAGGCCGCTCCCGCGCCCCTCTCACCCGGAATCAGCACTTTCTTTTCCGACGGACACAGGGAAAAAGGGAGGCTGGGGGAGCTTTGCTTCAGCAGCCAAGAGGAACTGCTGCACTTCTGCATTTCCTCTTCCACGTGACCCTGCAGGGAACTCGACACATCTCCTGGTCACCCAACTCTGGAAAACGTATTCACTCCGGAACCAGGAAACTGTGCCTTTTCCAACAGTCCTTGGCTCCCGAAAACATTCAGGGCATTTTTCTGCATTAGCCCGTGTGTTATTCCCATTATTGTCATTATCCTCGCTAAGCTGTTTCGTTCCTGGGATTCACGGATGCCGGGGAAGCACCCGGCGCATCCGCCTCGGGATCAGAATCCCCCAGGCAGCGCTGGGAGCGCATAAAACCCGTGGATTGGGATCAGCGGGGAAGGAGATGGATGAGGAGATGGGGAGCTGCTCCCTCCCATCCCCGCGGTGCCGAGCCCTTCCCAGTCCCCCGTCACTGAGCCTGGGACTCCTCGTGCCTTGATCTCCAACCTCTCCATCCCCCCCTGGCTGGTTTTCCCTGAGCCTCCTCTCCCAGCGTGACTCAGACGAATGAAGCCACCAGAAGTCCCAAAGTCCAACTTCTCCCGAGTTCAGTGAAACACGGGATTTTCCACACCTGGATTTACCCCAGCAGGGCACATTCCCTGGAATACACGGTGGTTTTTAAGCAAGGGCTCTCCAACCAGAGCTGTAAATGGCTTCTGCAGCACGTGCAAAGTGGTGGAAAACCCTTGGCTGGATATTGGCAAAAAGCCCTGGATCTCTGTTGTGAGAGGGTCAAAGGCACCGTGCGGGCTCCCAGCCCCCTCAGCTCGTCCCTGAGGAGAAATCCGGGCTCCGCTGAGGAATTTGGGACAAAAAAATGGCGCAGCGCCCCCCACAACACCCTGCTCCTCGCTCAGTCCCTTCTCCATCAGCCACCCACGGATCCCTCGGGCAGGGGAACCCCTCGGAAGCAAAGCTGAGGGGTGGCCACCGCCGCCACCCCAGGAGCTCCACGCCGGCCCCCGAAACACCGGGCACCCGCCTTCTCCCGCAGCTCCAGCAGGGAAGGGGGAGTTCCACGGACACCTCCGGGAGGAGATGCTGGGTGCAGACCTCACGGCTTTCCCGTGGGACCCTGCATCCCTCATTCCCACAGCTCCCGCGTGGAATCATCCCCTGCCACCCTTTGCCATTAGAGGGCAATGAAGAACTTCGCAGGACGTCCCCAGGCCCTTCCCTCCTCACCCACGTCCTCTGCAGCTCCTCCTGGCACCTCAGAGCCCTCGGCAAGGAGCCCTCCAGGACCCCATTCCCTGCATTTCCATGTAGCCTCGTCCCTGCCTGGATCATTCCCAACGCCAGCCCCTCAGATGGCCACCGGGAGCCTTTCCAGGGTGGACAACAGATTTCCTGGCTCTCCCCTTTCCCTCCTTCTTGGAGCTCGTCCAGAGAGGTGGGAGCGGGCTCTGAGGACGGCGCTGAGATGACTGGGAAGGTTTGCAGGCGAAGGAAGAGAAAATTCCACATGGGATGAGTCCTCCACAACCAGCCCGGCAGCCCTACCAGTGATTCAAACACTGCACATAATCCTATTCACGGCAGATTATTATTAATTGTTACTAATTATCATTAATTATTATTAATATTGTCATCATCACCACGAAACCGGTTCCCCACTTTTGTTAATCTCATTTTTTGCAAAAGTCAGAGTTCCTTTTTTTGGGGATTAACTCCTAACATTCTCCAAACACTCCACAGATAAATATCCAGGAACTTCTGCACGGACTACTTAGAAAATACCATCTCTGGACACTTTTCCCTTTCAGATCTAAGCTGAAAAGCAGCACAGGAGAGAAAGAGTTCATTTCCTCATTAATTTACAAGCAAAACCAGGTGAAAATGGTGCAGCGGGTGAAACCGAGGGAAAACAGGAGCCAGAATCTGCATCCATAATAAAAACACCCTGCACAACACAACCCCCGCTCCTGGAAGGGCTCTCAGCCCCGCAGTTCCAGGGGTATCCATGGATATGAATATTTCACACCCCAAATGCTGCGTTTCAGCGCTTTGAGTGACACCTGCTCACGCTGCTCTGACCCACTGGGGACATCAGGGAGCTGGCACAGAGCCCAGCCTGCCCTCCCTGCCCAGCGTGTCCCGGAGGATGGCTGGGCACGGCAAAGGTGGCACTTGGCCACCTCCTCCTGCTCCTCCTGCTGCCGGCAGCGCTGCTTCCATCAGCCCTGCGCTGCTTCCCTGCCTTCCCCAAGGATGGGAAGGGCCTCGTCCCAGGGAAGGGACTCATCCCAGCCCGGGGGTGGACCCGGAGTTGTGCAAGGAGCTGTCAAAAAGCCGCGATGACTCCGGATTGCGAATTTCCTTCCCATCTGCTCACCCCTCCTACCCCGGCCCAGAGCTCGGGGTGAATCAGCGGCAGCTGCGAAGGGCGGATCGGCTCCGAGGTGGGAATTTGCACATCCAGGCTGGGATCAAACGGCTCCTGCCTGTCCCGCTGCCAGCAGGGAATCCAGCACGGAGCTCCCACCTCTGCAGGACGATCTGGGAACACCCGGGACACAAACCATGGAATCCCACAAGGGATTGGCTTGGGAGGGACCTCAAATCCCATCCAGTGCCACCTCTGCCATGGGCAGGGACACCTCCCGCTGTCCCAGGCTGCTCCCAGCCCCAGTGTCCAGCCTGGCCTGGGACACTGCCAGGGATGGGGAGCCCACGATCCCTCGCAGCAGTTCCTGCAATTTTTCAGTGTCTCACTGAACTGAATCTTTAAACAGCTCAAGCTTTACATTCTCTGCACAGAAACTCACAGGGAAAAAAGCAGTTCTTCATTAAGCTTTACTTTCAGGCACCTGTGCAACAGATTTAAACTGTCAGAGGGCAGGGTTAGACGGGATATTGGGAAGGAATTCCTGGCTGGGAGGGTGGAGAGGGGCTGGGATGGAATTCCCAGAGAAGCTGTGGCTGCCCCTGGATCCCTGGAAGTGTCCAAGGGCAGGCTGGCTGGGGCTTGGAGCAAGCTGGGACAGTGGAAGTGTCCCTGGGGTTGGAGCTCCACGGGCTTTAAGGCGCCTCCCAACCCAAATATCCCGATGTCCCTGACCTCCCAGCCCGGCTGCACCTCCTGCCAAACTCTCAGCCTGGCTCTGCCGAGCTTACATCCCAGGGGAACACCCCACTTTCCCTGTGCTGGATCAGCTCTTCCTGCAGGTGACAGCCCCCATCCCTGGAGGTGCCAGCCCCCATCCCTGCAGGTGCCAGCCCCCATCCCTGGAGGTGCCAGCCCCCATCCCTGGAGGTGCCAGCCCCAGCCGCGGGCAGCCGGACCCTCCCTGCGCCGAGCCCGTGTGCTCAGGACACGCAGGGCCAGGCTCCAAGACCAGCAGCGCTCAGCAGCCAGAGGGAATCCAGGACGGAAACCCCCGAGGGGAGAGGGATATCCCCCTGCGAGGTGGGAATTTGCACCAAGCAGCTCCTGCCCGTCCTGCTGCCAACGCAGAGCTGAGCGCGGAGCTCGCCCCTCTCCGGGACACCCCGAGAAACACCCGTGACACCGATCCCGGCATGGCAGAACCCCACAAGGATGGGGCTGGCCGAAATTATTACTGAGGAGTGGTTACCAACAACGGAGCGACAGCCGAGGGAACGAGCGTTGGGAACTCCTGGGAACAGGTCCCTGCCAGGTCCCGCTCAGCCCAGGGACGCTGCGGATGGAGCAGCTGGAAAGAGGCATCTCCCAAGGGCTCTCCAGAGCCTCCTTACCTGGTCACAGATGAGCTCCCACTTCTTCTCGTTGTCGTACTGCCGCAGGAGCCGGGCTTTGTCGGGAGGCAGGTTCATGGCATTCTGTGGGGAGACAGGAATAGTGTGAGTGACAACCACGGCCAAATCCAGCTGGAGCACGCCAAGGCAGCGTGGCTGCAGCTGCTGAATTGTTCCACGTGAATTCCCGGTGCCAGAGCTGCTCAGGAACGTTCCCTCTCCATGCTGGTTTTGGCCCCAAAAGCGCCAGTGAATCACGAGGCACCCAAGGGCAGGGCTGGGACACACGAGGTGAGACTGAGGGCCAGCCCTGAGCTCCGGTTTCTGGGTTTTTAGGAAAAGATCCCTCTCCATGAGGGTGGGGAGGCCCTGGCACAGGGTGCCCAGAGCAGCTGTGGCTGCCCCTGGATCCCTGAAGTGTCCAAGGCCAGGTTGGACAGGGCTTGGAGCAGCCTGGGACAGTGGGAGGTGTCCCTGCCCATGGAATGCTTGATAAGGTCCCTTCCAATCCAAACTATTTTGGGATTGTGAGCAGCCACCTCCATCCAGTGGAGAGGAAAGGATTCCCTGAGCTGCCACAGCACAGGAGCCACTCCGTGCCCCAGACAGGTCCCGTTCCCTTCCCCTGGAAACGTCACCACGTGCCACCTTCTTGGGATGGCACCGATCCCGGAGCCAGGATTGCTGCTGCCCAACCCCCAGAGATAACAATCCCAGCCTGTGAGTGACAGGAGGCAGGAGGAAGGGGAGAGGCAGCAATTATTTGATCCCTATCAGTTCCTGGCTCCTTTGATGTGAGATCTCCTTCCAGGACAGCTCTCCGGGAAGGGCGGCGCAGGCCACTCGCTCCCAAGGCAGAGTTCCCAAGAGCCCTGTCCCGGAATGTGCAGCGTAACTGTCGTGCTGGTGCTCCTGGAGAAGCCAGAACACCTGGAGAGAACCCAGGAACACTGGATGGAACCCAGGAACACTGGATGGAACCCAGGAACACCTGGAGAGCTCTGCAAACACCAGGGCTGGAGAGGATCCCCGGCAGCCCGGCCGAGCTCAGCAAGGCCAAGTGGTGGGTGGAAAACCTGCCGAGCACCTCCTGGGCTCCAGCAGCTCCTGGGCTCCAGCTGGAATTCCCAGACTGGCCCCAGTTAACCCAGTTAAGCCCTGGGGACCACAGGCCCCTGGCAGCCCATCCCGGTGGGGAAGAGCCGGCCGGTCCCAGCGGCGCTGGACACAACAATAAACCAGAATCAATAAATCAGAGTTTCGCACTGAAATCCCACGCCAGGAGCAGCTTCCCAAGCTGTGCAACGGGCAGCCTCCAGCTTTATTCCAGCAGGCTGTCCTGGGCATCCCTGGAACCATCCCACAATCCACACTCTGCCCAGACTCCCTCCGTCTCCTCACACAAACCCCGTCCCAAACACGGGGAGAGGAGGGATCAGGAAAAGAGGCACCTGCTGGGATCAGCCAACCAGGACGCCTCACTGGCACCTGGAAAATCGGAATTTAAGGAAGCTCCTGGCAGGGTCACGGGTGCCAAGGGCAGTTCGGTGCCAGGGGATGGTGTAGGTAGTGCTGACCACGCTGATGGGCACCGGGACAGCCGGGAGAGCCTTGGGAACGAGGGACAGCCGAGGATCTGCTCACCTGCCCTCCCTCCATCCCAGCCCAGAAGCGTCCCCACTCCTGGGGATCCCCTCCACGCCTCCTGCTCCCATGGCTGCTCTTCCCAGAGCTTGTTTTCCATCAGATAACCGCGGCTCCTCCGTGCGCTCATCCCTGCTGTCATGCTGACAGTATTTATAGGCTCTGATCCTATCTGCTCGCTTCTCCTCTCAGTCTCTCACCAGGCACCTTATCAGCTCTGCTTATCGCTTCATGCACTCCTCGGTATTTTTCCTGAGGGTTCTTCCAGCACCATTCCTCGCTCCTGAGCCGTATTTCACAGCTCCCCTGGCTCTCAGCTGGGGGAAGAGCTCCGGCGTTTACCTGCAGCGCAGCCCTTGGCGAGCTCTGATCTCCTTAGGGCTAATCAGCTTACGCACCCCGGCCGGCACCGGGACGGGAAACCTGCCTGGAAACCTCGGCAGGACCGGGCCGTGGCAGGGCTGGGAGCTGGAACGGGGAGAACAAGAGCCGGGCTGCAGCGATCCCATTCCCGAACGCAGCCGCCCGAGCTCGCTCTGCAGCGGGAAGCGCTTTGCTCGGCTCCTCGCGGCCGCTCCGTGTCCCTCAGCAGCTCTGCGCTGCGGGCATTCCTGCCCTCTCCCACCGGGAAAACCCTCCCTGGACACGGCCTGCGGCCAGGCTCAGCTCCCTGGGTGTGAGCTGAGGGTGCACTGCAGCTGCTCGCTTCCCAAAAGGAGATTTCAAGCGTGCCCGTGGCGTGGACAGGACCAGGGTCCGCCCCAGAGTCCCTCCGAGTCCTTGGCCGGATCTCTGCCGGAGGGAACTGGGAAGGAAGGAAGCACCTTGGTTCCCTGCACAGCCTGAGGGAGGCTTCTGTCCGTCAGGGAGTGTCCAGAGGGGCACGGGGATGGGGAAGGCTCTGGAAGGGACAGATGAGCATTTGAGGTCTGGGGGGATGGGGGTTTTTTTCCTTGAGTTTCCCTGCACCTCGTGGTTTATCCCTTTTTTCCTTCAGTCTGCAGGGGCCATACGAGGAGCAGCTGAGGAGACTGAGGGGAGACATCCCCGTCTGGAGCTTCCTCCTGAGGGACAGCTCCGAGCTCTGCTCTCTGGGATCAGGGGACAGAGCCCGAGGAATGGCTGGAGCTGGGCCAGGGGAGGCTCAGGCTGGAGATCAGGAAAGGTTCTTTCCCCAGAGGGTGCTGGGCACTGCCCAGGCTCCCCAGGGAATGGGCACAGCCCCGAGGCTGCCAGAGCTCCAGGAGCATTGGGACACCACTCCCAGGGATACCCAGGGTGGGAATTTGGGGTGTCTGTGCAGGGCCAGGGGCTGGATCCATGATCCCTCTCACTCAGGACATTCCAGGATTCTACACCGTACCTTCTCTGAAACCTGGACTAAGGATTTTCTTACTCTCAACAGCCACTCCCTGCTGGAAAACTGGTTCCTAATCCACGATATTTTTACTCACATGGGAAGCAATAGATTTTTTTTTTTTACATCTCTGCGTGGCACTGCCCCAAGCGGCTCCCAAAATCCAAGTGCACTGCTCCCAAGTCCGTAACTCCAGTCACAGCAGCAGGATCCGAGGCAGAGGCTACTGAACTGGCTCCAGGAGCTCTGCTGCAGTCACACCCAACCAGACACATTCGTCGTCTGGGTTTCTTATTCCCTCTGGATCCCTGGAACGGCTCACCGACGTCTCCTGGCCACTTCCAGCTCTTACAGCCGTGGGCTTCGCACATCCCAGGGCTCTCCTGTTAATGGCAGGTCTATGCCCTGTGGTTTCCCTTCCCATCTTTTCCCAATTAGAGCTTTGAAGGCTTTTGAGAGCAGAACTATTCCCTCCCTAGAAGAATCCCAACTCCTGCTGTGGCCAGCAGCGATGGCCCCGCTCTCTCCTCTCCTGCCTGCGTCCCCTGTGTCACCACCCCCTCGTGCAGATGCAGACCCTGTGCTGGCAGAGCAGATTTCCATCGGCTCAGGAAGAGCTGCGCCTTCAACCGGATCCCCAGCTTCCACCAGGATCCCACAAACCCCATTCCTGTGAGTGGGAACTGCAGCCGAAGCAGCCTCATCTTGTGCCCCGCCGCTCTGCACCCTCATTCCCATTTCCACCCTCACCCCCACCCCTGGCTCCTGGCCCCAGGGACGGCTCCTACCAAGCACAGCCCGGATTAAAAAGAACCATTTCTGGCCAAACCATTCTGCCCCCGGGCCGAGCACCCGAGCCCAGGTGAGCCCCGCGGCTCCACTCCGCTCCTTCCCCCCGCAGCCCCCGGGGAGTCCGGTCCCACCTTCCTCACTCGCAACTTTCCACTACCTCACGGCGCTTCCAGGCCCGGGGAGCGGAGCAGAGCCAAGCTCTGGCACGTCCTCCCGCCTGGAGAGGCCGTAGGAAACCGGAGCGCTCCGCTTCCGACTCCTCGGCAACACCTCCCGGCGCAAACCTGGAGCGGCTGCAGCTGGATCCTGCTCAGCCTCCTGCTGTCTGCAAGGGCTCCCGTCCAAACCCCATCCTGGCTCCAAGAACACGGCACTTCGCTCTTCCCCCCCCGGATTCCGAAGTTATTCGTGTCTGCTGCTGCGTGCCAGACAATCGAGGTGAGGTTTCCATTCCCTTCGCTCCGGGTTGGCAGGATAAAGCCGGGCCTTAAATTAATCGCAGTAGCAGATGGAAAACTGGGGGGGGAATACAAGCAGACCTCCAAAATATTGAATTGCTTAAGAGTTAAAAATAAAACCAGAGCGCAACAAGGAAATTTATGTATTTTTAACCTATGAAATAAAGCCCAGCTCCGTCCAAGCTGGCGGAGCCTCCAATTCCAGGTTTTGGCGTTAAAAATCTCGTTCTGGGGACTGATCCGCAGGGTTTGGGCACCACCACCACCACGGCTTGGCTTCACCCTTGGTCTCAAACACGTCCCTCGGGGTCGTCCTGCTGCGCCCTTCCGTGGAAAAGGGGCACTGAGGGAGCTGCTGGTGGCCACACGTGGTGGCCCCAGGCCCCGGGGCAAGTGCCAGCACGCAGCCCGCGGGCCAGAGCGGGACACGGCACCCGGGGCAAGGGCAGGGACCAGCAGATTCCCCCAAGGGCCACCTGCAGCCCAGGCCACGCCAGCACCAGCTCCAGGGCCAGCGCTGGAATGACCGAGCGCTGCTTTTCCCAACTTATCCCTCGTTTTCCCGAGGATTAAAGGGCTCAGTGTTTTGGAAAACCAGTGCAGCAGCAACTCAGCTGACTCAAAAGCGTGAGCATTGCTAATTAATAGCATTGCTAATTAATAGCACCGGGCTGCTGCTCTTACTGATCTTATCATCTTCAAGGGCCAGAGCCCTTTTATTAATGAATGCTGGCACTGATGTGCTGGGAATGAACAGAGTCCTCCTGATCCATTTGTTCCCAGGAACGGCCCTGGATGCGTCAGAACGAGCTCACGAAGCCCCAGAATGCGGGATGTCCTCACCATCCAAAGGATGGGGATGGAAGAAGGCAGGAAAGCAGAGCCTGGCGAGGGAAGGCGAGTCCGGCACCGCTGCCGACGCCAGCGCCGGAGCAAGGGACGTTAAAAGCCATCCCAGCAAAGAGTTAAACTTCCCACTTGCACAGAGGCACTGCTAACCTTGAAGGGAATAAAGGTATCCCAGGAAAACCTTATCTGCAAGGACACGCCCGGATGTGGCAGCTGAGGGTGCAGGGAATTCCCAATCCTCCTCCGAGAGACCCGGCACGGGAACTCCCGTTCCTGAGAATGAATTCCCAGCTGGCTCTCTCCTCCTGTCCTCCCTCCGACTGGGATTGTTCCCACCTTGCACTACTCCCAGAGAGACGGAAAAACCAACCTGGATCGTTTCTGGCTTCGCAACAGCACCGAGGGAAAAGAGCAGGGCTTTAAAACACTTCAAACAAGTCCTGGTCCTCGTGACTCAGATTTACACATCCACATCAAAGCTCTGCTCTTACTCCAGGCTTCAAGGACTCCCTATCCTCACCTGGAACTTCCCAATCCGAGCTTATTCTCCAGCTCATCCGTTAAAGTTCCCAACTCCTCAGGTTCAGCACAGCATTTTGCCTCCAGCTCTCCGGGGTCCATCTCACTCCCTCCACCACGACAGGCTGCAATCCTGATTTTTCCTGCATTTCAGTCAGGGCTGCTTCAGGGCAGAGCCCGAAGTATTTTTAACTTTTATTAATACCCAGTGAGTTCTTACAAAGCAGACCCAAAACTGGTTCCTAAGTCAAGTCCATACCTCCCACCTCCATACCACGGAGACGGAGCAGCCCTTCCCTGGCTGGAGAGAGCCTGAGAACCAAATCCCAGCTCCTGAGTGGATCCAGGTTTCATTCTTGGCACGGAGCTGCCCACGTCCTCCCAGAGCCCAGGATCCAAAAGCAACCAAACCCCAAAAGCATTAAAAAGAGAGCGAAAAGCAACACGAATCAGTTCAGATCCGTTCACGTGACACTGCCACCCCTGGCTGTCAGAGATGGGATGGCTGAGGCTGGAAATGCTCCCTCACAGGCTCTAAATTTAGTTGGGACCACCCCTAACCCACGTCCCCAAGTGCCACATCCAGATGCCTCCCGAACGCTTCCAGAGACAGCGATCCCACCACATCCCTGGGCAGCTCGTTCCAACGCCCGACCGCTCTCCCAGGGAAAAGATTTTCCAGTATTTAATCTGAACCTCCCCTGGTGCAATTCAAGGTCATCTCCTCTCACCCCTTCGCTTGGGACACGGCAGAAGAGCCCGACCCCACCTCACTCCACCCTCCTGCCCAGGAGCTGTAGAGACCAGTGAGGTCCCCCCTGTGCCTGCTCTTCTCCAGACAAAAATTCCGGAAGAAATCACAAAATTCCCTGAGAAGCAGATCCTGGCCCCAAACCCTCCTCGCTCGCCATGGCTGGAGAAGGTCCCTCACCCTGCCCTGACTGTGACCCTTTCTGCAGAAGAAGTCTCTGCGTAGCTCCGGGAGCCGCCTACCAAAACAACCTCGGGATTTTTGTCCAGCATTAAAATTTAATTCCAGGGCCTGGCCCGTAAAACAGCCCTTAATATTCTCCTCGAATATTAAAATGCAACTTTTTGCAATTTTCCGTGCTACTTAACTCCCCAGCCCTGCTCCGGTGTGTTTATTTAGGAAAGCCAGAGGCAACTGAAGCGAGCTCCAAGTTCCCTGACTTTATGAGGAATCCAAGCTAGGCTAAAATTAAATGTACTCATTGTTCTAATCCTCCTTCTCCTCTCCTGGATTTTTTTATTAAACTGGTCTTTGATCTAAAAATACCAATGCCCTGCCTGCACCAGGCCTCTCTCCTCCTAAACACGCCCTGGACCCGTAGGGAAGAGCAGGAGAAGCTTCCACAGCACGGAGAGGGACCCGCCGAGGAGAGAGGACACGGCGCGTGGAGCTCACCCTTGGGGGATGACTGGAAAAAAAATCCAAGTGAAACTGTTGAGTTCCAGATCCGGGGCCCGGGGTTATCCAGGAGCACCCACTTCGTACGTGCGAGGGGAGGGCTGGGGTGCAGAACCCATGGTGGGCTGGGGCTGGGGTGCAGAACCCATGGTGGGTTGGGGTTGGGGTGCAGAACCCATGGTGGGCTGGGGTTGGGGTGCAGAACCCATGGTGGGTTGGGGTGCAGAACCCATGGTGGGTTGGGGCTGGGGTGCAGAACCCATGGTGGGTTGGGGTGCAGAACCCATGGTGGGTTGGGGCTGGGGTGCAGAACCCATGGTGGGTTGGGGTGCAGAACCCATGGTGGGTTGGGGCTGGGGTGCAGAACCCATGGTGGGTTGGGGTGCAGAACCCATGGTGGGTTGGGGCTGGGGTGCAGAACCCATGGTGGGTTGGGGTGCAGAACCCATGGTGGGTTGGGGCTGGGGTGCAGAACCCATGGTGGGTTGGGGTGCAGAACCCATGGTGGGTTGGGGCTGGGGTGCAGAACCCATGGTGGGTTGGGGTGCAGAACCCATGGTGGGTTGGGGCTGGGGTGCAGAACCCATGGTGGGTTGGGGTGCAGAACCCATGGTGGGTTGGGGCTGGGGTGCAGAACCCATGGTGGGTTGGGGTGCAGAACCCATGGTGGGTTGGGGCTGGGGTGCAGAACCCATGGTGGGTTGGGGTGCAGAACCCATGGTGGGTTGGGGCTGGGGTGCAGAACCCATGGTGGGCTGGGGTTGGGGTGCAGAACCCATGGTGGGTTGGGGTTGGGGTGCAGAACCCATGGTGGGCTGGGGTTGGGGTTGGGGTGCAGAACCCATGGTGGGCTGGGGTTGGGGTGCAGAACCCATGGTGGGCTGGGGTTGGGGTGCAGAACCCATGGTGGGAACGCGTTCTGCAGCTGGTAAGGAAGGACCGAGCCACCCAGGAATCCAGCGGCGGGGAAGCGGGGATATTCCTTGGGAGGGCAACACCTTCCGGGTGTTATAGCCGGCCTGGAATCCCGACGGAGCACGGCTCGGAGGCAGCCAGGGGGTCCCTGCCCCGCGTGGCCTCGGACGGTGCCCGTGTGCCAGGCTGGCGCTCAGATTCCCGTGTTTTGCCACCGCCGTGGTTTTCCGTGACTTTTCCGAGCCCCTCCGTGTCCGTCACCCCTCCCCACGTGCCGCTCGTCACTTCGCCTCCCCGCTCGCTTTGATCAGCGCTGCCATTTGCATATTTATCATAAATTAGCATTTCCCTTCCATCTGGGCATTGCGCAGAGGGGGGCAGCGGCACGGAGTCGCTGTGGGATGGTTCCCCGAGTCCCGGCTCGGTGGTGGGACAGACTGGACATCAGGGACAGTCTCTTCATGGAAAGGGTGGTCAGGCACTGGAATGGGCAGCGGAATCCCCATTCCTGGAGGGATTCAAAGCCCTGTGGAGGTGGCACTTGGGGACATGGCGCAGTGGTGGCCTGGGCAGCGCTGGGAATGGTTGGATTGGAGATCTTGGAGAGCTTTTCCAACCCTCAGGGTTCTCTGATCCCAAATCCCTTCTCCTCACACAGCAACTGGGGAGAGCCACGACGCCGCCGACCCCGCTGAGGGAACTTCATCCGGAAACCTCTGGAAGGTTTTGGGGACCAAGGACTGCGGTGACCACGGAGCTGCTCGTTCCTCTCAAAAATCCGGACTCGGCTTAAAGGCCCCGCGTTTCGGAAGAGCTGGAACCTCACTGATTCACCACCGAGAAAGAATTCCGTGGTAGGAACGCTTCCAAGGCCAAGCCAAGCCTGGCTCGCTCCGAGCTCGTCCCGTGGCTTCAGAAAAATCACTCGCTGCTGATAAGGCAAACCACAAAATCCAAAATTAAAGCCCTCTCGGCTGAAACGTCGGAGAAAGTGACTTCCAAAGAACCAAAATGTGCATTCCAAAGGCTGTGCTGGGAATTGCACAGATGGTGGGCAGTGCCCACGATTCCGTTCGTGGGGCAGCCCGGAGTGCTGGGAGCTGCAGGGCACAAAAATGCTGGAAAACACACCAAAAACGGGGTTCCAGCAATTCTTTACATCTTTTCCACTCCTCACAGCAGCACGGGCAGAGCAGCGAGGTCCAAGCACCCCTACAATTATCCCAAAGATGCCAATGGATTTCGGCTTCTCTCTGGAGCTTCTCCCCAGATCCCGTCCAAAAAGCAGCTTTGCTGTGAGTCAGAGGATCCCATCTCCTCGTGCCGTGGTTCCCTACAAACCCTCTGGAAGCGGAGCACGTGCCACCTGTGGAACTGCCCTGCTGCTCATCCCTCAGGGGGAAAAGGAAAACTCCGGCCAGCAGCTCCGACCGGCCAGCAGCTGTGCACACCCCGCTGCACCACAGCCACACGGGATTTTGGGAAGGAATTCCTCCCTGGGAGGGCGGGGAGGCCCCGGGATGGAATTCCCAGAGAAGCTGTGGCTGCCCCTGGATCCCTGGCAGTGCCCAAGGCCAGGCTGGACGGGGCTTGGAGCAGCCTGGGACAGTGGGAGGTGTCCCTGCCATGGCAGGGGTGGGATGGGATGGGATTTAATATTCCAACCCAGAGCAGTCTGGGACTCTGTGATTTATATGATATTCCTGAGGATGACAGAAGGGATTTTCCGAGGCTGGGTGGAACAAAACCCCTCGGACCTCCCCTCGCATGGAGGATCCCTCACTCCCCCTCCAAAGGGATGAGCTGGTCAGAGACATCGGCCAAGTCAACCTGACTCAGGAAAAGCTGGATAAAATCCCCATCAAAACACTTAAACTTCACCTAACTGCCATTTCTAAGGCAGCTGATGATCCCAGATTATCCCACATGTGCCTCTGTGACAGAAATAACGTGAATTTTCCCATCAGAAATCACGGAATTCCACGCTGGTTTGGGTTGGAAGGGGCCTTAAAGCCATGGGCAGGGACACCTCCCACTGTCCCAGGCTGCTCCAAGCCCCGTCCAACCTGGCCTTGGGCACTTCCAGGGATCCAGGGGCAGCCACAGCTGCTCTGGGCACCCTGTGCCCACAAACACTCTCCACACATATGGATAAAAACCCACGGAATTCATTCATTCCAAGCGAGTTCCTTACGCAACACCAGCTGAGACCCCGACTCCAGCGCCCACCAAGAAACCCCCGCGCGGCCAAACCCACGGGAGCAGACGGATCAAACCCCCCCCGGAGCCAGGATAAAACACTGGGATGCGTCCAGAGGGACACAAACAAAACCCAAGAGCAAGCCCAGCCCACAGGGTTCGGTCCCGGGACAGGGGGAGCGGGGCTGGTCGGCAGCTCCCCGATGGAGGCTGCTCCAGGAACAAAACCCGCGTTTCAGTAACATTAAGGGTTGGAGAAACCAAGGAAAATAAATGAAGTCAGGGATAAAAAGCCTGGCCCGGGGCCTGGTCCCAGGTTTTCCATCTCCAGTGAATGTCAGCGCGAGCCCTCCTTGGAAAACCACGTCCCAGACAAAACTCCTGCTTTGGAGGCAGCCAGGAACTCGCTCAGATGCTCAGAGCTGGACCCTGTTTTTAATTCTCCCTGACTCCCCTTCTCTTCCCGACATCCCCCAGCCAGCCCAGGTCTCTGCCCTCCCCTCACGCTGCCCAGAGGGAGCAGGTAAATCACAAGAACTCCTTAAAAAAATGCAAATTATTTGCATCCCTCTTCGCTGCACTCCAGCACTTGACGGGCAGGGAAAGGAATTTACTGGGAAGTTGATTACACCTTTGATTACAGCCAAGCCTCTCACCCACCAAGCCCCCGATCCCGAGGGGATTTTTAACAGCAAGCTACAAACTTGGATTTATCCCAGAAATATTTACAGGTCTCACTACTGCAGCATTTCCAGGCGCCGATTTTTGCCGCTTCACCACGAATCTCACGGCGCCTTCTCGAAATGTTATTTTTGGTGGTTTTCTGTTATTTTTTTGTTCAAGGCTCCGCCAAGGGATTTGCCAAGAACGAGGCACGGGGATCCCGGGAACGCGCGTGGCCCTGAGGGGACACCTCTGCCTGCCCTCCCTGTGCTCCTCTCCCAGGAATCCCGGCCCCTGTCCTGGTTCCGAGGGCATCCCCCTGTCCCGCCCAGTCCTGCTCCCTCCTCCTGGACACAGGTTTATCCCCTTTTTCCTTGAATTTCCCTGGATCTGGAGGGGTTTATCCCCTTTTTTCTGAAGTTTCCCTGGATCTGGGGGAGGTTTATCCCTTTTTCCCTTGAGTTCTCCTGGATCTGGGAGGGTTTAAATCTTTTTTCCCAAAGTTTTCCTGAATCTGGGGGTATTTATCCCTTTTTTCCTGAAGTTTTCCTGGATCTGGGGGGGTTTATCCCTTCTTTCCCTGAAGTTTCCCTGGATCTGGGGGGGTTTGTCCCTTCTTTCCCTGAAGTTTCCCTGGATCTGGGGGGGTTTGTCCCTTCTTTCCCTGAAGTTTCCCTGGATCTGGGGGGGTTTGTCCCTTCTTTCCCTGAAGTTTCCCTGGATCTGGGGGGGTTTATCTCTTTTTTCCTCGAGTTTTCCTGGATCTGAGTGGGTTTATCCCTTTCTAACTTCAGTTTTCCTGGATTCGAGGGGGTTCATCCCCATTCCCTTGTATTTTCCTGGATCTGAGGGGGTTTATCCTTTATTTCTTTGAGTTTCCGTGGATCTGGATGGGTTTATCCCTGTTCCCTCATACTTCCCTGGATCTGGGAGGGGTTTCTTCCCTATTTCCTTGGGTTTCCCTGCATCTCAGGGGGTTTATCCCTTTTTTCCTTGAGTTTCCCTGGAGGGGCCATACAAGGAGCAGCTGAGGGCACGGGGGAGAGGAGGAGACTGAGGGGAGACTCATCCCACTCTGGAGCTTCATCCCGAGGGATCGCTCTGGTTATTCCTTAAGCACTTTTACTGTGGCCGTCCCAAAAGCGGTCCCAGAGGTCGGTGCTGGATCCATAAATGTTTGAACTCGCCCATAAAATCCCTGCTTGGTTACCTTTTCCAAATCAATCTGTGGCTGTGCCGGCTGGGCTCCCATTCCCGAGGCAGCTCTGGATGCTGTTTTTAATCTCTGTGAGAAGATGAATCCCAAATTTCTGGACAACGTGGGCAGGCACCTAAACTGGGCAAAGCAGGGAAGGGGAAGGGAAGATTCCTCTCCAGCTCCTGCCATCCCAGACTCGTCCTTACAGCTGAATCCCACGGGATTTCTCACCTCATGGCAACACCTGTTTGCAATTCCCGTCGTTTATCCACAAACGCGTTCCCAATTTCCTCTTTCCGTGCCAGACATGCTTCACCTGCCCGCCCTCCCAGACACCCACCTCGTCCCCTTCCCCGGACAAACCTCGCCTTTCACCAAAATTCCCTTCGGTGAGCGTTTAGGAACCACAAAACAACCGGAGTCGTGGCTGGGAATCGCACTGCCACGCCGCACGCCGGCACCTCCTGCCTGGAGCGCACCGAGGGTGCCGCCAAAAATCACGGAATCAATCGGTGAGGTTGGGAAAGACCTCCAAGACCACCGGGTCCAACCTGTGGTGGGTCCCCACCCCGCGACCCAGCCCGGAGCTCTCAAGCTACGGTGCCAATGGCACAAAAATGGGAAAGCTATTCCCCACACCTGCCCTTCCTCAGCTTCCCTAAGGCAGAGCTGTCCCTAATCCCTGACTAAATTAATGTGAGAGTCAGGATGGTCATGGAGAAGGAAGCTGGATTCAGCTACAAGTGAACATCCAAGGGCTGTGAGGCGCAGATCCCAGGTGGAAGGAGCTGGGCTGCGCTGTCAGCACAGTCAGGAACCGAGCAGATTCAGGCTTAAAGACAGCAACAGCCAAAAATTATTTATGAGGAAGCTTTCCTGGGAATATTTTGGTCCCCAAATCCTTCACCTGGGGGCACGTGCCTATGGCTTGTGGCACCTGGGTGCCAGGGTGCAACGCACGAGCCAGACTCCGGGATTTTCGTGTCCTGGCTTTGGAAGTGCTGACAGAGCTTTGTAAAAGGCTCTCCTCGGCTTCCCACGCCGGGAGCTGGGAATGGGAATTAGGTTAAAGAGCTCCTGGGCTCCCAAGCAGAGTGTGGCACGGAATGAAAACGAGCCCTGGCCGGCACATGACCGGGATGAGCAGCGGGATTAACCCCATGCCGGCAGCGGGAGCAAGCAGCCCCCAGCCTGGCGTCGGGACAAGCGCCGGGCCAGGCTGGAATACCTCAAATTCCACTTGAAACGGTACAAAAACAAACCCAAAAAATCCCTTTATCCACTAAGTATGATCCAAGTCTGGCACGGGCAGCTCCATCCTCGGGGGGCAGACGGGATCCAGCCCTGAGCAACCTGCCGGGAACACCTCAGCCTGCCGGGGATTCCAGGAAATCCCACGGGATCTGCTGGTGATGGGAGAAGCAGCGCCAACCCCCCAGCGCGGGACAGGCAGAGCTGAGGGAGTTCCGTGCTCGGATCACAAACAGCTTTCACCTTTAGCTGCAGCTGGCAGAGGAAAAACATCCTTCCCAGCAATGGTCCTTCCTTATCAGCCTTGCACTTCGTTATCCTTATCTGAGAGAACTCCAAGATGCTATCAGCAGGTCCCTTCTTCCGTGGCTGCCGCAGCCCGGGGGAAGGAATGCCAAAAACCCAGCCAAACTCACGGAGGGAGAGCTCAGCCACGCTCCCGGATGGGGCGGATCGGGAAGCAGAGGGATCGGCTCCCACTGCCAACAGCTCCCGGCCCACGGCGGGGACGATCTCCCTGCCTGGGAGCTGCTGGGCTTCCCTTGGGATCCCCCCTCGGCTCCAGGGCTCCCGCACCTCTGGGACCGAGCGAGGGTGTCCGGAGAAGCCTTGCTGGAAGCATTCCCACGAAACCCAAACCCCGGGTCCCGCGCGACGCGCCGTGAACCCGGAGACCTTTGGGAACTCTTCTCCTCCCAGCCTCACCTGCCCTTCCAGCCGCGGGGGAAGCTCTCGGGGACGGCGGGCGTGACGCGTGGGTTCGCTCTGGGGGGCACAGAGGTGAGGAGAGAGCCCCACACCGAAGGGGAGCTGCGGATCCGGCAGCGCCCGCCCGCTGCCGCCGGCACGGAGCGGCGGCACCGGCACCCCACGGGGCGGGGGAGCGGTGGCACAGCCCCACAGCCCCAGCTCCGGCACAAACCCAAATATCTCTCACGGCCATGGAGCTCCTGGGTGCTGTTCCAGCACCACGCAGAGCCCCCGAGGGGGACACCCCAGTGCCAGGGTGCCACCAGCACCCCCCGTTCCCGATCGGAGCCGCCGGGCATCGGCCAGACCCAGCCTTCCAGAAGGCTCCGACTCCTCCGCTGCCTTTGGGAACGTCTTCTCCAGCTCCACAGGCACCAGGGGTTACGGGAAGACTGCAAATCCCAGCAGCACCAAGGCTGCAAGCGACAGCTCCTGGTGATGCCCCTGCGGAACATTTGCTCGGCCTTCTGTCACCGCGCTCCGAGCGGCCTCGGGAGCCCCACAGACAGGATTTCACACCTCCAGGGTGGAATTCTGCCTTTGATCAGGCACCAGGAGACAGCAGCACCCCCGGGGCGCCCGCACAGCTCCACAGGGAGGGACCAAATTGGAACATTTGGGCTGGGAGCTGGCAAAACTCAGCTCCTTCAAATGTAGCTCCTGCACCGTGTCCAGGCAGGGGGATGGCCCTGATCCCCAGGGAATGCCACGGCCCCGAGGCTGCCAGAGCTCAGGGAGTGTTTGGACAGCGCTGCCAGGGATGCCCAGGGTGGGATTGCCGAGGGGTCTGTTCAGGGCCGGGGGTTGGATCCACGATCCTCTGGGTCCTTCCAGCTCGGGAGATTCCATGAGCTGTGGTTTTAAGCGGAAAGGAGAATTCCTACAGCAGCCAGGCCCCTCCAGTGCTCACGGGAAAATGGGGACCCCCAAGGGGAATGTGGGACCCCCGAGGCAGGGAGAACACACCCAGCAGGAGCAGCAGCACGGCCCCGGCAGCTCCGAAGAGGGAGCCTGGCTCTGCTCCTGGGAACGGCACACACGGAGCCACGCCGGGCACAGCACGGCTAATTAGTGCCCTTTGCTGCCGCTAATGAGGCTGGGAAATGAGCCCCGGCCGTGTGATGTCTGTATCCCGGGACGGCTGACGAGTGCTCCCGGGCGGAGCGAGGGGCTGGGATGAATTCCCCCTGCAGGAAGGGACTCCCAGCTCCGCAGGCAGGACCCGGAGACCCAAACCTCGCTCCCAGGGTGACAGCAGTGAGGAGCGCCCAGCCGTGCCGCTCCCACGTCCACACACCGTGCCCAGCAGGGAAAAATCCCCATTTAGGGACATAATTTCCTCTGGGATGCCCATTCCAGGTGGTTTTCCCACCAAAAAAAGGTGTCCCCACCGAGCTGGCACAGGGTGAGGAAACCAAACCGAACCGAGCCCCACAACCCAAACCCCACACAAAGCACCCGTTTTCCCACACACATCCTCCCGTTCCCTTTGACACTGAGGTCTGTGCCAGCTCCAAAATGCCAAGGGCTCAACCCTTTTCCATAATCCCACTTATTGCCACGTTTCTCCAGCTGCCTTTCAGCCTTTGAAATAATAAGGAGATACAGGCACACCTGCAATTCCCTCTTCAATCCAGACCAACCCAGGGAACGACACCTTTATTTCAAATGTGACCTCCAGAGATGCTCCCGAAGAGCCCAGGAGGGACAGGAGACGGCCGAGGCAGCAAAGCACAAAGCCTGGTTTCCACAGGCTGCCTGTGAACTCCCCTTGGAAATTAGGTGGCATCAAAACCGACTTGGCACAAGTAACAGCTGTGGAATTAGGGCAGGACCCGGACACGGCCTTTTCCCACACTTCCAGCAGCTATTTGGGGACTCTGAGCTGACACCCTGTATTTAAACAGCATTGATTTTCTATTTCTAGGGTACAAGGTGGGTTTGGAGGCCGAGGATTTATTCCAGCAACTCCTCACAGTTCAAGGTGAAGCAAATCCCTAAATTTGAGCGAAACGGCGGAAACTGATTCACACAACAGCAGGTTCCAGGAAAAACACGTGCTGCCAGCTGAGCCTGGAGGGATGGGGGGATGTGCTGGTGAGGATGTGGCTGTACCAAGGAAAGGGGGCACAGGGCAGCAGCTCGATAAAATCCCATAAAATCATGGAATCATTTAGGGTGGAAGAGGCCTCTATGACTGTCGAGTCCAACCCAGCCCGAGCCCAGCAGCACGGCCCACCCTGCCCAGGGATGGTCGGAACTCTCTGCCTTTCCAATCTATACAGAATTCCAGCAGTTCAGCCCAAAACCTCAGGCTCAAAGCCTCCTGAACCCCGAGGGGCCTCAGCTGTCTCCCCAAACACACCCCCAGGGACGAACACAAACCCACACAGGAGCTGCCGGTCTCCAGAGCATCCAGAGGGGAGCAGGGAGAGAGGCTGGGACCGTTTCAGCTGGGAAGTGGGTCACTGAAACAGGACTTGGCTCATAATTAACCCCCTGCGTTAATCAGGCTCCTTGGAAGGGCACAATCCAGCAGGAACAGCTCGGGAGCTCCTGCCTTGATGCCCGGAGCTCCCGTCCCGGCACCCACCGGGAAGGAGGAGCCCCCCTGGGCACAGGGCAGGAGCTCTGTCCCACAGGGAATGTTCTCCCCTCCCAGCCATCCGTCAGGAGCTCGGCTCAGGCCTCGGAACGAGATCTATGTGCCCTGAGAGAAGCAGCAGCCCTGGAGAGCAGCGGGAGCCCGGCTCTCCCCCCTGCCCGGGAATTCTCCTCCGTGCCATGCCAGCCTGCCAGGGGGGCTGGCTTTCAGGGAAGCAGGGACAAACCCCTGCACGTGCTGGGGGCTCCGCAGGAATCCAGCCTGATCCACGGGGCAGGGCCGTCCCCGCACTCTGCTTCTGGCTGCAAATTCAGGATGTAACTCAGGATGTAATCCAGAGCGCGTGGGACTGAGGAGCCCCACCTCTTTTTTTTAAGGCAGCGATAAATCTAAGAGTTAGAGCAAAATGTGCGGTTTTTTTTGCTCCGAAGTTCCCAACCCTGCACCTCCAGAAGGAGCTCCAAGGGAGCAAAGACTGGATACTTCAAAATCCCACTTTGCCTCCTCACCTGCATCCCAGCTTCCTTCCCAGCTCCCACTTGAGGAAGGAAAACAAGCATCCCTTCTGGACAGGGGCCAGGGGAACGCTCCTTGCTCCGGGCTAACAGACCAGGAGGTTTCACCGTGGCCAAAATGTTATTTTTAACAAATACTTGCCAAGCTTAATTACAACGAAAATATTCCAAACTTTTTTTTTCTCCCCCCTCACAATCGAAACCTGTTGCTAAAGATCCCCTTGGAGGAGCTGAAACCCAACCAAGCAGAGCCCCTTGAAATGCAAACCCTCCCTAAAGAAGTTAAGAGCAAAAATGGGACACTGTGCCCAAACACAGACAGGGAAACGAGCACGGATAAAAGGGAAAATCCGGACAGAGAGCAAGGAGTGGGGGAACTGCTCCGTGTGGGCTCGGGGCGGGTGGGCTGGGCAGCGCCCGTGGCCAGGCAGATGGGAACAGCCTCATCCCGGATGGACACGCGGCTCCAGAGGGTCAGCACGGAGCAGGAATCCCTGACAACGCGGCAGCAGGGCTGGAGCGTGGCCAGGGAAGGGAACGGAGCTGGGAAGGGGCTGGGGAATTCCTGAGGGAGCTGGGAAAGGGGCTCAGCCTGGAGCAAAGGAGCTCAGGGGGCCCTTGTGGCTCTGCACAACTCCCTGACAGGAGGGGGCAGCCGGGGAGGATTTGGGATCTGCTCCCAGGGAACAGGGACAGGAGGAGAGGGAACGGCCTCGGGCTGGGCCAGGGGAGGGGCAGGGTGGATATTGGGGAATTCCTCCATGGAAAGGGCTGCCCAGCCCTAGCACAGGGGTGGAATCCCCAGCCCTGGAGGGATTTAAAGCCTCGTGGCTGTGGCGCTTGGGGACGTGGGGCAGTGCTGGGAATGGTTGGGCTCCACGGTCTCGGAGAGCTTTTCCAGCCTCAGCGATCCTGGGGTTCCGTGCCTCCGGGACAAGAACAGCTCCATCCTCTGCAAACAAACACCTGGAGCAGAACTCGTTTCAAGCCCCTTGCTCATTCCAGCTGATCCTGGATGTCCTCAGGGCAGGCAAGAAGGAATTCCTGGCTATCACAGTGCCCCAGCCAGGCTGTTAGGAAAAGGAACACAAACACTTGGAGGTGAACCTTGGGATTCCACAGCCAGTGCTTCCCACTAACTGCAATCCATGGAATTAGAGAGGGCAGTTCTACTGCTCAGTCACGCCCATTAACACCAGCTAAAACTCCTTTGGTTTAAAACGAGACCCAAAGAGAGCGTTATAAAACCAGTGTCAAACCTTGCAACACCACTTCCATCCTAATTCCCCTGGATTCCCTAAAACAAGACAGAAATCCTGGAAGACACACAAAAGGTCACGCTGGCCACCTGTGGAAGGACAATACTGTTCTTCAGTCACAAAATCATGGAATTCCAGACTGGTTTGTGTGGGAAGGGATCTTAAAATCACCTCATTCCACCCCCTGCCGTGGGCAGGGACACCTCCCACTGTCCCAGGCTGCTCCCAGCCCCGTCCAGGCTGGATTTGAACCCTGTATTTCTTCACCTCCCTTTGTGCCCCTGCCTGAGAAAACACCTCCCTCGCTGCGCTTCATTCCCAAACCCCTCCCAAGCGCTCTGAGCGTCCAGGTTGTTATTCCCACCGGGAAAGAAGTGCTCAGATCACCTCTGGAAATCCATCCCAAGAGACCCTGCTTCAGATCCCCCCGGAGCTGACCGGGACAGCAGGAACCGGGCCCTGCACCCGCCCCCCAAGCCCCCAGCCCTGCAGCCCGACGTGGTGGCGATGAATCAGCTCGTGGAAGTGAGCTCGCACCACCCCGAGAAACACAGGCCTTTGTCCAAAAAGCGTTTGTCAGAACAAAAACAGAACCACCCAAAACTGGACTGCGCTCCAGCCCTTAAAAAAGGGAGGGAGGGCGAGGAAGGAGCAGACGGGGTTGGACATCAGGGACTCGGGCTGGAAACCCCACGAGGACACCCACAAATGAAGGAATGCGGGAGCCAGGAGAGGGATTGGTGCAGTGTTTTCTGGCAGGATTTCTATCAGTGGGACGCTGCTTCCCACCCAGCAGGGGCTGAGGTGGCAGTGGGAGCTGCGCTATCCCCACTCCCTTCCACGGAAAAACACCTTCCTGCTGAAAAGGCCCCACGCGCTCCAGCTGCAAAGCGCTCCAAAAGCAGCGCCAGGAGCACTCGTGTCCCTAAGGATAAGGACAAGTGGAGCACCAGAAAAATGCTCTTACAAGGAATCACAGGAGCACTGGAATTGATTTAAATCTCTAGAGACCGTGACTTCCCTTCACCAGCACAGAGCAGCAGCAGCAGCACCGCTGACACCGTGGTGCTGGGATCCCAGAGGGAACTTCCAGTGATCATGGAATCACGGAATGGGCTGGGTTGGAAGGGAACTTGGAGCTCATCCAGTGCCACCCCTGCCACGGGCAGGGACACCTCCCACTGTCCCAGGATGCTCCAAGCCCTGTCCAGCTTGGCCTGGGACACTGCCAGGGATGAGGAGTTCACGGAGCGGGGACCCGATCCCAAAGGGCACGGAGCGGGGATGTGCTCTGGGATGACCCTGCTCGAGCTGGGAGGCTGGACCAGATCACCCCATGTGGGGTCCCCTCCAACCTGAGCCACCCCCCTGAGGGCCACCAGAAACGCTACAAAAACCCCAAACCGGGAAAGCTCCAGCCTGGAGGAACCTGGCAGCGTGCCAGGAGAGCAGGAGCGGGCACAGAGGAGGGATTTGAGGGACGTGCCAAGGCTCCGGCCCCTGCCCACGCCGCAGGAAAATCCCGGCGGGGCTCCCACAGCCCGGCAGCTCCCAGACCCGTGAGGAAGCGGGGCCAGCTGGGATCCCAGCCCCGAGCTCCTCGCGGATCCACCCAGCAAACCTCAGGCCAGCGCAATCCGGGCGCGGCCCGCGGGGATCTCGGCGTTCCGGCGCTTCCCATCTTCCCTGACGAGCACGGCTCCTACGGAAAGCCGAGCACGAGGGCAGAGGGCTCTTTTCGCTGAACATGTTTTACCAATTAGGGCCTCGTGGTCTCCATCAAAACATCCAGCACAGCCCAGCAAAGCCATTAATAAAGCCGACACACGGAGCGGGGTTTTACGGACACTGCACGCTCCGGGTCCCTTCCTCTCCCGGCTCCAACACTCACCAGAACCCCGGGAAGCTGCCTAAGGAGCTCTAATTAATTAGAGTCATCATCCAAGTCAAGCTATTTCCCTGTTCAGATACGTTTAAACGTCATTATTTCATCCCAGGATCTCTCCCGTTGCAGCTTTCCCACACGCCAGCTCTGCCATGGCCATTTTCTGCTCCAGGAGGGATAAAAATCCCTGGGATCTCCAGCTGCCCGGGGAGGGGCACAGCTGGCTGCATCCAGCACCTGCAGGGCAGCAAAGGGAGGAATCCCAGGGAATTATGGATAATGCAGGGATCTCAGCGCCGACCAAGGCCTGCTAGGATTTCGTTTAGCAGAAAACAGGGATGATTCCGCCTGTCATCAAACCCAAAACTCCCTCCCACCCTGTGCTGTTCCGTTAAACACAACGAGCTCCGTGCTCACAGCCAGGGTGCTCCTTCTTCCACATCCCAGGATTCCCAGGGCCTGCTGTTCAATGCTTTCCATCCCCTCGTAGGAGAGATTTATTCATCAGTACCGAGCCTGCTTTTGCTCTCACTGAAGCCTGGTAAGATTTACAGAACTTTCAGCCTCGTTATCGATCCAAAGAGCTGAGTCAGCCCCCACCCCGCCTCAAATCCAACAGATCTCAAAGACAGGAATCCACCTCAGCATTATTCCTCTTCTACTCCCTCAATCCAAGCTCTTCCAGCACCTGTTTCCCAGGTGAATCTCAGTCCAAAACCCCCACCAGACATGGAACGCAGCAATAACGAACTCCAGAATTCCCATCCACGACCTCCGTCTGCATCCAGCCGCTCCCTGCGTTTCCAGGGCTCTCTGATGGCCCCGGTTTTGCAGCCAGGCTCGGCCTCTGGGAGCAGGACAATGCCAGGAGGGCTCCCTGAGGGCTCCAGGCTCAGGACTGCATCCCAAGGATATCCTTGGGATGTCCGCGGGAGCTCCGGCTGTGCCCTCAGCTATCTCCCTGCACCGCTCAGGACTCAGTAAACAGGCTCCTTCTGCCAATTATGCAAATCAGATGTAGATTTGTCCCAACAGACTCGGCCAGTCCCACCACCGAGGAAAAGGGACCCGCAGCATCCCGGTGCTCCGTGCGGGGATCCCAAGCCAAATCCATGCATGGAAGAGCACTCCCGGCTGCCCCCCACCCTGCGGAGCAGAGCCAGGGCACCTCTCCCACCCCAAATTTCCAACCACCCCCCCAATGTGGATCACCTTTGGTTTGACTGCCCAGAGTTGGGTTGGTTTTCCTCAATCCTTCACGGAGGTCCGCACCTACGGAATCGGAGCAGCACAGACACAGGGAACAAACCTTCCTTACACCAAAAACCCCCACTTCAGCCTTAAATCCCGTGGGAGGGCACGCTGCTGGATGTGGGAATGATGGGGAACAGCCCCGAGGGGAGGTGGGGCCGCAGGTGAGGCCCATCACCCTCAATCTCCTGCTCCTCCCCGTGCCAAATAATCCCCTCTCCGAAGGCTCTGGCAGCAGCTGGGTGCTGAGCCCTGACTCCGTTGCTCAGTTCCCCCGCAGGACGTGGTTTGGAAATGCATCCTAGGGACTCACACGGAGTGTGCTGGGAATGGCCTCCTGCAGGAGCTCTTTTACACCAAACTACACAGGCAGCAAGCTGAGGATCATGTCGCTGATACGATGCGGTTTAAAAGCAGTGGGGTTGTTCTATTGTTCTAAAAAATACAACAAAATCACCTGGTTTTGTTTCTCGGGGTCCGCAGCTACCTGGCAAACAGCAGGTGCCAAAAATCCCCGTGGAAGGCAGTGGGAATTCTTTGCCACGCTGGTCATTTCCCCCCCTCCCTGCACTTCAGATCATCCCCTCCCCTTCCATAACAACTCCTGGCATTCCCTTTGTAATTCCCTTTGTAATTCCCTTGTAATAATAACTGCTGGAATTCCCTCTGTAAGCCCACGTCCACGGGTATTTCGGGAAATCTGACTCGGAAGATGTTCCGGACGAGCCCTTCTGGAGCTGAGCACGGCCCCTCCCAGGGTCACACCTGCAGCGGGCGGGACCTGGGGCTCCCCCCTGCTCCTGCTCCGCAGAACTCCCTGGAACACGCTCCAGGGACGGGGTTAGGGCTCGGATCGGGACCTGGATGTCCTCGCAGGAGGGCTGAGCCCAGCTCCGGAGTTGGCTGCTGACCAGCTCTGCACTTAGGGAACATGGAGACACCCGGGACAGGAACTCGCTTGTTCAGGGGATCACTTAGGGATTTAGGAACTGATCTTTAGATCCCAGGAAGTTTTCTTAATTGCCGACGAAGGAGTGGCCAAATTGTTAGGGAGAGTGGTGGGACTGAGAGAATAACCTGTGGACACACAGCAAGGGAAGGAGATCCAATGAGATCTGTGCCCAGACTGGATGCTCGGATAACTGATCCCATCCTCTGCTCCTTCCTCCCAACGTTCCCCCCAGCCCTGAATCCCCGGGGAGCGGGTCAGGATTGCTCAGGAGTCCACCATCACCACACATCACAAACACAGACTGAGTATTTCTCATCCTATTCCTAATTTCAGTAAGAATCTCTAATCTCAAAGTTATCCACCCCCCACCAAAAAAAAGTCTTTAAAAGGAACAACAGCCAAACCCCCCTAAAACCCAACTCACAAGCAAATTTTTCACCCCCTGAGAAAGCCCCGAAGTGCAAAACCCCACGTAGGCACCTCGACGAGGGAGGTCACTAATTAACACATTAGCAGGGAAAAAAAAAAACCCACAAAACCCCACCAAACCCCAAACCTGCTTAAGGTTCCTCTTTAATTAGATTTGTTTACAACAGCAATAGTATCGTTCTGGAGATATTCTGGGAAGCTCCTGCCAGCAGTGATTTACCTTCCCCAGCGGGAAAGGTCAGGCAGGGTGCAGCTTTAGCACTTTCATGGACATCTGCGGATGCATCCGGAGCACAAAGGAGGAGGCAGGAAAGGCTGGAGTCAGACAAACCCTCTGAAACATGCTTTTGTCCAAACAACATTACTGCTTTTCGCTGGCATCCCAAGAACAACCCAGCAAACTTGGCTGGGTGTGTTTCAGCGCTTATTAAAGTGCTCTCCAAACTCTGCTTCTCTGCCTGTTGCACAACAGGGCTGGGGCTGGGGGTGATGTCAAGCTTTGACACGCTCCGAGAGCCCGGAGAAGCCGACGGTGTGGGAGGAGGGAAGAGGAGCAGCCGGGGCAGACGCTCACCCCGAGAGCCTCCGCTCGAAGGGAAGCAGGAAAAATCACCCCCATCCCCCGCTCGTGCCCGAAGGATTCAAATTAATTACGGCCAAACAAGGCAGGACCTCCAAAAGAAAGGGGGGATGGTCCCTGGGAATTGCTCACACCTGCTGGATGCCTTTCATTCCCGGATCAAAGCTCCTCAGGAACCTGCAGCAATTAAGGTCCACAAAGCCCGTGTGAATCACGGAGATTTTATTGGGATTTCTGCAGGCTCAGCTGAGAGCAGGCACGCTCTGGAGCTTGGAAGGTGATTTAGTTATCCAGGATAGAGAGGTGAGAGGTCTCTGTGAACTTCCCATCCCTGGAAGTGTCCCAGGCCAGGCTGGATGGGGTTTGGAGCAATTTGGGACAGTGGAAGGTGTCCCTGCCCAAGGAATGGGATGGGCTTTAAGGTCCCTTCCAACCCAAAGCATTCCGGGATTCCACGATCAGTGAAAGTTCTACAGGATGCTTCCAGAAGTCTGAAGTTTATGTGGAAAACCATGAAAAGCCAGGATATACCTGCACGACAGGCTCCTGTCCTGACAGCATCCCGGGAAGGTGGATTCCTCCCTCTTTCTTTCCCATGGTTTGACCCCTTCCTTAACCCCATTTGCATAACTAATTACCACACTGGGTTTGTTGCATTTGAAGTCTGACAAACCTCAGGGCTCTGAAAAGAGCTTTACAAGTGAATGTATCACAAATCCCGGGATCCCTGAGGTTGGAAAAGCCCTCCCAGCCTATGGAGTCCCAGCTGTGCCCGACCCCACCTTGTCCCCAGCCCAGGGCACTGAGTGCCACCTCCAGGAATTCCCTGGACACCTCCAGGGATGGGCACTCCAAACCTCCCTGGGCAGCCCCTGCCAGGGCCTGAGCACCCTTTCCATGGGGAAATTCCTGCTGGTGTCCAGCCTGAGCCTCCCCTGGCACAGCCTGAGGCCGTTCCCTCTCCTCCTGTCCCTGTTCCCTGGGAGCAGATCCCAAATCCCCCCCGGCTGCCCCCTCCTGTCAGGGACTTGTGCAGAGCCACAAGGGCCCCCCTGAGCTCCTTTTCTCCAGGCTGAGCCCCTTTCCCAGCTCCCTCAGGAATTCTCCAGCCCCTTCCCAGCTCCGTTCCCTTCCCTGGACACACTCCCACCTCTCAATGCCCTTCTTGTCCTGAGAGAAAACGGGAGAAAAAGTGAGGGGAGAAAAACCTGAGGGAAGTTTGGGGAGGGCTCTGCTTCCTTCTGGACGCTCTGGGATGCACACTGGGCATCACAGCAATTCCAGAGCAGGAGATGATCCCTGCCAGCCTCTGCTGCTGCCCAAAGTTCCCACTCCTGCAGCTCCAGCAGTGCTGGAAAACCCGAGTGGAGCATCCCACCCTTCCAGCAGTGCAGAGACGCAGGAAAACCGCAGGCAGCTTGGGGAAAAGGGGAAAAACGAGCTCTGTAAACACACTCGGTGCTCCTGGGTGGTCTTCCAGGAAACCCAGCGTCCCTTGGAAGCAGCTGGATGAGCCCTTGTGGGGTGCTGGCTGCCTGGTACTGCAGCACCCTTCACCCAGGTAACTCTGGGGTACGCCCGGGCTCCACACCTGGGATGGGCTCAGGAGAGACGCATTCCCAAAAAACCCAAAAAACCCCAAAAAAACCCAAAAAACCCCCACTGTTCCAGAGCGCTCCAGGCCCAGCAGCAGCTCCCACTCCCAGAACAAATTCCCTCCTTCCCACCAACACTGATCCCCATCATTCCACCTCCACCCTGTCAGAGGGAGGTGCGAGGAAAGGATTCCAGTTTTCGTGGATGCTGTGTGCGGAGCGGGTGGAACTCCGTGTCCCAGCTGCTCCCTGAGCTGATTCCTGCCAGCTCTCTGACCCTCCTCGGCAGCCCAAAAAGCCAAGCCAGGCATTTGGGTCAAAGAGAAGACACAGAGGTTTTTTTGTGTCTCTTTCTTTTGTTCCCTTTTTCAGTAAAATCCCAGCGAAGCGCTGACAAACCCACTTTAAACTGAGAACAAAAACATGCTGCTGGCTCACCATATATTAACCCCAAAATCCTGTACATAAACAGCCCTACAACCCTGCTGGGCTCAGAGCCTCACTGAGAACCCGGGAACAGGGATTATTTCGGAATTACACCGCTCAATGAAAGCAGAACCCGGCCCCAAATCCTTCCATCCAGCTGCTGGTGCCATGTGCACATATTTGCAAGGAAGTAAACAACGCATTTTTGGACAAAAATCGGAATAACAGCTTGAAGTGAGGCTTTTGGCATCCTCTCCTTCAGCAATTCCCGCAGCAAACCCACAGATGACTGTGGAAAACGGGGCAGGACTAGGAAAAGGTAAGAAAAGCCTTTTTAAGTCAAGTTGTTGCAGTATTAAGAGCGATGAGCTCTGGCCACCACCGATGTCCACGGACTCCGCAGGGGAGAGGGACTGTAGGAGCACCTGGAGATGTCCAGCCAGGCTGTGGTGGTCACATCCCTGCTTCGTCCATCCATCCACGACCTTGTGCTCCGGCAGAACCAGAGCCAGGCCTCGGCTGATCCAATTTCATCAGGAATTAATTTGGCTTTCCATTACAGGTGCTGTCGCTGCCTGAGCTCGTCGCGTCCCCGGCCGAGCCAAAAATAGCGTTCCCGACCCAATTAAATTGCCATCCATCCAGGGTGACAAAAGGTGAGGGAGCAACCTGAGCAACCTCAATTAACAGGAATTAATTCGAAGCACGGCCCTCCTTGCCCGCTGCCGAGCCACCCACGGGAGGAACGAGTGCAAAAAGGGTTCTTCAGCCAGCTCGTTGCTCCTAGGTGTCTCAGCAGCTCGGATTTACATAAATTATCATCTCTGGGGTTTGATCTCCTGTTCCCTGCTCCCCCATCCGCTTCCTTCTGATGTCACTGGGAATTCTCCCTGCGTGGGATTGCGAGTCGGGGCCTCCTTCCCGCGGGAGGCGGCTCCCCCAGCCCCAGGAGCTGCTCCCAGGGTCAGCCCTGGCCTCGTGCGACACGGGAAGCACGGCCAGGCCTGGAAAGTTCTAAAAAGTCTGAGTAGAGAGCTGAAATCCTGCTCGGAGAGAAGAAAGCAGCAAGAAACCCTCTCGGCCTAAATCATCTCACTGCCTGGACCTGACATTTTGTATCTCCTCACTTCCCTTACCGGGTCCCAAAAGATCCCCTGGCTGTTTGTTTTTAATAACGGATATTTTGGTGATTAATTCTCCTTTATTGTCCATGGAAAACTCCCAGTGCTTTGCTAACTCCAGGCAGCATTTAACTCCTGGAGGCCTCCGACACCCCCTCCCCACCTTCCCGAATCCTCCCTGGAAGGAGAAGCTGGGGAAGAGCGTCCGAGGCGAGGGCTGTGTACAAAGCAAAGCCAAATAAAGGCCGGGGAGCAGGAAGCCGGAGGCTCCTGCACACTCCAGCTCGCACCAGCCCGTCCTACACCCACTCCTTTGGGTCAGCAGCTCAAGCCAAGAGCCCTTCCCAGCACGGAGGGAGGGATGTGGGATGTGCACAGATCCACTCCCTCACCCACGCCAGGAGAACGATTCCCGTGGATGGGCTTTGGGCATTAACGGGTTAAAATCTGATTTCTGTGACATCTAAAAGCTGTCACGCCACAACAACAACTACAATAAAAAAGAATACAGTGCCCTCCAAAGTGGGAAAAATGACTGTTGTATCCACGAATCCAACAGATCTGACAACAAACTGACGCAGGACAAGGTACGAGGAGGGCAGGGATGGATGGGATACTGGGAAGAAATCCCTGGGAGGGAGGTGAGGCCCTGGCACAGGGTGCCCAGAGCAGCTGTGGCTGCCCCTGGATCCCTGGCAGTGCCCAAGGCCAGGCTGGACAGGTTCAAATCCCTCCCATCCCTCTGTGCCAGGCTCCTGCTGGCTGCGCACCTGCTTAAAATAAAACGTTGGCATCTGTGGGTGCAAGAGGGGGGGAAAATGCACAAAAAGGGCTTTAAAAAACCACCTCGCTTCTGACAAATCTGCGGTAACTTGGGGTTAACTTCTAATTCCTCGGAGAACTCCCTTTTTCCCTTGCACTCTCGGGGGGATTGGCTGGGATGCCCACCCGTGCAGCTCGTGCCGGCGCCCACGGCAGCGGGTGCTGCCCGTCCGGGATCTCCGGGAGCAGCAATCCACAACAGCACAACAGTGCTCCCCACAACAGCAGCACCCGCAGAGCAGGGATCAGTGAAAGCCCCGATTTCCGCAGGGAGGGAGGTGTTGGGTGCACCCCCGGGGCAGGGACAGGGCCCCGCTCTGCGGGCGGGACACCCGGGATGCAGGGGACAGCCGGGATGCGGGATAACGCGCGTCCCGGCCATCCGCCGCGCCGGGGCGAAGCCGCCGCCGTTCCTCCTCGCGGTGAGCTCACGCCAGATAATTCTTGGAAGCGGCCAGAGGAACAGTGATGGGAAACATCTGGCGGGGCTGCCTCAGCTCCCCCGGCCCCGGCGGCGCTCCGTGGACGCGCTTCCCACCGGAGGAGCTCGGCCCCTCCGGACACCACCCGGAGCCTCCCTGCCGCGCTCCTGTCAGACCCCGAGCTGTCCCTCCAGCGGGGCCATCTCCTCGTGCTCTTCCTTCCCAACACCCTCCGGGCCAAGGGGCGCCGGGAGCCACGTGGATGGAACGAGGCGGCTCCGGATCTCAGCTCCCTCCCGAATTCCGGGAGCGGGGAATGCCGCGCCACGGCCCTGTCTCCCTTTCCAAAGGATGAGCTTCCACTCATCCCTGCCCTGCCCGCCCCCACTCCAGGCAGCCAGTTTTCATGGAACCACGTTACAGAACCCCAGAACCGCTCAGGCAGGAAGGGGCACTCAGGATTATCCAGTCCCACGGGCAGGGACACCTTCCACTGTCCCAGGGTGCTGGAATGCAGGGGATGGACACGACCTCTCAGCACTATGGCAGAATGTTCCCAATTTGTCACCCCCCGTGACACACGGAGCTTCACACAGCCGCCCCTCACACACACACGTGGCAGGAACTTCAGCATCTCCACAGGAAAATACATCTTGTTACATTTCCTACAGCTTTTTTTCTGGAATAGAAAGGGATAACAAACACCTTCCTCCATCCTTCCTTGGGCAGTTCTGCTGCACTGGAGCCTCCACTCCAAACTGGCAATCCCTGGGGTAGAAAAGCTTTGGTGATCCCTCAGTCACTCCGTGTCCCTCAGACCGAGGATTTTCACCTGCAGTAACCCAGCACCCCACCTACAGACAATTCCATGCCCTCTGAATCCAACGGCATTCAGGGAAAACAGAAAACATTCCCAGCATTAATCCCATAAAGGCCCCAAAACAGATCACAGCGTCTTCGATAATTTTAACGTCTTCCTTGGCACATCTTTGGTGTAACCATCTGCTTAAACCCACACAGCCCTGGCACTCAGGGAGCTCTCAGGAGCCTCAGCTTAGATGATGGAGAATTTCATGGAATCATAGAATCCCTGGGGTTGGAAAAGGCCTCCCAGACCATGAAGTCCCAGCTGTGCCCGATGCCCACCTTGTCCCCAGCCCAGAGCTCTGAGTGCCACCTCCAGGAATTCCTTGGACACCTCCAGGGATGGGCACTCCAAACCTGCCTGGGCAGCCCCTGCCAAGGCCTGAGCACCCTTTCCATGGGGAAATTCCTGTTGGTGTCCAGCCTGAGCCTCCCCTGGCCCAGCCTGAGGCCGTTCCCTCTCCTCCTGTTCCCTGGGAGCAGATCCCAAATCCCCCCCCGGCTGCTCCCTCCTGTCAGGGACTTGTGCAGAGCCACAAGGGCCCCCCTGAGCTCCTTTGCTCCAGGCTGAGCCCCTTTCCCAGCTCCCTCATCCTCTCTCCATAGGATTCACTCCCCAAACCCTTCATTTCCCTGGCCGGGTGCAACACGGATGATGCTGAACCTCGACAGAAATGGCGCTGACACTGATCACAACAAGAAGGATGGGGATTCCCTTTCCCTACGGATCTGGGCTCTTCTCCCGGCCTGGGACACTCCGTGTCCCTCTGACAAAGGTGGCACAGACCTTTGTGGCCAACACCACCCAGCTCCCCCCGCAGAACTGCTCCGGGCACACCTCCCACAGCCCCGAGCTCCCGCTTCTCCCGGCGCCACAGGGAGCCAGTTCTGCTGTAAACAACTCCATCAGCAGCTCCAGAGGGACAGGAACACCCTCCCTGTGCCCGGGCTGGGCAGCTCCCACTGGCAATTAGAGCCCAGCTGGAAGGGCTCAGCTCTTAACGTGATCGGATGCTTGGAAAATCCGGTTGTTCGTTTACTACTTCAAGAGGAGCTGAGCTCGTTTGAAAATCCAGTCCTGACCAGCCACTGAGCTCCTGCACAAAACTGGTCCTTAATCTCGCCACATCTCGGTTTCCTCACCTTTAATTAAAAGGTATTTAATATATAAACCTCCTCCACTGAGACTCTGTCAAGTAAACTCCATCGGCTTTCCCATCCTCGGAAGGATTGTGCAAGTTTTCCCTCGCTGACAGACACCAAGGAATCGCTCAGAAATTGTGGGATCCCCCCCAGAAAAGCCGAGGGGGACATCCCCAATGGAAAACAGATCCTTGTGTCTAAGGGATTTTCTTCTTTCATGGTCCCGGGCACTGCAGGCAGCAGGGTCAGAGTCTCCTCATGCCTGTTCCTGCAGTATTCCCGGAATTCCGCACCATGGCTGACCGACAGGGAGCGGGAGAAGGTGTGGATGCGTGGTGGTTGTCACAGTCCCACCAGGTGTCCTGCAGGGCTGCAGGGAGCAGGAATCCCGGCTGAGGCGGGAGGGCACCCCCAGCCAGGGCAGCGGGCGCAGATTGGGATTAGGGCACTAACGAAACAAGCCCCCAATTAATCCCAGGAGGGAAACGCATCCCAGGCACAAAATCCCCGCGCGTTCTGGCGCGGACGGAAATCCCTTCCCAAGGAGAGCCGGGCCAGGGGAGGGACTGGGGAGACTGGTTAGCCCTGCCCCAGCAGCCCTGGCCTTTCCCTTTCCCAGGCACCAAAATCCCTCTCCAACCGAACTCCCGGCAGGAGAAACAGAGACAACAACCCAGCAGGAGAAACAACAACCTGCCAGGAGAGACAACAGCCCAGCAGGAGAAACAACAACCTGCCAGGAGAAACAAGAGCCCGCCAGGACACCAGCCCAGGAGCCGCCCGGCGCGTGGGGCTGACCGCAGTCCGGCACTGACCACATCCCCTGGCCGCAGCCCGGAGCTGGGATCGCCTTCCCTCTCCACGGGGCCGCTCTTGCAACACTCCCAGGCCGGGTGTTCTCCTTCGGCACGGCCTTTCCCATCACCCTTTTCCCACTTGGAGAGCCACCCCATCCTTCCGGGTCCCCGTCCTCGGGAATGGGAGCTGCTCCTGCTTCCTCCTCGCACCCAGGGGGCTCCCAGCACCGGGAATAACAACATGGATCAGCGCAGGAGCTGCAGTGACTGAGCCGGCCATCACCAGTTAAACATCCAGAGGGCGAGACCACCACTCCCAGATTTATCAGGGAATGATGCACTGGGATGGATGCAGCTGCACGAATTCCCATCAAGTCACGGTCCATCCCAGAAGGGGAAGCAAGATTTTGCCTCAGCAAATACAGTGGGGATCTATTTGCACCTGCACACATCACTGCCACCTTCAGATTCCCCCGTCCCAGCCCCAATTCCAAAGGCAACAATCCAGCTGAGTGGCAAGGGGGCACGGAGGAGCCTGTGGGGATTACGTGGGTTCTGCCCTCGCGTGAATCCCGTTATTTATGCAAAAACACAACTTCAGGCCAAGCACCACAAACATGAACAAATGGATTGATATCCCTGGCTCATCCCAGGCTTTCCCAACTTTTGTTGCCTCTCTTTTGAGTCAGGAAAGCAAATCCCTTCCTTCGGGTTTTCCACGGATCCCTCCCTGACCCACAGCTTGTTCCTATCACTAACCCACGCTCGTCCCCTTCACCCCCCTGCCTGGGATTATCTCCGTGGGGTTGGGAAGCCCGCAGGAACACCGAGGTCTGGTTTGCCATTCCCAGCAGGTCGTGTCCCCCTTGGAAGGTGCAGGATGGGGCTCCCCCCAAGCCACGCACCCAAACCCCAGCTCTGTGTCCCACTCTGCTCCTCTGCCCCTTCCTCCCGGGGTGCTTGTGCCTCAAATCCCTTCTCCAAAGCATCACCCACTCAAGGCTTTGGAAACCTTCCTGCCATCCCATGGAGCAGGGCTGGCGCTCCACGCACTCACGGGTGGGGACAAGCTGGAGGAGGAGTCCTGGAGATAAAATTCCCTCTGGCACCACACAGATCTCAGCTGACGGGGGACACCACACCCAGCTGCCGGGGGCTCGATCCAGCCAGGAATTCCCATGCACGGAGGATGCACCAGCGTCTCCCTTTGCAAACCAGATCCTGCCACACAGGATGTAGAACAGCATTTTCACTGCCCTCATTTCCCATAAAGTCACTTCAGTTCTCACCTGCTTTGAAAGGAGCGATCAGTGCCACTGCTCCCGGGTGAATATTCCTATTAAAAGTGAGGAAATGACACGGGGTTCCTCCTCAGACGTTAGGAGTGGTGACAGAGCCACCATCAAGTCCCAGCCTGTCCTGTCCTGAGTGCCAAGGCAGAGTAAAACACGAACCTACAGCTCCAGCTTACAGGAGGAACGTGACGGTTTCCAAACCCCAACAAATCAGCAAGGTGCTTTTAGAGAGCCTTCCTAACATTCTCCTAGGATTAATTGGGGTATTTGGCTGGGATGGGGCTTCCACACAGCTCTCCCTTCACAGCAGCACAACCAGCTGCACCTCCCAGTCCTTGGGGTGTCCAAAGGGTTTCCCTGGGTCATCCCAGGAGCTGGGGACAGGCAGATGTGGCCGGAGAAGCGGCCTGCGCTGCCAACTCCCTGGCATTTCATCCCTGCCGCGGAAAAACGCGCAGGGAGCGCAGCATCAATGCTGCTTTTGTGATCCCCTCAGCTGACTTCATTCCTAACATATATCCAAATGGAAGAAGTTCAGCTACATGACAAACCCATGACATTTTCCATCTGAAGCGCGCCGAGGAGAAGCGCGCTCGCTGGGATGAATGAGGTCCCACCGCTGCCAAGCGTGTATCTTCAGGAAACTCGGAGTTATCCTGCCAAAGGGTGGGGGGAGACCAGATCTCCTTCCTGTCTATAAATATTTTTCTGCTGCTCTGCTCCCTCAGCAGAGCTCTTCCAGATTTCTGTCGGAGCAAAGGAGCGCCGGGGCTGCCTCTGACGCAAGCCTGGAGCAGCTCCAGCGACACCGAGCACCAGAGCCCAGGAAGGACCGGGCATAACCCACACTCGCCGTGTCCTAGAACTCCTCTCCTCCCAAAAACTTCACCCAAATCCCCGTGGCTGTGCCTGTCCCACAGCCCTGCCGTGGGGCTGGGTCACGGGGAGGCAACTCCGCACCATCCCACATCCCTGGGGATGCTCCCGGACGCTCCCCGGTCCCTCATCCGGGGCTGGACGTGCAAACCCCGAGCAGCAGGTGGTTGGGGATGTGCAAAGAGGAAGCCTTCATCTGCCTCCTGCTTTCCTGGAGCCTGCAGAGCCCCTTGTGCAGTGCAAGGGAGAGGAGCCGGGCACGATCCCGAGCCTCCTCCCCGAAGGGGAGGTCTCCGGGTCAGATGTTCGGGGAGCGCGCGGAGGCAAACCCTGGGGTCGCACCTTCAATCTGCTCACCAGATGTGCACTTCAAAAAGCCTCCAAGTCCAAGTCAGCTGGAGGAAAGAGCCTTTAAAGTCCTGTGCTGGGTGACCTACATCCCTCGTTCTTCGCTCCTCCAGCAAAACTCTTCCTTTTTTCACTTGACCTCCGATTGTTTCCCGTTTTATCCCAAAGGCTTAAGAGCCATAAGAAAGTGCATCGCCAGCGATTTAACAGCAAGGAAGAGAGAGATGTGCAGCTCACATGGAAAACCTTGATGTGTGTTGTACCCTCGAGGTTCCAGCGTTTCCCAGGCAGCATTTCCCATCTCGAAATCCCTAAAACCCCGGGCCGGGCAGGGCGCAGCCGGAGCCGAACAAAGGCGGGAGCGCTCTGGAAGCGCTCGGCTGGAATTTTTTCCCCAGGTGCTCTGAGCTGCATTCAGTGGCAGGAGCATTAATGTCTAGTCCATTCTTCCAGCACGTTGGCTCGACCTCCTTGGATGTGCAGAGCCGAGCAGCCTTTGGCGCTGCCCTCCCTGTCACCCCCAGCGCGCTCGGCTGCCGCAGGATTCCCGCGTGGGCCTGTCCTGCATCGGCTGCTCCAGTGGGATCATGGAGTATCCACAGCTGGGAGGGACTCACAGGATCATGGATCCAGCTCCTGGCCCTGCACAGACACCCCAACAACCCCACCCTGGGCATCCCTGGCAGCGGTGCCCAAACGCTCCTGGAGCTCTGGCAGCCCCGGGGCCGTGCCCATTCCCTGGGGCCTGGGCAGTGCCCAGCACCCTCTGGGGGAAGAGCCTTTCCCTGAAATCCAACCTAAACCCCCTCTGGCCGAGCTCCAGCCGCTCCCTGGGTCCTGTCCCCGTCCCAGGGAGCAGAGGTCGGCGCTGCCCCCGCGCTGCCCCTCAGGAGCGCAGGTGACCCAGGGACATTCCCGTGCCACCGACGCCGCCAGCGCCCGCCCGGCCCTTCCACACGCGCCGCGGGCAGCTCTCCGTGCTCGGAGCGAGCTTCCCGAGCCCAGCCGGGAAAAAACATGGCACGGTGCCAGGCAGCTCGTCCAAAACAATCTTAAAACTCCGCAGCCTGGCGCCGGTGCCAGGAGAGGATATGGATGTGCCACTGACCCAGTGACACAGTGACTGCGGGCACGGCTGGCACGGGGCAGCACCGACAGGGACGCCGGGGGCTCCCGCAGGTAAAACCAAACCAGGAATCAAGAGAAGCTGTGCTGGCAGATGCTCCCGCACTCTGGGAAAGGGAACCCAACGGTGAAAAGGGAAAGGGAAAGGGAAATGTAAAGAAAACAGGGAAAAAAAATGTTTCTGTCCGCCGGAGCCATATCCCATCTATTTTTAATATTTAGGAGGAAATGTGTTTGCTGGCTCATTTGCAATAAGGCTTTTCATGCTCTGCAGCAGAGCAAAGCCCCGGCCACAGCTCGGGAGAAGCAGCACCACCGAGCCCCAAAGCTGCACCTGGAGCCGGGCCAAAGGGGAAAAAGCACAAATGAGGTTTCAGAAAAGCCCTCCCTGTTTGCGTTCTTTGTGAAATACCATCAAAGCCAGCAGCAGGGCAGCGCTCTTCTCCTGCCCAGGAACAGCTCGGGGTCTGATTTCAGCCTCGGAGCTGGGAGATCAGGGACATCCCCACTCCCAATCCCACTGCGAGCCCCTGAGCCTCCAGCCTCCCAGCACTCAGCGAACGCCCCGGGCCGGGATCCCCATCCTTCCCCGCACCCCGGAACCCGCAGCACGAGGACACCGCGGGCTGGAGCTCAGATCCCCCCGTGGGATCCCACGGGGATGCCGGGCACGGGTCCCAGCTCCCGTGCCAGCCTGGATGACTCCGTGGCAATCCCGCCCCACGCTCCCGGGTGCCCTGTGCCCTCCCCAGGCCCGGACAATGCCACTTCCCTCTGTTTGCTGACATCATCCCTAAAATAGGAAACTCGTTCATAACAAAAACAGACACACCCACACCCACAAGGACAAAACTGTCTCCACAGTGATATCAACACCAACCTGCTTTCTCCCCTGTTTCCTCACAGAGTTTATTTGCAGCGCGAGCACTGAGAAACGCTTTGTGCCTTGGATTTTTTTTTTCCCCTTGCATTTCAGGATGAAAAATTCCAGGAACAAAACTTACAGGCAGAGGTTTTTCACTGCCAACCCTCCCAACAGACCGGGGTTTATTTCAGTTTCTCTGAAACAATATAAAAGCAAACATCCTAGGGAACGGGGCTTGTACTTCTGAGGGGTTACACCTGTATTAACAAAAATCACAGTTTCCCCATCTGCCAAAAATCAGCTGGATGGAAACGGAGCAAAGCCCTTGCCAAGGCGACGAGGTGGAGAATCACAGGAACGCTGAGGCCGGAAAACACCTCTGAGACCACCGAGCACAAACATTAACTGTGGTCACCGCTAACCCACGTCCCCAGGTGCCACAGCCACGCACCTCCGGGACACTTCCAGGGATGGGGAGTCCAGCACTGCCCTGGCAGCCCGTCCCAGTGCCTGTGGGGACACAGAGGAGATCCTCCAGGAGAGGAGGGAGACCCGAGGAGCTCCAACAAACCGCGGTGCTGACGTGGCAGAGGGAGCCAAGCACGTCCCAGCCCCGACCCCGCGGCCGAGGGAATCCCCGCGTTTCCTCAGGCACTGAGGAAGGAAGGGATGGATAAAACCACAATGCAGACCCCTCGGCAGGAGTGGTGTGATGGGTGCAGAGCGTGCTGGTGACATCCCAGGGGTGACAGCCAGGTTTCAACGAGGCGCTTCCACCTGGCCGAAGCCAGCACGGATTCCCACCAGGAAGGGTTTGACGGACAACACAAAACGCTGTTCCCGTGTCACAAATCCCTCCTGGAAACCACAGCGCCAGGTGTGGAAGGAGTGGAAACCAGCAGAAGGTGTGTTTCACCTCATGCTTCATAGCCAGAGCTGGCCATCTCACCCCAAACCTGGACAAAAAGGGAGCAGCACCAGCACAAACAAGCACCAACACACGCTCAGCGCCCTCAAAATCCTTGAAATCCTGGCCACGTTTCAGCAGGAGCCCTGGTCCCTCTGCCCGCTCCTCCTCCCCTCGCCGGGAGGATCCCGAGCCTGTTCCCATAGGAACCAGCACAGGATGGCACAGGGACAGCGAGGAGCCCACGGACCCCGGGATGAGCCGAACTTTTGCTGGAAAGCCTCGGGAGGAGCGAGCCCTCCTCGGAAGCGCAGACGGGCGCTCACCGGCCCTCGGCGCACGCAACCACAACACAAGCGCCCGTTTCAAGGGGAATTTTTTTTTTCCTTTCATGAAAGAGCCCTTTCAACTCCAGAAGGTACAAGGAAGTAAACACGCTCGTGGGTGTAAGAAAATAAAGCCTTTTCATTTAAGCAGCACTTATAACATAAGCTCTGAAACAACAAGAAAATCCAGGCGCGCTCCTGCTGCGCCGACGTCCCGCGTGCCGGGGCCGGGGTGCCTCCGTGCACCAAACCCACACCCCTCGGGTTCCCCCTCAGAACATCCTCCCTGCTCTCCACGGGGAGCTCTTCCCAAGCTGCTGGGCTGACCTTAAAGGAAACCTGAAGGAAAATCTGGGCGGAAGAATTCACGTTGGGTCTTTTCCCTTGGCCGCGGTTTCTCCGGTGGCCCCTTCCCCACGCCAGCTCCAGAGGCCGGGGCTGTGCCTCCCGACCCTGCCAGCTCCAGAGGGGCTGCAGGACCACAGCTGGAGCAGGATTTGGCCCATCCCACGGGAAAACCTTTGGCTGTCCCCCTGCCCCTCCCTCGGACAAGGGGAAGCCAAACCCCGCAGCCTCAGCGCTCCGGGACTCCGAGGTGGAAGAGGAACGGCTGGAAGAGGAATGGCAATGAAGGTTCCCTCACCTCACAGCTAATTAAGGGGTAATTAATAACTTTGTCCCATTGGAGGATGTGGCCAAGCCACTCCACGTTCCCTGGAGCACCCCCTGGGAGCCCAGTTTACCTGGAGCTGGGAGCGCCGGGCACTTTAAGGAGCCCTGTGAGCGAGGTAATTAAATCACTCACTAATCACCATCCCAGATAACAAGGGGGACTTTTCACTGCAGCAACCTCTAAACATCAACAGATTTCCACCAAAAACTGACTTCGCTCATCAGCTGAAATCCCTCCCGCAGCCCAGCTTTCCACCGAGGGCCTCCTCCATCAGCTGTCGGGGGGCTCCTGGCACCAAAATCCCTCCTGCCCACAGATAACCGGGAGAGAGAGGATCCCAAAAGTGACGGGGACGGTGCTGAAGCTCTGCAGCATCTTGGCCGCTGCATCTGTCACCCGCTGAGCCCCGGGGAGGTGGTGGGAGGCTGGCACAGGGGGTGCTCCCACCTGGCAGCTCTCACAGGGGACAGAGGATGAGCAACCCTAAAAATCCTTCCCCAAGCTCCAGCTGCCTCTGGTAAGCACGCGAAGGAAAGGAGGGAAAGCTGGCGCACGCCTTCTTCCCGAGGTGAGCATCTGCTGCTCATCCCAAGGTCTTCTGGAAAGCCAAGGAGATGGAATTCCTCTCTTCCCTGATCCCACAGAGGGGAAATTTTCCTCCAGACCAGAAGGGCTTGTGATTTTCTTTCACTGCTATTTTCCCAGCCCGCTGCTGCAAATCTCCCGACTGGTTTTGGACCAGGAGTTTATCCATCAGCCCCCCGGGGCCAGGAGCCAAACTCACATCCCCCAGAGCCCCCGGTGCCGGGCCAGCCCCACGAGAAAATCCCTTCAAGAAGGGGTTTTCCAGCAGGAAACCCACCCGAGCTGCCCACCCAGGCTCCCCTTCCTCCTCTCGCTCCAAACTCTCCAACAGCACAAGCGAGCCCGAGCCCTCGTGTCCCTGCAGCCACCTCAAAGCCCCCCCGAGCCTCCTCCTCTCGGCATCCCCAAGGACACCCAGAAACCCAGCCAGGCAAAACCCCGGGGAGGAACACCGGGATTTGCCAAACTCGTTTCGGGCCCCTAAAGCTCAAAGTGGTTTCAATTTTCAACGGAATTCGAGTCACTCGGAGATCTCCTCTCTCTGCAACTCCTCTTTAGAGCAGCTCGTGCCTCGGCCAGGACTCAGAGCCCCTCCACAAAACCACCCCCAGCTCTGCTGCATTTCCCACTGCCCCAACACCCCCAGACCCAGGGATCTCTCCGGAAGCCGGGATGCAGGAGGAGCCTGAACCCGAGCCCAGCTGCCCGTTTTGCGGAGTTCAAACCTGCCTGTGTCCTGCTCAGGGAGTTAAAAACCTGCCTGTGTCCTGGCTCAGCTTGGGCTCACGCTACTCCTGCTCTTTGCCAGCGTGTTTGGATGTGCAATCCACGTAATTACCACAGATTAATATCCTTTGTCCACGACAAACATACAGAAATTAACATTCCTGAGCCGGCTGTTAATGGCTCCACAAAAATCCATTATTTTCTGGAAGGACTACACCTACCTTTACAGCAGTTAATTTTGCACTCAATTTACTTTTTTCAGCCCCAAATTCCTACATCTTTTATGAAGATGGATCCGTACACCGCAGTATTTTCTACTTTTGAGGAGAACCAGGGAAGCTTCAGCTGGTTTTATCTTTCCAGCTGAGATTTGTTGCCCAGAGAAGCTGTGGCTGCCCCTGGATCCCTGGGAGTGTCCAAGGCCAGCCTGGAAAGGGCTTGGAGCAATTTGGGATAGTGGAAGGTGTCCCCGCCCACGGCAGGGGGTTGGAACAAGATAATCTTCAATGTCCCTTCCAACAAACCATTCTGTAATTCCACAATTTATCCACACTTTAACGCCCCAGACTTCTTCAAAGCCCTCAGGTGTAACTGAGGTCAGGGTACCACAACATTAATTTCCCAAATCAGACACCCAGAGCCCGGATTTCCAACCTGCCCCAGCAGCACCCCCAGCTCTGGGGACAAGAATCTGTCGAGGCAAGCCCGGAGCTGAAGCTGTAATTTCGCAGAAGGAAGAAGCGCCTGTGAAACGCCTTCCCTGAATGCAGGCAGGTATTTATGGTTATCCCAGCGCAAAAAATGCAAAAATTATCTGTTCAGACATGTGGCCTGACTTGGAAGCACCAGCAGGGTTATGCTGCAAGCCTGGAAAAGTGGTTCAGGAGAAACATTATCCCGCTGGTGTCATTATCTTCTTTGATTATTTATTTTAATACTTCTTTTCCTTCCCCCCCCCGCCCCCCGATCCTTAATTTTTCACGATGACTTCCTTTAATCAGGAAGTCTATCTGGGAAATGGCTCAGAATCCCAGGCAGTTTGGAATGAAGCATTTTAATCACCCTCTCGCTCACGTGCAGGTTGCTGGCTCGGGAGGGTTTTTATTTCATTTCCAGGCTCGGCAAAGTCACTTCATTAAACTCAACGAGGCTTCAACAGGGAGCTTTTGTATTGGAATCCATAAATCACCTCCAGGGATGGCGAGAAGGGAAGGAGACACCCCCTCCCCCCCCATGGCATCCCTGGGGTCCCTTTCCAAGGGGAAGGAGTGGAGCAGGCACTTCGGGCTGTCCTGGGACCACCCCACCACCACCCCCACCACCCTGCAGCGCCGAATTTTCACCTCCATCCCGCTACAGGGGTGAGGATGCTGCACCCATCCTGACACTCGGGGAAGCGGTGGAATTCCCATCCCTGGAGGGATTTCAAAGCCACGTGGATGTGGGGCAGTGGAGGCAGTGCTGGGGAATGGTTGGACTCGATGATCCCGGAGGGCTTTTCCAACCCAAACCCCTCCGTGATTCCGTGACCGTACCGCTCCCCCCAGCACAGGGTGGCTGCCGCTTCCTCCAGAATCCCCGTTCTCCTCATCCCGAGGCCAGGAGGTGCTCGGAGGGCGGTGCTGGGGTGGCTGCTGGGGTGCCCGTGCCAGCTCCGAGGGCACGGCCGGCGGGATGCCGCCCTCGGCCGTCCCGGAACGGTTGTGTCGGGAATGGCATGACAGACGGCACCGGCGCCGGCCCTGCCAGCAGATCCCGCCCGTGCCAGGAGCCCACTGCATCCACCAGGGAAAGGTGGAGTCAGGACAGAGCCCAGCAGCTCCCACAGAGGCAGAACAAGGTCACAGACCCCCTCCTGCTCTCCCGCAGGAACTCACATCCAAAGCAGCACTTCATTCGTTTTAAGAGTTAAAAAGGTCTTTTTTGGGTTCTTTGGATGTTTGGCCCAGCCACCCCTGCTGTGGGAGGTGTCACCCTCCCGACTAATGAGTGATTCCTTCTGGGCTTCCCCCTCCCAGGGTGCAGCATCCCACCAGGAAAACAGCCTGGACTTCCAGCCCCAGGGACAGCGGCTTTGGAGAGGGTACATCCCCAAGAGCAGAAGAGAAGGATCCCACTGCTCCCGATCCCACAGCTCCTGATCCCACCGCTCCTGATCCCACCGCTCCTGGCCCTGCCCAGTGCACCCCAACCCCCTCAGTTCCCACGGGCACACAGGTGGCACCCACAGCTCACCCCATGTCGGAATTCAGGGATCGGAAGGGGACAGTGTCAAAGCCGGGAGGTGGAATTCCAGATTTACATCCCAGCAATCTGTCCCCAGCCAGGGAACAGCCTTCAGGCCATGCTGCAAAGCCACCTCACTGCAAAGTGACAGAAGTGTGTCCCAGCACCCAAAAATACGTCACCAAATGGAATCACGGAATCATGGAATGGTTCGGGTTGGAAGGGACCTTAAAGCTCATCCCAATCCACCCCCTGCCATGGGCAGGGACACCTCCCACTATCCCAGGGTGCTCCAACCTGGCCTTGGACACTGCCAGGGATCCAGGGGCAGCCACAGCTGCTCTGGGAATTCCAGCCCAGCCCCTCCCCACCCTCCCAGCCAGGAATTCCTTCCCAATATCCCATCCATCCCTGCCCTCTGGCAGTTTCAACCCATTCCCCCTTGCCCTTGACCAAACGCAGGATGGACCCAAACACACAAACCCCAACCGAGCTCTCTCCCGAGTTCGAGGACCCCAGATGGAAACCACGGGAAGAGCAAAGCAAGGAACTGCTTAACGTTAAGGGAGTGCAGAATTCAAACACGCAGAATTCAAACACACAGAATTCAAACACACAGAATTCAAACACAGAATTCAAACACGCAGAATTCAAACACAGAATTCAAACACAGAATTCAAACACGCAGAATTCAAACACAGAATTCAAACACGCAGAATTCAAACACAGAATTCAAACACACAGAATTCAAACACAGAATTCAAACACAGAATTCAAACACACAGAATTCAAACACAGAATTCAAACACAGAATTCAAACACATGGCACCGCCCGTGCTCTGAGCCCCGACCTCCCACCCCAACTGCGCGGCGCTAACGGGACGCAAAGCGGGGTCTGCGCGGGACGGGAATAAATTTGGGGCTGAAACGAGGGGCATCTGTTCCTTGTGACCACCAGAGATGTGCCCCCGTGAGCAGGACCCCCAGGGAGAGCTGCCCTGCCCCGCGGAGCCGGCTCCTCCTGACGTCAGCCGAGCCGCCCCGAGTTAACTCAAACCAGGATCCCACCAGGAGCACACCCGGGGCTGAGCCCAAATCAAATGGAAACCGAGCTCTTCCAAGGAGGCTGCGCCCCGCTAAAAAAGAGAACACAGGAAACAGGCAGGATGAGGCTGATTACTCAAGAGGAGCTACCACAGGGACCGAATTGCCATCCTTCCTGAAAATAAATCAGGAACTGCGCGTGCACAAATCTGACTCTGAGGCTGGAATACAGAAAGCTTTCCTATGCATGCCTAAAATATTTATTACAGAGGTCTGGAGTTGTAAGACACGCAGTGATATAATTAAAAAAGGATTGTGCTGTGCCATCATCTGTCATGTCCTAAGAAATGGGAGAGTGTCGCAAGAGACTGGGAAAAGAGAGGGGCTCATCTTAAAGCACTGCTGAGAGAGACGCCAAAAAATTAATTAAATATAGATTAACCGTTAAGAATTATTAATAACATTAATAGATAAAAATAAAAATTATTATTATAATAATAAAAATGAAGTAACAACAAGAAGTAGTAACAAGAAAAATAAAACGTGTTTGGACCCCCTGGGCAGCGTTAATTTACTCCTTGATGGTCACAAACGAAAGGTGGCCAAAGCACAGCTCACCCCGTGGTAAAACCACTCCTGGATCAAGGATCACTAAAGCCAGACTCACATTCACTTAACAGAAGCCTTTCACTCTCTTGTCGAGCGGGAGCAAGAAGAAAAATCCCCAAAATACCCTAAACTCACATCTTTTTCAGAGAGAACTCATTCAGGGTCACTGCTTTGATTCCCTGTGGATGCCAAGCCCTGCTGCTACTCCCGAACACGGGAACACAGGCTGGGATTTCTGCAGTGCCCGGGGCTGGCACCACCACCTGGGCTGCTCCTCAGGGCTGGCAGCGCCCCGGGGCATGGAACGAGGAGCCCCAGGAACGTGGCTCCAGGGATGGCTGACAATTCCAGGGATGGCTGGTAACTCCAGGGATGGCTGACAATCCCAGGGACGGCTGGTAACTCCAGGGATGGCTGACAATCCCAGGGACGGCTGGTAACTCCAGGGATGGCTGACAATCCCAGGGACGGCTGGTAACTCCAGGGATGGCTGACAATCCCAGGGACGGCTGGTAACTCCAGGGATGGCTGACAATCCCAGGGACGGCTGGTAACTCCAGGGATGGCTGACAATCCCAGGGACGGCTGGTAACTCCAGGGATGGCTGCTAATTCCAGGGATGGCTGACAATTCCATGGATGGCTGACAATTCCATGAATGGCTGACAATTCCAGGGATGGCTGACAACTCCAGGGATGGCGACAATTCCAGGGATGGCTGACAATCCCAGAGCTGGCCCCGGGCCCGGAGCAGGTGGCTGCCCCAGCCGGTGCCAGTCCCGAGGCAGCAGGAGGGCAGCCCCACGCTGACCCCACCGCCCTTCCACACAACGGGGATTTTTGGAGGTCGCGGGGCTTGGCACAGTGCCCTGTTTTATGGGGAAAGGGGACACCACAGCGGTGCTCAGGCTGCTCCTGGATCCCCGGGAACGCTCCAGGCCAGGCTGGACACGGCTTGGAGCACCCTGGGAGAGTGGAAGGTGTCCCTGTCCACGGGATTTCAGATCCCTTCCGACCCAAAACCATTCCATGATTACTATCCCTGTGTCTAATCACCCACAAACCTCTGGGTACTCAACTCTTGGTTTTGTTCTTTCCCTTATTTTTTATCCGCAGGGATTACGAGAGAAACTGGAAAGTTTCTAGTAAAAAAAAAAAAAAGTTCAAGCTGTGAGAATTCCCTCAAAAATGGGGGCACGGCTCCCAGCAAAATTCACCCCCAAAGCAGCTGGGCTGGATTCAGCTCCTGAAGGATTTGTAAAACATTCAATCCCGGGATTCCAGAATGGATTGGCTTGGAAAGGACGTTAAGGATTATCTCATCCCACCCCTGCCATGGGCAGCAACACCTTGCCCCATCCCAGGGTGCTCCAAGCCCCGTCCAACCTGGCCTGGGACACTGCCAGGGATCCAGGGGCAGCCACAGCTGCTCTGGGCACCCTGTGCCAGGGCCTCACGTCCCTCAGAGCCAGGAATTCCTTCCCAAGATCCCATCCATCCCTGCTCACTTCCAGTTCTGGAGCTGACAATGCCTCTGTGACAATGGCAAAGAGAACTATATATATATTTGTTTTAAATATCATTATTAAACACATCTCCAGCCTCCCGGGGCAGGAGTTTTCCAGGCACGTTCAGAGCGAGTATTTGACAGGAAAATAAACCCCCACAGGAAGTTTTCCGTGACCTGGACAGGCAGGGGATGTGCAGAGGGTATTCCTGTCCCTTGGAATACAACCCCACCCAAAGCAGGGCTTAGGGGCTGGCACAGAAGGTCAGGAAGGTGAAACCTTCCCAAATTCCTGGTTTCCCTTTCTCAAGCAATACCAGCACAGAGATTTCCCCCCCAAGCTTAGCACAAAGGGAGTTTTTTGGAAAAATAGTGCCCCGCACATCCCAAAAGCACTCCTTGTCCGGGAGCTGGGTTTGGACAGAAAACCCAGAGCTTGAAAGGTGGCAGAGGGAGAGAAAAGAGCCCTGGCATTCCCCAAAAAGCCACGGAGCCAGAGCCAGGCAGTCTGAGGCTGGGAAAGCGCCTTTGTCTGCCCGAGCTGTTTTTAACTCCCTGTCAGGGCGTCTTGGGAGCCTTTTCTTGCCCACACGGAATGAAGCCCGTCCAAAAGCCCTTGTGGGAGCTGCTCCCAGGTTCGGGGCACTAAAACCCCCCATCAGCTCTGTCCCAGCTCCCGGGAGGGCTGAGAGCCAGCCAGGATCTCCGCGGAGCCGGAGGGGGGCCCGGAGCACAGGGAAGGCTCCAGGAACAGATGGCCAGAGGAGGAATAAAGCCCAATTAGGGGCGAATTTCTGTCCCAGAGCGGCTGGAGCCCAGCAAAACCTGCCCCGGAGTGCAGGAGCTCCCTGGACTCAGGTGCTCTCGGGGTGCCCCAGCCTATTCCCCGCCAAGAGACGCCGTCCACGGGCTCCGGCCGAGCGGAATTACTGCGATTGTTCCCTCGCCGTGCCAAAAATCTGGAGGGCAATTACGTTAATTCACTTCCCAAGTTCCATTTTCCCGAGGAACGCCTTCCACAGGCACCGAAAGCGGCGTTCGGGGAAGGGTCCCTGCAGCAGCTCCGCTCCCACCAAGAGGCCACACCACACAAAGCCTCGCTAAATAAACACAGCTCCAAAAAACGCCTTCTCTTCCCCCAAACTTCTCTTGTTTTGCCCTTAACCGCTCGTGTCCCATCTTCCCCAAAAACTGCTCCCAAAACCAAGGCTGTGGGGCCAACCCCCTGCTGTGCAGCTGAGCCGAAACGACAATGCCAAAACCCAGGATTTATTGCAATTTATTAGGATTTATTCCAGCTCAGAATCAATAAACAGCTCTCAGCACGGAGCATTTTGCCCCGATAAGCCTCAGTTTGGGGGTGATGCCGTGGAGGTTGAAGGAATTGAAAAAACTAAAATTAATTTCATGTGTTCTGCCGTGGTTTTAGGCCACATTAAAAAACATTTGCTGGGATTATTTTCTCAAGGGCACCCATTCAATTGGATTAATCATCCTCATCTATCAGTATTCCAAATACTGCCGTAATAAAAGCATTAATCAACCAACTGTTAATTATACATGCTTACATTCATGCATCTATCCCTGCCTCAGCCTGGGTCTGGCAAAGCCCTGCTTTCGAGGCCAGGCGAGCCCCAAAAGCACCAGGCAAACGGGAAGGCTGAGCCTGGAAACATCCTGGATTTTAGGCCTCCTAAGCTTTTCCAACCCATTCCCTAAATTAATGCCCAGAAAGATGATTACTGCTGCTCTGCAGCCGTCAGGTGCCATTAGTGCTCCTGCCTAATTCCGGAGGAATTCATGGAGATTTCTCCTCAGAAAGCACGCAGGGAGGAGCACTGCTGAGAGCGCTGGGCCGAGCTGTTCCCTGAATTTCCATCTGCTGGGAATGCTGGGGAGGAGAAGCCCCGTCCCGAAGCGCCCAGGGCAAACACAAAGCCGTGGTTATCCCGCTGGGATCCGGGCTCTCGCTGTGCTGCTCCGGCGCTCATCCACGGCTCCGGTGCTCATCCCACCGCATCCATGGCTCCAGCGCTCATCCCACTGCATCCACGGCTCCAGCGCTCATCCCACTGCATCCACGGCTCCAGCGCTCATCCCACTGCATCCACGGCTCCAGCGCTCATCCCACTGCATCCACGGCTCCAGCGCTCATCCCACTGCATCCACGGCTCCAGCGCTCATCCCACTGCATCCACGGCTCCAGCGCTCATCCCACTGCATCCACGGCTCCAGCGCTCATCCCACTGCATCCACGGCTCCAGCGCTCATCCCACTGCATCCACGGCTCCAGCGCTCATCCCACTGCATCCACGGCTCCAGCGCTCATCCCACTGCATCCACGGCTCCAGCGCTCATCCCACTGCATCCACGGCTCCAGCGCTCATCCCACTGCATCCACGGCTCCAGCGCTCATCCCACTGCATCCACGGCTCCAGCGCTCATCCCACTGCATCCACGGCTCCAGCGCTCATCCCACTGCATCCACGGCTCCAGCGCTCATCCCACTGCATCCACGGCTCCAGCGCTCATCCCACTGCATCCACGGCTCCAGCGCTCATCCCACTGCATCCACGGCTCCAGCGCTCATCCCACTGCATCCACGGCTCCAGCGCTCATCCCACTGCATCCACGGCTCCAGCGCTCATCCCACTGCATCCACGGCTCCAGCGCTCATCCCACTGCATCCATGGCTCCCACCGCATCCATGGCTCCCATGCTCAACCCACTGCATCCATGGCTCCCGCGCTCATCCCACATCCATGGCTCCCACCGCATCCATGGCTCCCATGCTCAACCCACTGCATCCACGGCTCCAGCGCTCATCCCACATCCATGGCTCCAGCGCTCATCCCACATCCAGGGCTCCAGCGCTCATCCCACATCCACGGCTCCAGCGCTCAGCCCACATCCAGGGCTCCAGCGCTCATCCCACATCCAGGGCTCCAGCGCTCATCCCGCCGCATCCACGGCTCCAGCTCAGCAGCAACAGCGAGCCCGTTGTTATTTTCCACAGCCCAGGAGTTAACCCCGGTGAGGAACAAAGACAAGCAGCGTGATTCACGTCCAGCATCTGCGGGCCAGAGCCGCCCGTCCTCCCATCAGGCCGGGTTTAAGTTGGCTTCCAGCAAAATCCAACGGGAATGGTGCGGGGAGAGCAGCCTTGCCTGGCCGAGCTGCTCCCTGCTGGCTCCCAGCTCGCTGCCAGCCCGCTGGGAAAACACAGGCTGAGGCCTGGCTACACATGGGAAAATATCCTGGATTTTCAGATGCACCTGCAAGATGCAAATCCCTCGGAGAGGGACTTTGGATAAGGGATGGAGTGACAGGACAGACAGGGCACAGGGAATGGCTTCCCACTGCCAGAGGCCAGGGTTAGATGGGATACCGGGAAGGAATTCCTGCCTGGGAGGGTGACACGGAATTCCCAGAGAAGCTGTGGTTGCCCCATCCCTGGAAGCGTCCAAGGCCAGGATGGAGCAACCCGGGATAGTGGAAGGAACCTGAGGGTAGCACTGGAAAATCCTCAACGCCCCTCCAAGCCCAAACCATTCCCTGATTCCAAGTCCCAGCTGTCCCTTCCTGGGCAGCACATTCCTGCCAGGAGCTCTGGTGGCTCCATCCCACCCAGGGAAGCTCCGGGAGCGCTCCCGGCTCCTCCGAGACTCCCCAGCTGATCGTGCCATAAATAACCCCGGCACCGACTCACTGCAACAACTAAAACTTAATTGAGTCACCCAGGAAATTACTGGAAAATGATCCTCATTTTTATCCCTAAGCTACTTAAGGGGCGTGCAGGCAAACCTGTGGAACACTGAACGCAGACGAGCAGGGATAATATTGTCTGCAAGCAAAAAAAAAAAACAAAAACCTGGATTGATTTAGGCAGAGGAGGATTAAGTTATGGAAAAGAAGCTCTCCTAGCTCAGGCCAGACCAGAGGAAGCAGCTACAAGAGAAAAAGCTGCAGATGGAATCACACGGAGGAGGAGGAGAAGGAAGAGGAGGAGGAGGAGAAGAAAGAGGAGGAAGAGTAGGAAGAGGAGGAGGAGGAGGAGAAGGAGAAGGAGAAGGAGAAGGAGAAGGAGAAGGAGAAGGAGAAGGAGAAGGAGAAGGAGAAGGAGAAGGAGAAGGAGAAGGAGAAGGAGAAGGAGAAGGAGAAGGAGAAGGAGAAGGAGAAGGAGAAGGAGAAGGAGAAGGAGAAGGAGAAGAAGGGAGGTGGCCAAAGGAAGGGAATACACAAAATAAAGGGGCATTTTCAGGAGCCACGCTGGGCTCACCAACCACCTTGGCTCAAAATACACCGAGACTGGATGAGTTAAACTCCTCAATCTTCAGATTCAGGTTGGAGTAAACCATAAGAGGAGAATAAAAACCCATAAACTGCTGGGATGGAGAAAATGGAGAGGTGAGAGGTGCCACAAACAACATGAAACCCGAATTATTCCAGCATCAGGAAGGATTTCACAAAACTAGATCCAAAAAGGCATCAAAATATTTACAGTTCAAGAGTCTTGAGCACTTAAAAAGGTGAAGAAAGTGTGAGGGGAGTCAGGGATGCCCTGCCACACACCAGGCTCCAAATGGGAGAAAAAAGGGAAAGAAAAATATCCTTTCCCAAGCACCAAAGGAAGAGAAAGAAAAGAGGGTGGCTAAGACCAATAAATCTGAGAAATTCAACACCCGGGATGAGACAACAGCAAATCTATTCTCTCTCAAACCTTAAAATAAACTGCTCAAGTTGTGCTGCAAGCGATGAACAACGTGAGCATGAACTAACACACAACAGGCCCGCTCACTCCCGGGTTATTCACTGCTTGGGAACGGCTGAATTCCCTTTTTCCCCCCGTTTTTAACAGCTTTAGAAAATCCTCAGGAGCAGCTCGGGGGAAAAGCCGTCGTGCTGCTGCTGCACACCCGTCCTGGAGAGGACAATCCCAGCTTCTCCCTCACGTATCCACGTGCTCCCGGGTGATCCCTCGGGCAGGCTGGGGGATAAGTTCATTTCTCCAGGGATTTTGGGGACCAGCACCTCTCTGGGCTGCGCTGAGGAAGGGCTGGCACCTCAGGGCTGTCCCCTGTGCTGACAGCAGAGGCTGCTCCAAGCTCCATCTTCTACCAAGAGCACCAGGGGCAGAAAATCCAGAATTAAGATCCGGCCTTTTCTGTGCTCAGCAGGAGCTTTTTCAGTCTCTCACCCGCACCGTGCAGCCCCCAGGCACACAAACCCCGGCACACAGCACCCAGCAAGGAGTTCTGCTCTTCCCCAGCTCCCAGGTAACTCCCTGGATGGAGGAATCCTGGTTTCTCTCCCAGCTCTTTTCCCAGGACCAAGCCCTTTTCCCGCATCACCTCCTGAGAAGCAGATTACAGAACTCTCCCCTTAATACCAGCATTTAGGAGAAAGCATCTCCATTTAACACCCATTCCGGGCGTCCACCCCTCACGAATCCCAACTCCTCTGCCGGAATTCCAGCTCTAATATTCCCACCTAAAGACCAAAAATAACACTTCACTTGGAGAGCTGGGAGCCACTCCTGAAAACGAGCCATTTTCAGAGACAAAAACCTCCTTGCTTGGGCGAGCAGCGTGAGCGGCTTGGGGCAGCAGCATTTCTGGCCATCCCACGTGGATCTGTCACACCACCAGATCCCACACAATTCCTGCATGTTTTAGCACCCCGGTGCTGTTTCGGAACGGGCTCGTGCCTCGCTTCTCCCCGGATTTTCCGACTCCCAAAGATCCCAACCTCAGCCTGCGGCACGCGAGGCTGCCCCGCTCCCCGTTTGTGCCTGGAAAAATCGCTGATCCCTCAGCTGCCAATCAGCATCAGTTCTTCTCCTGGAAGCACTGTCTCCATCCCACCCAGCTCTCCCAGCTCACTTCCCAGCAAGAAACGGGATCCGCGCACAAAGCTCTGCTTTTCCCCATCGTTCCACTCATCCTGTGCACAAATGCCGGGGTAGGAGAGTTTGTTCGATCCCATGTGAGGTTTTCCTGGCTTCCTGATCCCCAAGCTAGCAGGAATTGCTTGATGTTTAAAAGGGATTTTTGAGGATCCGACGCGTGGGATTTGGTCACATCCTATTTCAGGCTGGAATGCCGCTCTGAGGAAAGGGAAGCTCTCACGTGAAGGTAAAAAGCTCCAACCTGTGGTGCTTCACCAACCACAAACCCGAGGCACTGCCCCGATCACACTGAGTTTTAAAAACTCTGAAACCCTTCCTGACGTATCCCAGGCTGAGGGGGGAAATCATTCCAGCCCCGCACGCCGAGGAGCATTTGTGGCGATTTTCAGACCGGTTTTACCTCGGGAAAAAAAAAAAACCCCACACGATGTAAAAACCCCAATCTGTTTTCCAGATGATTTAACCACGAAGTGAAAGACCAGTAAAGAGCTGCCCAGGACTTAAATTGGGTATGACCAAGTGGAATGGCTGCTCCTGAAACACAAACCCTGCACAACCACAACCCAGGGACTCCGGGAAAAAGATGTTGCCTATTAAAATGAACCCAAAAAAAATGAAGGTTTTATATTTTCATGTGAGCTGAGGGGTTCAGCACTGAACAGAGGGAAGGGAAGGGAAGAACCCAGGGTAGAACACCACCTGAAAAGTCTGTTCATGAGGGTTTGTAAGTGCAGCTGTTGTTTTATTTAGAGTAAAACAAAGCCTTTTTGATTTCACAGGGGTTCCTGTGGTGCTTGGGAGCTGAGGGGCTGTGTTAACACCCGGACAAGCCCGTGGGACACAGCCCTGCCCTGGGAAGAGCCCAGAGCCATCCCTGAGGGATCCTGAACCCCGAGGCAGCAGCGATGGCAGGCAGCTCACCCAAAACCAAAGGTCTGCCTTCTGATTTCTTGTTCAGCTGAAACATCTGGTGACATTCTCTGGAGATCAGAAGTGACATCAAAGGAGGAAAAATGGCCTCAGAGCTCCACGAGGTTTGCACAAATGTGCCAGGAACGACGTGGGGACACCCCTGGATTCTCCTGGCAGGAACAGGGACGCTGCTCAGAGATCCCAGCTGCCGGGAAAGGCTGCTCCAGACAAAGACCAGGAGATGGAGAGTGGAAAAATGATCCTAATAACTGATCCTAACGTCATAAAAACGTGGTGGAAGAGATCCCTTGGCTCCTCACAGGCTGGGCATCCTCAGCTGCAGGACAAGGGAACTGCAGCAGTGATGGAACAGGGAAATGCCCCCTCCCTAAATCACAGCAAACATGAAGAGGAATCACAGAACTCCAGACTGGTTTGGGTTGGAAGGACCTTAAATCCCATCCCATTCCTCCCCTGCCATGGCAGGGACACCTCCCACTATCCCAGGCTGCTCCAAGCCCCATCCAGCCTGGCCTTGGGCATTCCCAGGGATCCAGGGGCAGCCACAGCTGCTCTGGGAATTCCAGCCCAGCCCCTCCTCACCCTCTCAGCCAGGAATTCCTTCCCAATATCCCACCTAAAGCTACCCTTGCCGCTGGCACCACTTCCCACCCCTGTGCCTCTCAGCACAGCACCCCAGCCAGGATTTACCCCAGCAAGTAAGGGGTGGCTGTGGGACAGCAAACCCAGCCTCCGGGGGTTTTTCCTTTCCCCACCTTTCCCACTGGGATGGATTTCCATCCCACATTATCCGAGCGCTCCCTGCTGCTCGCACGCAGCGCACAGACCCCCCCTCCTCCACCCCAAGCACACAAACACCACAGTTCAGCCTCCTACTGATGCAAAAGAAGTCAAACCCTGCTCCCTAATGAAGTGGATTTGCTCGTGGCACGCTGATGTTTCTCCAGCCGCATTCCCTCCCACGAAGTTCCAAAGGCTCCCGGAGCAGCGCGGGCAGGCGGAGCGGGCTGAGCTCCCACAGCTGCCCTGGGAACGTCCCGGAACGTCCCATCCCTGCCCGCCACGGAGCCGGGAACGGGGCAGGGACGGCACCACCAACACCACCTCGGCCACGGGTCAGCCCCCCAGCCCTGGCTCTGCACCGTCCCCGAGGGAAGGGCCGGCACAGACATCTCCGAGGATGGAGTCTGGCCACAAAAATCCATAAATCTGCTCTTTTAATCACTGTCTGAAGCCTTTATCGTTGTTGTTATTATTGTTATTATTCTTATCACGGTGCACTGAGAGGCTGCAAGAGCCGCTCCGGGGAGGAGAGGGAAAGTTTTGACCCCGAATTTGCTGACCGAGGGAACAAGCAGAAAATGAGAAACCTCTGCCGGCTGAAAAGAGGAGGAAACAGCCCCCAGTTGGGCACCTTGGGAAACAAAACCGGGCCATTCCCGGGAGGAGTTTCCAGAGGAGCAGCGGCAGCCGCGTCCATGGACGTGGCACCCCCAGCTCAAGGCCAGGGAGCTCGGCGGGACGGGGCAGCCCCAGCCCAGCCTGTAATCGGTGTTTTGGCTCCCTCCTGCCCCGCTATCTCCGTGGGAAAGGCCCTGGGCAGGGAGCCCTGGTGCCCCATGGGGCTCAGACCCTGAGCTGCCACAGCAGGAACGTCTTCTTCACACGGAGCTCCCAAACCCCGCCGCTCCTGAGAAGGAACAAACCCAAACCCCAATTTTCCCCGGTGTTAAAGAGGGAAGGAGCTTTCCTCCTTCCACGTCTTCTCTGGGAAACATTTTGGCACAGCAGCAGCAGCAGCAGCTGGGATGTGGCACCCAAATAAACCCGCAGGTGGAACTCGAAATATGACAACAGGTATCATTTGTGATGGTTCAGTGCCTCTGAACGTTTATTTATGTGCTGGCCGGGCTGTTCCAATACCAGAACGAGAAACACGAGTGATACTCTGCTCCACGCGGGTTCTGGCACCTCAAGTACCCCCCGAGCACTTTCTCGGAGCACCTCGAGCAATTCCAATAATTCCAGCAATTCCCTGAATGCCTCACAAGTGCATCGGCGCTGTTTTCACTCCACTTGCTAAACAGAAGGGATAATTCACCTTTAACAAAGATCTGCCATCAGACAGAAAATAAACACGAGCAAAACCAAACAAACAATAGCCCTGAGCTTTCCAAATAAAATTCCTTTTCCCTTTCAGTTGTGCAACCTTTTGTCCCCGAGCCAGCAGAGAATTCACTGCCAGAGAAGAATTTCATGCTTAATCAATTTTTGCCTCGCTGGTGTTCGTAGGTACCCCAGTTCCTCCTCTTCCCTGCAAATCCAGCTCAGGACACCTTGGATCTGCCACATCCAAGGATGCAGGAGAAAGCTGAGGGCTGCTTTTCCTGCCCTGTGGAACAAGGAATTCATCTGCATTCCCCTCGCTGCTGAAGGATCCGGAACAGGGATCCAACAGGGAAGGACTCAGCTCAGGGAACTCTTGCACAATCTCTTTTATGATCTAATTGGAGCACTTAATATGTGACAGAATCATTCCCCAGCACGGAAGGAGCCCACCTGCCTTCTGCTCAGAACAGGCTGGATTTCCAGGAATACGCACACGTTTATTTCTGGAAAACACCTCTTGCTCCCCCACCACGTGATGGCCAACAAAGGCAGAGCTGGGAATGGCCCCAGAGCTTCTGCAGCCTCAGAGTGAGCAAGAGATGCCTCAGACAGGGGAACAGGTCACCAGTCCCACACCTGACCCTGCAAACCTCTGCGTGGGCTGAGCTGAAAGGTCATTTCCCTCTAATCCGTGCAAAGTCTGAGACTCAGCCTCCTGAACTCCCCTTCCCCCATCCTTCTGCCATTTGATCCGGGTCAGCTGAGCCTCTCGCTTCTCCTCAGCGTGGTCAGCACTAACAGGGAGAACACCCTCGACCGTCCCAGGTACCACAGGGGCTCGAATTAAAGGAGTTCAAACCCAAAACTTAAAAAAGCAAAGCGTTTTCCCCCCCCGGTGTTTTGTGCACTTCATCCTTCTGCTCGGGCACAGAGCCGTGGGACACCGGGATGGTTTGGGCTGGGAGGGACCTCAAAGCCCATCCCACCCCACGGGCAGGGACATCCCCACCATCCCAGGCTGCTCCGAGCCCCTCTCGCTCCTCACCTCCCTCCGCAGCACCGCCAGAGGCTGCCGAAAAACGCACGGAGGAAAAACGCCCGTCGAGCCCAGCAGCTCCCGTTTCACTCAGCGAAAGGCACCCCGTGCATTTGCCACGCTCAGACACTCACTGAGATGATCAAGGGAACGGGAACTCGCGGCTGAAGCCCTGACACGGAGCAGAGCCGAGCTCCCGGACGCGATTCCCTGCGAGCCGATCGTGGGGAGGCCGCCACGGCTCCCGGACTATTCCAGGAAGCTGCAGCTTCCAGCCAACAGCTCCCAGCCACCCACCCGAGCTACCTGGAGGCAGCTGCTAGCACACGAGGATTAAATCAATCACCAAACGCTTCCCGGCTCAATCCGTGGAGCTTTAATAACTCTCCCGACGCCACATGGATCACCTGGAGAGAGTTGTGGCCGCCGAGCAACACCCGGCACCCTGGAAAATCACTCCTGAGCCAAAGCTTCTCGTAGGGCCGGCACGGCCAACCCTCCAGTCCCTGGAAGTGTGACTGCACTGCTCAATCTGTTTTCCCTCAGCTTCCCAGTGAAACTCCTCGTGCCGCGGCTCACCCCGATGCCAACCAGCGCCGCGTCCCTGCTGCCCACGGAGGGGGAATAATAAATGTAATTAACCATTATTTCCATTCCCAGCTTAAGGCCCCTCGTATCCGAGAGGAGAGACAAACTCGGCGCTCACCCAGCAGCCCCGTGAGAGCGCCCAGACACACGGAGGCTCCCCCACACGCTCCCAACATCAAAGCTCCTGTTTGAGCGGGCTCTGAGTTAAATATTTGTGATAGTTAATTTATTTGATCGTCTGCACTTGCAAGGCTCCGAGCTGGGCAGAGAGGCCTTTGAAGCACTCCCAAGCACACTGAATTATCGGGAAGCCGTGTCAGGAAAGTGCTGCATGAACCCAGCCAAGCCATTTCCATCGCTGCCCGGACCCTCCGGGTCCCGGTGCCGCCCCCCCAGCTCCAAACCCGCCCCAGGTGGGCCCGGGATATTTCTCGTCCTTTGGAAAGCAGGACAAGGGGAATCGCGGGGGGACACGCCAGGATGCTGGATGGATGAACGGCCAGGGTTTGCTGGATTGAACAATTTGCTTCTTCATTGTAATTACTGGCTTCTGAAAGACTTCAGCAACTTTGCCAATTTGTACAACCCTCTATTCTCTGCTCTTGGCCTCCGCTGCGCAGTCGTTTCGCAGACAAACAAGGAACAGATGTACGATCTAGAGCTGCCCCAAGTCCTTTTATAGTAAAGGGTTTCTGGCCAAACAATATGTATTAAAAAGAAAAAGCGAAAAAAATAAAGAAAAAAGAATTTTTTTTTGTATTTTTTAAGGTGTCTCTCACGACGCCCAAACACACACTAAAAAAAAATCTAAAAGTTTCTCGAGACGATTCTGGAAGGCTCAGGAATGTTCTGTCCTGGAGCAACTCCTGCCCTCGGCCAACGCCCACGCGGGGAGAGCGGCCGGAGCTGCCCACGACCTCTGGGGACACCAAGGGCAGCCCTGGGGGCTCCTGCTGCCATCACCGACCCCTTCTGCCCCCGGACCACCAGGACACAGCTTCCGAAAGGGCAGCAGGCCAGAGCTACAGAATCCCAGAGCACTTTGGGTTGAAGGGACACTCAGGATTATCCAGTGCTGTGGGCAGGGACACCTCCCCCTGTCCCAGGGTGAGCCAAGCCCTTTCCAAGCTGTTCTGGAACACTGCCAGGGATCCAGGGGCAGCCAGAGCTGCTCCGGGCACCCCGTGCCAGGGCCTCCCCACCCTCCCAGCCAGAAATCCCTCCCCAGGATCCCACCCATCCCTGCCCTCTGGCAGTGGGGAGCCATTCCCTGTGTCCGTCCCTCCGTGGGTAACGCCGCTCTGCGCCGCTCGGGCAACGCGACCGGGGAAGTCGCAACCTCCGGGAGTTTTCCTGTGGATCTTCCTGCCACGGGATCCCTCCCCGGGGCCCAGCCCGGGCTCTGGGAGCGCCGTCCCAGGAGCAGGAGAGCTCCCAGGGCCGCCGTGCCGAGGTGTCCCCGCTTGCCTCTGCGGGGTCGGGAAGCGCCGGGCGCGGCTCCAGCTCCTGACCCGGGACCCGCGGCCGCTCTCCGGAGCCCTGCGGGTCCGGCCCGGCCCGGCTCTCGTGTGAGCACCATTCATCCCCGGGACAATGCCCCCATTCTGGCGCCCCGTGAGCATCCCCCCCAAATGTGTGTTTAACGCCACACGGTCCCCGCAGACAAACCCGGTTTGTTACGGGCGTCCCGGGGCGAACCGAACACCGACGCGTTCCTGCAGCACGGTACCGAGAGCACAGCGCACACGAGCTCCGCGTCAGCCAAGCCCTTCTGCGGGGGAACGCTCGAGGAAGGCCTTATTTTGGGAGGAGGCAAGGCCTGGGACAGATTAATGCCTGCGTTTTCCAGCATATCCGCACGGAATTCCGTGCCTCTCGGGGTTGTTGGAACCGCGCAGCAGATCGGGGTCAGAGCAAGGAGTGCAAGTGCAACAACCTCTGCTAAACCAGGGGTGCACACCACAGACCTTTCACCGCCCACAGACCACAGAATCAGGGAATATCCCGAGCTGGGAGGGACCCACAGGATCATGGATCCAGCCCCTGGCCCTGCACAGACACCCCAACAACCCCCACTGTGCATCCCTGGCAGCGCTGCCCAAACGCTCCTGGAGCTCTGGCAGCCCCGGGGCCGTGCCCATTCCCTGGGGAGCCTGGGCAGTGCCCAGCACCCTCTGGGGGAAGAGCCTTTCCCTGAAATCCAACCTAAACTGGAGCAGAACTACCTGGGAACACGGCGTTTCTCAGCAACAACGTGGGCAAGAGCACAGCCCTTGGGGCCAGCTAGTGAGAGCACGTGAGGTGATGGAAACCTGCTCAACCCTCCAGGACTGAAAGCAGGATGTGATAAATGGGAAATTCCCACATTTTAAGCACCAGCAGCTCCAAGTGCTGTTACCTGACCAGCCTGAGCCCTCTGGCCACAGGGGTGCTGCACTGCTGGAGGCTCAGGGTAGAGATTTTCTCCAACCCAAATATAAATCCAATGGAACGAGCTGGTGTCACTTACTTCCCATACCGAATTCCCAGACGGGCTCTTCCAAACAAAGAGAACAATAATTCAGCTCGGTTTGGCTAAAAGGAGGCTGCCCACTGCTCACCACGGAAATCCTGGGGCAGCCGAGGGGCCGGACCCCCACCCCTGCCCGCGAGCACCCTGCAAACTGCTCTGCTGGTTTAAAGTCTCATCTCACGGCTACCAACGAAAAATCCCATTTACGCCTCCCGGCAGAAAGAAAAAACCCTCCAGAGCCACAGATCCAGCCTCCCGCTGTCCCCACACCTTCCGAGGGCACGGGAAGGGAGCAGGAAAACCAAGCCCTTCCCGAGCCTGGCTCCCCGCACGGGGAAGCGTTTTGATCCTGATCAGAAAGCGCTCGATCCCAACCCAAGAGGCAGCCCAGATGCTTAAAAACACCCTGGTGCTGAAGTGCTGCTGCATTAGCATGTTCTGCATAATTCATGTCCTCGTGCTGGGGAGAGCTCTCCAGCTCTGCTCCGTGCGAGGTCACGGTGCCAGAGCTCCCTCCAGCACGGATCCCTCCGGGCACAGCCGGGTGCCAGCCTGCCCTGCCAGCCCCAGGAGAGAGGCAGGGCTGGCTATGGATCACAGAATCCCAGAAATCTGGGTTATTCCCAGAGCAGCTGTGGCTGCCCCTGGATCCCTGGAGTGTCCAAGGCCACTGGGATAGGGGAAGGTGTCCCTGCCCATGGAAGAGGTGGCACTGGGTGGGCTTTAAGGTCCCTCCCAAGCCAGGCCATCCTGGGATTCTGTAACTCTGGCCTCCTGCCTTCCCAGAGGTTGTGTTCTGGTGGTCCAGGGGTTGGAGATGGCAGCAGGAGCCCATAGGGCTGCCCTTGGCATCTCTCCAAACTTAGGTAGGATATTAAGCAAGAATTCCTGGCTGTGAGGGTGGGCAGGCCCTGGCACAGGGTGCCCAGAGAAGCACCTGGATCCCTGGCAGTGCCCAAGGCCAGGCTGGATGGGCTTGGAGCAGCCTGGGACAGTGGGAGGTGCAAAGGTGGCACCAAACTCTCCTGACGGACGTCACCAACAACACCTTGTACAGCAGAAACTGCAGCAAAACCCACGGGGTTTTACACTCCCCGTGCCATAAATGCACAGCGGGCACCAGTGCCAGCCCTCTCACCCGGGCACAGCAGTGCCAGTGCTCCTGGAGCCCAAACCTGCCCCAGGACCCTTCCTGCCCACCTCCCCCCCGCCGCCCAGGAGCCCAAAGCGAGCGTCACAAGGCACGGCCGGGTCAGCAAAGCAAAGCAAAAGCAAAACTGCGCTCGGTCCCAGGGATTTTCCACCTCCAGAGCGAACACTGGGCTGCATTCATCCCCCCTTCCCGGCTACTGAGCTGGAAGAACAGCAACAGCCTGGGAAATGAACAGAAAGCTCCAGACTAGAAGAGTGTTTGGGGGCAAAGGCAGGGGTGGCACGAGGTTTGCCCCTCAGTAACCTCCCAGAGACCAAGCTAAAATCAGAAAGGGAATGTCAAAGGTTGGTTTCATTTTAGGATGGATCCCGAGCGAGAGAGAACGAGGAAAACAAAACCAGCTACTCCTGCAGGGTCATTCACCCCTCAGTGACGAGCTCCAGCCCAGGGTGACAGATTTAAACCACTTCTTCTGACACCCTGGGCAGGAAAATTCATTTCCTCGGCAGGTGCTGGGCTCCCAAAGAGAGCAGGAGCCTGCCTGGGCCCTGCTAAACCAGGGCTGGTGCTGATCCCACACGGAACCCCAGCCCAATCCCTCCTGCAGCTGGAAGGAGCACCCGAAATTCCAGCAGGGAAAAACACTCCCCTTCTCCAAAGCAGCCACACAAGCACAGGACACGGGCTCTTCATTACCACGGACACCTTCACGTGGATGTTTTATTCCAAAAGGGGGGGGAGTCTGGAAGAAGTTGCCTGAATAATTCCCAGCCTTTGTCCAGCAACCCAAAAGCACAGCAAAAACACCAACGCACTTCTGAAAACACACCAGGAAATCAAACACTTCGGTTTGGGTTTGTGCTCTGCTGAGCTTTGCTGGTCATGGGGAGAAGTTTCTGTGCACTTTAATGCCTCTTCATGCAGCAGGAAAAGATAAAGTGATTTTGTTTTTAAAATGAAAGACTGAAGGCAGCCACCCGTGGCTTCCAGTCACTCAATCACCCATGGAAAACCCCTCAAGAGCTACTGTTTTATTTAAGATCACCTTGTAAACTCTGAATTTCATCTTGCACCCCTCCAGTTCTTTCTTTAGCATCTCCCACGACGTGGAGTAGGGCGCAGGAGACCATCTCACGCCTCGGGGCCAGCTTGTGCACCACCTTGCCCGTGGAGACAAAATAAAAAGCATAAAAAGCCTTTATCCTGCACGCAAGGTGAAGGAAGTTGATGGAGATGTTCCATAAAGCCTTAGTGCTCTGAGGGAGGAGAATGGTGCAGGTTAAAGGTAAAGGCAGAGGTTTTGCTTGACCTGTTGTTGTTCATCTTGGACAAAATTTAAGGTGTAATTCAGAGGGTTCATCCCTCCACCACCACCCAAATTAACGGGATTGTTTGGCATGGAAAACGGCACACAGGAAAACACACTCATCTACGTCAGCCCAGCCATTTTTTAAGGTTCCAGGTTTTTCTTCCAGGTTACCAGGAGCTGAAATTAATTTCTGCAGGGTTACCAGCAGCTAAATACCCACCACAGCACCCTCGTACGCCAGACGCTCAAAGGAAAAAAATCTCTTTTACAGAAATGTTCTCCCGGGTGGAAAAACTTGCAAATGCCACCCCCTGAGTGACAAAGCAGCTGGGCAGGAGCGTCACCTCCCAGCACTGCTGCACATTTAACCCCTCTGCAACGGGATTTACTGGGCTGTCTCTTCCAGCCAAAGTGTCACTGCCCCCATCATTCCAACGGGACCTGGAGGAAAAGCCCCAGTGGCAGGAGCCCGTCAGAGCTGAGGCCTGAACGAGGAGACCCCACAGGTCTTTTGGAGAGCCGAACGTTAGAAATCTCATTTTCCTCAAGATTCCTAAACCTACTTTCGTGTCCCTCACCTTCCAGTACCACTCCCACCTGTACCAGGTATTTCAGGGTCTCACCTGAAATCCACCCCGAGAGAATTCTGCTGAGTTTAGGAATCACGGCAAGGAGTCCAGTGCCCCACCAAAGCAGGGAAGCTCGTCCTATCCCAGATATCTCCTGCAGCCATGTCGTGCTCCATAATGATTTGCAGACCTTAAACCATATACATATATATATATATATTTTATAAAACAATGCCTAATATATCTGATAGACAATGAGGAAGGGGAACGGAGAAACAGCTGGGAAACATTAGGAGTTTTCACACTGAGCTTCCAAATTCTTCAGCAGGAGACACTCGAAGTGCCTTCCCTGGGATGGAAAACGACGCTCGGACAAAATCCAGGGTGTGAAGAAGGGAATTCCAGCGCAAGGGAGACGTTCCCGTGGGCAAAGCAGAGGTGCTGCCCCGCCTCCAGGTAGGTGCCCTCCCTGGGGACGGCAGGGACACCTCCCTCACGCCCTGGCCAAGCCCTGCACCCCACGGCAGCGGGCACAGAGGAGTCCTTTGTGCACCCAGATCCCACTCGGAGGGGTAAGAGGATATTTCCTGTTAACCTCGCCGCAGATTTGTAATCCAGCAGTCAAATTATGTCAATCACAGCTCATTAGGCAGCGATTTCCCCTGCCAAGCCCGGCCTGGCTGCTTCCTCCAAACCACGTGGCATCTGCAAACGTGCAGCCCCACTCCGGGTTCAGGGAGACCACCCTGCTGCAGGAGCTGGGAATCTGGGATTGGCTCCCACGGCTCCCGGCGGCGGTGCCACCGCGTCTACGGACGCCGCTGGCACCCTGGGCTCGCCGCGCTGTGGTTTCCTCCGAGCAGACCAGGGCTGCTTAGCAGAACTCAGGATTTATGCCCACGTGGCCACAGGGTAAAGCCAGGGAAATATCCAACACAGCCGGGGAGGAGAGGGCGCTGCGGAAGGGACGAGGCCTGGGTGCTCCCGAGGGGATGTGCCGGTGCTGGGAGTTCAGAGTCAGAGCCAGAGCTGGGATCCAGCACAGGCAAATCGGGAACTCGGTGGCAAAACCACACCATTACTTCCCTGGACTTCACACTCTTGTGTAATCCTGAGAGCAAGGGCATTATTTCACAGGAAAAGGGGAGAATTCCCATCAGTGCGAGAGGATGGAAGAAACAACACTCAGCTTACAGACTGAAAGCTGGCTCTCTCTTGGGTTATCCTCCACATTTTTCCTCCTTGAAGCACATCCCATCAAACCCATCTTCCTGGAACACACACACACAGAGCCCGGTGCCTGCCAGCACAGACCCAACACACGGACCGTGGCAGCACATTTACTGCAGCAGTGCCAAAACCAGCACCGGGAGACACAGATCCACAGGGAAAAAACCCTGCTGCTAGTGCCCAGGAGGAGTGACACAGCCAGTGCCACCCCTGTCCCTCCCGCCGGCTCAGGACATCCTCGGGAACGCCGACGGCACAAGGAGCGCGGATTTGAGAACTTCACCCGAAAGACGTGGCCTGGAGCGGTGCCCAGCATGTCCTGCCATTTCTGCGCCTCAAGGAGGCCCAGGAGGCAGGGAGGTGGCCGGGTGTGCCTGAGGTGACCACGTGCTCTCGAGGTGGACACACCACCTCACCAGAGCCCTTCCTCTCAACACCAAGTCCTGCGACAACCCGACAAACACAAGCTGGCACATGTCCAGCACCTCCAGGCACATCATCCCCTCGCTGAAGGGACTCCAGGGATCCTGGAGAAGCTCAGGACAGCATGTTGGAAGTGGAAAAAAAATCAAACCAGTCGGTATCATGGCACTCAGGGTGAAATCGTGGCCAGCCTGTGCTCTCCTCGAGGTTTGGAGGGCCAGGGCTCCCTGCCCTGCACGAGGGGAGAGAACCAAACTTCGAAACACACAGGAGGGACCTTTCCCGCGCAGGAATGGACACAGCCCTCCCAGCGTGAGGACTCCAGACCCGCACACGGCAACTCGGACGCGTTCATCAACGTCCAAACCAGCCTCGGGAATTTCATTAGAGATATGAAAATTGGTATTGTCAGCACAGCCCTCTGGGACCTCGCCAGGGCTCTGGCAGTGCCAGCAACGCTTGTGCCAGGCTAATTTCTTAAGACAGCACATAAAGAAGGTGAGATTTAGTCTTATAACCTTCAGCATCTCCTTCTTCATACTCACATCTCCTGACTAATCCTCTCTCCCCACAGAAAACATTCCTCATCGTTTTTCCCCTAATCATTCCCTTCTCGTTAATCCCTGCACTTCTCCCGCCTGCCCCACTCTGGGGTTTGACCAGTGGCACAGTCATCTCTCCCTCAGAGCCACAGAGAAAACAAAATAATAACAGCCTGGCAGTTTATTCTTTCAGAAACCGGTCAGATATTTCCTGGAAGCTGCAGCAACACCAGCCATCCCCGGGCTGGCTGCAAGAACAGCACGAAGGTGATTTTTGGTGGTGTTTGAGCCCCATCTTGCAGCTTCTCCCAGTGGGAGAAGAAATGGATGGGAGCAAATCATCCCACACCGTGTCTGTACAGACTGTCCACCTGCATGGCCGGCCTCTCCCTCCAGCAAAGCTGCAGCACTCCCAACTCTGAGCCTTAATTGAAGTCCATCTTCCGAAACCAGAGGCCATGCACTCCTCTCAAGCAGCTCAGGAAATGACGGGCTGGGTGCTGTTATCTCCCGTATTTACGTTACGCGTTTCCAACGCTCCCCAAATGACGTCTCTGCCTTTTACCGATCCCATCCATCAGCCCCAACCCAAACCCACCGATTTCCTCCCGCAGACCGCGCACGCAGACGGAGCCGGGAGCCCTTCTGGCGGCTGAAGAGGAATCCAGACTCGATTCCGAGCCATGTGCTGCCTGCGGGAGCATCTCCCATCTCTAACGCGACCCCGGGTTTCCCCGACAAGAGCAACGCGACACCAGGCTTTTTCCACTGTGCCTAATAATCGTAACATCTCACTCGCCATTTGGCTCGTCAGTGGGGGTTCCTGACTGAATAGGCTTATTCTTTTCTTAGACATGATAATCTAATTGGGTCTAACCAGAAATAATCCCCAACACACACCAGTTTGTGAATCCTCGCCCGGCGCCGGGAGCGGTGCAGGGAGCGGGGGGGCGGCTCTGGGATGCGAGACGGGAATTACTCCGGCAGTTCTCGCCGTGCCGGGCTTCCCGTGGCATTACCGGGAGCGCAGGGCATGGCACGCACATGGAGCTGCTCGCCCTCCTCCCCCAGCCCCTGTTCCACACGCAAACGTGGCTCCAAGTGAAAAAGGCACGGCAGGAGAGATGGGGCGCGACCATCGAGCCGCGCTGCCCGGGTACCCCAAGGAACCGGGAGGTTGGCCCAGGGAAGCGCCCAGGGAAAGCACAGCCCTTCCCCGGAGAGCTGATCTCACACACCGACCCGTCCTGCTGCAATGAAAACCCGGCAGCCCAGCGCCGGCCCCGCTGCCCCGCACGCACCCGGGGGGCGGCCCCGGGATGTTCCGGGGGGAGAAGGACCGGGGTGCCCCCGGCGGGGAGGGGGCAGGACCGGGGTGTCCCGGGGAAAAAGGACCGCAGCGTCCCCCGGAGGAGAAAGCCCGAGGCGTCCCGGGGCGCACAGAAGCGGGGTGTCCCCCGCAGGAGAAGGAGCGGGTGTCCCCGGCTGAGCCGCGGCCGCAGCGCAGCTCCCGCACCGCCCGCTCCCCGGGGCCGCCCGCGGGCTGCGCTCCGCTCCGCCGGCGCCGGGCGAACCGTTCCTCCTTGAAGCACATCCCA
>VXAZ01009372.1:18512-37386 GCA_013399875.1 Gymnorhina tibicen | reverse complement strand
GCCCGTCATGGCTCGCCGCCCTCGCCCTCCTCCCCCCGGGGCGGGCTCGCTCCGGCTCCGGCTCCAGCCCCGGCTGCGGCTCCCCCGCATGCCGCCCGCACAAAGCCCCGCTCCGCCCCCGGCCCGCGGCGCCATGGGACTCGTAGTCCCGCCGCCGGCCGGGGGAGGGACGCGGGCGAGGGGTGGGAATGCCTGGAAAGGGGTGGAAAAGAGTGGAAAAGGGGGGAAAGGGGGTGGGGGAGACCCCGCCGCCTCCATTTTGCCTCGGCGGCCGCGCTGGCACTGGCCAGCAGTGACTGGACACGGGGAATGGCTTCACACCGAGGGCAGGGGGAGAGCAGAGATTCGGGAGAAATTCTTCCCTGGGAGGGTGGGGAGGCCCTGGCACAGGGTGCCCAGAGCAGCTGTGGCTGCCCCTGGATCCCTGGCAGTGCCCAAGGCCTGGACACTGAGGCTTGGAGCACCCTGGGACAGTGGAAGGTGTCCCTGCCCATGGCAGGGGTGGGACTGGATGGGGTTTAAGGTCCCTTCAAACCCAAACCATTCTGGGATTCTGTGATCCTGGATTAACTCTAGACCTTTGCTATGGAAAGCCATGGTCCTGCTGCCCACCAAAAAGGCCGTAGGTGCCCGAGGACAGTGCCCGCTCGGTCCCCACAGCCCACATCCCGAGTGACTGAAATCAGGACAAACGGGATGATTGATATCCGTGGATTCACCACCCCAACAGATCCGTAACTGAGCTGAAGCCGCCTGGGTGTAATCAGGAGGTTCATCCTCCCCAGCATGTCAAACCTGCCCATTCCTCAGGTGTTATCCCCCATTTCTTCATTGTTCCCTGCAGGTTCTCTCCAAGGCAGGGTTTCAGCATCCCAGGAATGCAGGGCTGCATAGGAAACAGGAGCCTGGAACCCTGGCCCTGGGAGATGCCATCAACCCATTTGGTGACTGTGCTGTCCTCCCATCTGGTTTAGTCCCAAAACCTCATTCCCTCCTGGCAGCCCCACCAATCCATATCCCGCTGTAATCCATGTCCCCTGTTAGCATTCCATTATCCTTCCAGGGCAGAGTGATTTTCACTCAGCTCTCACCTTCACGACAGCACTCGTGCTGCTGCCTCTCCTCCCGGCCATGGAAACGATCCACATGGAGATTAATTTGGGGGGAAAAGCAAGAGGATAAGCATCACTGTTTGGAAAATGACCATTCCTTAATTTGCATTCTCTGGGATAGGAGTTGTGCCAGAGGCACGGCTCGGGAAGCTGCCGCAGAAGCGACACGCTGGGAATCCTGTGTGGCAGCACACGCAGTCCTGCAGTGGAAATCCATGGAAGTGACAGGCAGCTTTTCTCTGTGTGAGCTCTCAACCCACCACTAATTACATGTGCTCATTCCAATTAAAAAAAGAGACGTAACACATCCATAACTGGGATGGGGAGTGACACCTTGTCCTGGCCCACTCCCCACCTTGCCCACAGAACATCAGGACGAGGCCTGGGATCCCGAGCGATGCCAAAGGTGTGGGTTTCCCACTCTGCAGGCCCCAGGAACAGCTCAGAATTTCATAAACTGCTCTGTTAAAAGCCTCAAAATCTTTCAATATCCTCAATAAGCAAAGGTTTAAACCCCCGAGGGCTCTCGGGAGTTAATAACGACGTTATTGTCGATAGTGAAGGAAACGGTAAGAGATACTTTGCCCCTGCCTTTTATCTGAGACCATCACAATTCTTAGAAAGATTAATTAGTTAATTAAGCTTCACAACAGTGGTGTGAGATAAGGGAGCGTTAGAGTATCACTGATAACAGAGGAGGGTCAGGGAACAGTGGCTGAAGAGAGTCCCCAGCAGAGGATCCTCCTCTCTCCCAGCAGCACATTGCCAGCGGGGCCTTTCAATTACCTCCGACAGCAAACTGACTCCAGTGTGAGGAATCCCGGAGTTTTCCCAGTCAGAAATTCCCACCACAGAAGCACTCAGTAGTTTTCTGATGATCCTTGTGGGTCCCTTCCAACTCAGCATGTTCTGTGGTCCCGTGAATCACCTCGGCGTTTTTACGTCCTTCTGGACACCGGGAGACCTCGGGGGACAGGGAGCTGCTGCTGGCCACGAAAACCTGGGACAGGCTGGGAAAACTGCGGGATAAACTGGATTCCTGGGTTTCAGCAAGAAGTCAAAGGCAGCTCTAAATCCTGCTATGAGGCATATTCAGGTCAAAACCAGCCTTGCGAAATTTTGAATGAAATTAGGCATCCTTTACACACGGCAAACATTTAACATCAATGCAGCAGAGCAAAGGAAAGAATTCTTCTGAAGGATAAGGTGATTTTTAAGCAATTTGTTGTTGTCTGTAACTGGGATGTCGACATTTGCAAATGCCAAAATTAGTGTGGGTAAGTGAAGAAGGGACTTAGCCGGCTCGTGCGATGTAAAGAAATTATTCTGGGATAAAAACTAATAAACGAGAGCTTTGTTTTCGCGTTTATTTATTCAAATAAAATCAGCAGCTACACAATGTGCAGTTCCCAGAGCTCATCCCAGGCACCTGGGCAATTCACGCCGGGTGATGCCACCAGGGAATTCTTTGTCTGCCTCGGGATTAATGGCCATACCAGCTTTGCAAGGGCTCCGTGCCATGAGCGTGTGTGGAATTTCACTGGAGAATGAGACTTCTCAGCTTTTCCTCAAGGTCTGTTTGTCACCAAAATCTCCTCATAAAAAGCTCAAAGTTCGGGGCCGAGTCATTCCTAAATTCCCCTGACCCAGCTGGTCTGTTTGTCACCAAAATCTCCACATAAAAAGCTGAAAGTTCGGGGCCGAGTCATTCCCAAATTCCCCTGACCCAGCCGGTCTGTTTGTCACCAAAATCTCCACATAAAAAGCTGGAAGTTTGGGGCCGAGTCATTCCTAAAATCCCCTGACCCAGTCTGGACTTATTTATCTACAGAAGAACCTCTGAAGGGAAGAGATTGGTTTATGAACCCTCCTTTCCCCTGACGCTCAGCACTTCCAGATGGATCCTGAGCTGCCATTTCAGTGGAGTTCCAGGTGATCTGACAAAAGCTGGAGAGGCTTTAATAAATAGCCAGGTCCTGGCTCAGCAGTGGCCAAGGATGTTTCCTTCATAATAAAGATGCAGAGCACCCATAAAGTCCATCCCTGAGCTGAGCAGCGCTGGCTTAAGGAGAGGTTATTGATTGCCCCTCGTGAATGCTGAGCTTGCCTAGGAGAGGGGGTTTTCTGTAATAAACGAAAAAAAGGTACAAAAATCACGGGCTGCTTTCTGAGGACAGCCTTCCCAAGGAAAATGAGCTCCTGCAGAAGCTGCAGGGTGGAAATGCTCAGCCCCAGCGCAGCGAGTTCTTAGGTTCACAGCTAACCAGCCCTCTCCTTTTCCTCTGGGGGCTGGAAATTAAATGGTTAATTTTGGGTCTGATTTCCTCGTGCCCTGCTCTGGCCCTGCTGATGTCCTTGGGCGTCACTTCCAACACTGGTGTGGATCAGATGCAGCTCCACCAAAGCCAAGTGTGGTGTTGCTACCAGCATCCCACCCATCTCTGCCCTCTGGCAGTGGGAAGCCATTCCCTGTGTCCTGTCCCTCCAGGCCTTGTCCCCAGTCCCTCTCCAGCTCTCCTGGAGCCCCTTTAGGCCCTGGAAGAGGCTCTGAGCTCTCCCTGGAGCCTTCCCTTCTCCAGGCTGAACATCCCTGCAGGTGTAAATTGAGTTGAAAACAAGGTGCAAAGCTGGGATGGAGAATCCCCCCGAGGAGCACCGGGATGTGAGGATGAGCACCTGGAGCTGAAGGACATCTCGCTGCCAGGAGGAGCCCCTGGCACCTGCCCTCCCAGACGGGGCTGGTGACACCCCGGGTCAGACGTGGGACCCCCACGTTGCTGCCGTGCCGCTGGTGAGCAAACTCAACGGGAGCGATGCTTCCCGGGGGGATCCGGCCCGGCCGGGAGCTCCTTCGTGACTCCTCGGCGGGAAGGCAGGCAGACACAACCCAGCCTCGGGACTCCCAGCACGGCGAGGAACTGCAAATGCTGAGGAAAGTGAGATAATGGAGCAGAAAACAGGGCTGGGGAAGGAGTCAATATTTAATAAAGCTGCAATGTGAGAGCGGAGCAGCACCCAGGTGGAGGCAGAGGCCGGGGGAGATGCTGGCCGTGAGAGCCGCCAGAAGATCCTTCTCCCTGCGTTCCCTGAGGAACAGAGGGGCTGCAGCTCAGCCCTCAGCTGGCCCGTGGCTCCGAGGGCCGGCGGGGACAATGCCAGCCCTTGTCCCCGTGGCAGGAGGACAGCGCCGGGTGCTTCCACATGGGCTCCGCACGCCAACGCCCCACAAGTTTCCATTGTTTTCCCACCAAAGGCCCTCGGCAAAGAACTCCCGGGGATGCTCAGGCAGGAGGAATAAAATGAATTTGATTTTTTCAGCTGATAGAAGCTGTTCAGAGGCCTTAAATGGGTTTCAGAACTCACGAGAAAAATATGGATCTCAATTTACAGGGCTGATTAATAACATTTGTCTCCCAGCAAGGCAGGGGGAGGGGGAGGATTTTCCAGAGCAGGAGCTGTGCAGTCACTGGGAACACCTTTTCCAGACCTTTAAATCACATTTTCCAATGTCACCAGCTCCCTTTAGTGATGTCTTACCACGGTGAACACTCCCAGCAGAGCTGAGATCCCACCTCAGCCCACTCTTCCCATGGAACTGGTGCCCCTGGGATGCCCCATGGACACTGCGGCAAGGCAGTGTGAAGCCATTCCCTGTGTCCTGTCACTCCAGGCCCTTCTCCAAAGTCTCTCCCTCTTTTCTTTCCTGCAGGCTCCCTTCAGGCACAGGAAGGCCACAATTAGGTCACCCCAGAGCTTCCCTTCCCCAGGGATCTGCAAGGTTTTGTCCCGATGCTAAATTAAACCAAAGCCCAGCGATGCAGGTTTTCCCATAAAACAAACATTTCCCCTTCCCACCCAACTCAGAACATCTCCACTCCTGTTCCAGACAAGGAGAACAGAAGTTCACCGTGAATTATTTACTGCCTGGTGGCACGGGGGCCCGCGGCAGCCTGGCTCCCTTTGGCTGAACCCAGACGAGAGGGAAACGCTGTCGGATGCAGGGAGCGTGAAGCAGCCTTGCTGCATCTTTAATAACTCCTGTAACAGCCAGCTGGGAGGGTTTGGAGCTTCCAGGGACACAGCTTCCAGGCCGGCCCACGGCACAGCCGCGGGGCTGGCTCTGGTGTGGTGGCACTGGCCTGGGAAAGGCACATCCCAAACCCTCCCAAATGCTGGTGGGTGTTGGTTGGAGGGGGTTTGTGGGCAGCTGCAGGGCACCCCCGGCCTCGGGGCACTTCTGTGTGGGCAGCTGCACCCAGCAGAGGTGACAGAGCACTGGAGATGAATCAGTGGTGATGGAGCAGTGCTGGTGGTGCAATGGTGATGGATCAGTGGTGATGGATCAGTAGTGATGAAACAGAGGTGATGAAGCAGGCTGGAGAGCTGGGGGTGTTCAGCCTGGCTCCAGGGAGAGCTCAGAGCCCCTTCCAGGGCCTAAAGGGGCTCCAGGAAAGCTGGAGAGGGACTTGGGACATGGACCTGGAGTGACAGGACACAGGGGATGGCTTCCCACTGCCAGAGGGCAGGGCTGGATGGGATATTGGGAGGGAATTCCTGGCTGGGAGGGGGGGGAGGCCCTGGCACAGGGGGCCCAGAGCAGCTGTGGCTGCCCCTGGATCCCTGGCAGTGCCCAAGGCCCGGTTGGACAGGGCTTGGAGCAGCCTGGGACAGTGGGAGGTGTCCCTGCCCGTGGCAGGGGGGGCACTGGATGGGCTTTAAGCTCCCTTCCAACCCAAACCAGTCTGGGATTCCCTGCCTGCACCTTGGACTCACAAGCAGGGGAACTGGCAGCGCCACTGTACAACAGGGAGCTCAGGTTTCCCAGTCATTGGTAACATAATTAAAGCTCATTTCCCAGAAAACAGGACAGGGTGACAAATTGAGCCTGTTCCCTGCACGGCACAAAGCCCAGCCTGAGCCCAGGCGTGCGTGCTGTGTGTGCCTGGCGTGTGTTTAAGCCACGTGCCCGCAGGTGCCTCCACGTTGGACCTGGCACCTTTTTAAGTGCTTCAAAGGAAGCGGAGCTGTTGCTAGAGCAAATATTTACAGATGGAGAGCAGTGGCCGCATCCCCTGGCTGGAGCCCGCACGCTTGCCTTGCAAATCATATCATTCAGCCACAAAACCAGGCCAAGCCGGTAATTATTGCTCGGGATGCGAGGCAGGAATTGAGTGTGACCAGTGGCCATGCAAAGCGCTAAGATGTGCGTCGGAGAAAATGCTTATTCAGAGGGATTTGCAGCAGTGTCCTGGGATGGACTGCGGAGCGTTATCCCAGAGCCATTTAGCGGAGCCCTTCGCCATCCCTGATTGCTGGCCCGTTCCTGCCGACTCAGCTCCTCTTTGTTTGGCCTCTCCTTGCTGGCCAGAACAGAGATGCTGCAGTGCACGACTGGGTGGGTGACCTCAGCCTCGGTGCCAACTGGATGACTAAAATGAACACAGAAAATACAATCCATTGTCTTCCCCCTGAAATGCCAGCTTTGTTCCACGTGGAGCTGCTGGCTTATCGCTATAACCCCTTCCCTGCTGCATCCGGGTTTAAACTCTGCTCCCTGCCCTGACACTCACTCAGGTTCCTAAAAATTCCTGTCAAGGCTTCATTGCACCTGGCAAAGGCAGATCCAGGGGTGCAGGGCCTCAACACATCCTCCCCCTGTGCAGAGTATTCGCAGTTCGGTGCAAATCCACCCAGAATTGGGTGTTTTCATCTCCGGTTGTGGTTAAATCTGTGGGGATGAGCTGGAGAAATCCTTTCAGCATGGACAAAAGTATCGTCTCCACAGTCCTCACGAGGACTGGGCCCGGTCCCCTCCGGCAAACAGCACGTGTGGCTGGTTTGGACACGAGCAGGATGCAGCACAGGTGGCAGCCTGGTCCGCGCTGGGATGGGCAGCACATCCCGGGATGGCTCGGGGAGAACCCCGGGCCGCTCCCTCCGTGTCTGCAGCACAGGGAGGGCCCTCGCAGGGACAAATCCCTCCCAGCCTCAGGCGCTGAAGGACAGCTGGTTCTGGCCAACTGCAGCAGGTGACACTTGTGTCCTGCGAGGGCCGGGGCGGGAGAAGCACCCGAGCACCCCTCCCGCAGCCAGGTGCTGCCGGCAGGGACGGATCTGTGACCTGAATCCCGCTCTGCTCTGCCAGCTCGGGGACGCGGTTGTCGGTTTGCTGTTGAATTTTCCGAGCGCTTTAACACGTGTCTATCCAGATTGCTCCGAGGTCCCAGGGAGCACATTTGCAGCAGCCTTTCAGACGAGAGCGACGTGGGGGATGCGAGGGGGGGGCTGAGCTCGGCGTGTCCCTCTCTGAGGCTCTCGCTTATCAGATCCACAGATAAAAGCTCAGTGTGTCGGATAAGCCGGGGCCGTGTTGACAAGGACAAGCACGGGATTAAGAGCAAGGAAGATCCAAACCCTGCAGGAGCGCCCAACGGGGAATGCCGCTCCCGGCAGGGCGTTCCCATCCATCCCATCCATCCTCTCCTGCCGCGCTCGGGACAGATATCCCCGCGCCCACCCCTTGCCCATGCAGCTCAATCCCTACTTCTAGGGGTTTGCTTCCAAGTGGGATGAAAGCAGCGGGGATTTTTGTGCATCCCAACCCCCCGAGGGCCGGGCAGGGATCGGCCTCTCCTCGCCCACCCGGCCGCTCCCGGCCAGAGACATCCCTGCCCCCTGGCCATGCCACCCCAGCCAGGTCCTTGTTTGGGAAAAACAAGTAAATAAACACCCAACCCACAGCAGAATCCACCCCGGCCAACTCCTCACGCCCTCCCTCTGTGAGAAGTGGGTTCAGAAGAGTCGATGGTTTTTCATGATGTGGGTGTGATTAATGAACTTAATCACAGGATACTTTGATCCATCTCTTGTTTTTAAGGGATAGTCGAAAACAAGAAGAACTGCTACCCTTTGTGCTTTTGTAATTTTGTTAATCGTGGAAACCAGGGAGACTTTTGCATAGTCAGCACTTGCATGCATTATAAAATATATTTGCAAAACACAACAACACTTGCTTTCATATTCCGAAGCCAGCGAGCATATCCTAGTTGGCAGAGAGCTCAAAGGAAAGTTATGAAGACCCAAAAATCTTGCAGGAATTTAATTAAGCCCTAACCCTGGTAACACTCATGCATATCTGCTTCCCCGGTGTCGTCTGCAGGCACAGCTGCTTCGCTGCTTGTGTCTCGGGGTCGTCTGGACTCGGCTCACCGCAGGCTCGTGGGCAAACCTGCCCAGCTGGGGCTGGCCCTGCTGGAGCGAGTCCCTCTGTCCCCCAGATCCCTGAGTCCCTTCTCCCACCCAAACAGAAGGTGCAGAAAGGGCCCTTTTGTGCGGCCGGGTGCCCGGGCCGTGCCGTGGTCCCGCACCGAGCGCCGCTCAAGGGGCAGAACCTGCGGCTGGGAAAGGGCCGGGCTGGGTTCGCTTGCGTTTTGGTGGTGGAGCAGGGGCTGCGTGGGCTCGGAGGGGACACAGCTGTCACCTCTCCCCGGGCACAGGCACGTGTGGCACCCCGCCCAGCAGCGCCCGCAGGTGCCACCGTCCGTCCCCAGCGCCACCAGGGGTGGGTGGCACGTGCTGTGCCCGTCCCCAGCCTGGCCAGAATGCAGATCCCTCGCTCCTGCTTGGCCTCGCCTCCGCCTCTCAGCTGCAGCGCTGCTTTTCTGTAGGATAAAAAAAACCCCAGTGAGCATCCTGCGTGACAATCCCAATTCCCACCGTCCCTGCCCTGCATCCCAAATCCCTCCAGCTCGGAGCACACCCAGCCCAGGGCTTCACTCCCTGAGAGCAGGAAAGACGTTTGGGTGACCCCCCTGCAGGGATCCAGCAGTGCCCGCAGAAAGCAGACAGGACATTATGTAAAGGGGGGAAATTTAGACTGAATTTAAAGCTGAAACTCTTTTAATTAGTAAACTCTTCGCTGCTGAACCGTTTCCATTGGTGGGGACGTGATTCCTCATTGCTTGAGGGATTTAAAACCAGACTGCTCTCTGCTCCAAAAAAGTGCTATAAGCAACAGTTCTTTGCTTATAATGAACTGGAAATACTGGCACGTCTCCATCTCCTTCACATATTTTCCCTTGTATCTTCAGAGGTTAAAATAAATTATCCTGAGATGTAACAGATGTAGAATGCAGCCAGTGACATTCTCCAGCTTTTTCGACTGAGTTTTCTTTCCTCATGGAAAGGAGCATGTCCTCCTGGGCTTTGGGAGGTGGCACTGGTGGCACCTGCCTGGTCACTGGGGCCTGAACCCATCCAGCTGAACCGAGATAAACTCCACTGCCTGAACTGCCAGTCACACAAATCATTAGCACTGGTGTTAATGAAGCTGCCTCTGGAGCAGCGGAGTCCTTGCAGCAGCCTTCCGTGACCCATCCACATCAGTAATGGGCATCACAAGATAGAAGTGACCCAGCTGACAGCCCCTGGAACCTCTCCTCTCCTCTCCTCTCCTCTCCTCTCCTCTCCTCTCCCTCTCCCTCTNCTCTCCCTCTCCCTCTCCCTCTCCCTCTCCCTCTCCTCTCCTGCCAAACCCACTCAGTGTCCCAAGGTGAGCATCAGGGAAGTCTATTCCTGCAGCAGCAAGGAAGTAACATCTTTCTAAACGTGGAGAAACTCTTGGGACAGAGTATTTCACTCCCATACTCAGTTACTCCTCGTAGGCACTTGTGCCCAGACAAGTTGTGGACTCCTCATCCCTGGACATGTCCCAGGCCAGGCTGGACGGGGCTTGGAGCAGCCTGGGACAGAGGGAGGTGTCTCTGCCCGTGGCAGGGGTGGCACTGGATGGGCTTTAAGCTCCCTTCCAGCCCAAACCATCCCGGGATTCTGTGATTTTCCCAAGATTCTGGCAGGAGAGAACAGTTTGAGTTTCCACACGAGGGAGAGCCAGGCAGGTGTGAGTGCAGGTATTCAAATGTCCCATGCAGTGTTTTACCAGAAGTGTTTAAACAGGAATTATTTGACAATGCCAACATGTCTAGATCAGGTTTTTACACATCCACACTTTCTCTGGCAATGACAGCACAGGGAACCTTCTCCCTTCTCCCTGGCCTGGCTGGATCAGTTGTAGGACAGCAGCAGGGAAAGCCCCCATCGGCTTTCTCACACCTTTTCTTTTCCTGGGTATATAATCCAGCTTGGATTTCCTTGGAAGTAAAGGTGAGCCAGAACAGGACTGCAGGACTGCATTCTCTGGGAGTTGCTCACTGGCTGGAGATTGGATCAGGGAGAACGGAGGATGACTCAGGAAACAGAAAATAAGGTCTGTCATATGGAAATATCTGTGATTTATAGAATTATAACAGAATCACCTCCGGGTTTAATGCTACGGAACATAGCAAAATGTTTTTAAAAATCAATTTACTAGTCCTGGGAGCTGGAGGAGGTCTCAGAGCAGGAGGATGTGGCTTGGGGACAGCCAGGATGGGTGTCCATGACTGGATTTCCCGTGGCATTCCATGCCATAGGAAGAAGCTGTAGTACAACAAATATTTTGGGGGAGGGAAATGCTGTGATTCTTGCTTTTTCTATATTAAAAATAAAAAATAATCAGCTCACTCTGAGGTCAGCAGCCCAGGGTAGGAAACAGGGAGTGAGGAGCAGCCTGTTTGGATGCTGTCACCCCCTGGATGCTCCGCTCTGGAAAGGTGCAAGCCCAGCAGCATCACAGCCCTGCTGCTTTTATAAGCCAACGCTGTGGTTGCTCATGAGTAACTTCAAAGCTGTGCCCTTTTTTGATGACATAAACAAAACCAGCAGCAGCAGCCTTTCCATTATTTAAACAAGTCCTCAAATCCCTTGGCCCTCTTCCTTCTATTTTTTTTCCCCCCTTTTTTAACAAATGCCAGAAGCCTTTTCTGTAGAAAAATGAAAATTGCCGGTGGCCAAACCACCAGATTTGTGCTTTTGGTCCGTGGCCTAATGGGGTGTCAGGGCTGGCTGCAGCTCGGGAAGTGGCAGCTGCTGGTCCACGCTGTTTGTTTGGCATTTCCCCGCTCGGCCGCAGCATCCGTGGCCACGGGGAGCCACCGAGGCCTCGCCGGCTCCTCGCTCCGTCCCCGGCACCCAGCGCCCAGGAGGGAACAGGAAATGTGACAGCGGCTCTTCTCAGGGCTCATCCATCAGATTAAGCTGTAATTATGGGGCCTTCTGTTCAAACATTAAACAGCACAACCTCCCCGGCGTGGAGAGCGGCCGGTTCCTGGGAGGGAGCTCTGCTGCCAGGTGGCCACTGAGGAGCACCCAGGGACACTTCCCAGCCCCTGGTCAGGAGCATCCATGGGCAGGTGCATCCCCACGGGTGTGTTGGGCTCCTGCTGACTGAGAGAGGATTCCTGTCAGTGCTGGAAGGAGCCTCCAAAACGCTCCACAAGGAAGCTCCACCTGGAGATTGGCTCTGCTCAGGGCAAGGGAAGCTTCTGCCTTTGCAGGGTGGAAAACTCAGGGAGCGCCAGCCAACGGAGGGGAAATGAACCCTTGAAGGAATCAGGGGGCTGAGGGTGAGCATTGCCCAGGATGGGGGAGCCCAGGGTGGCCAGGAGAGCAGGCTGTGGCCACCAAGCCGTGTAGGGCTCCAGCCCACACAGCCACTGCTGCCTCTGCTTATCAGAGAATTCCAGACTGGTTTGGGTTGGAAGAGACCTTAAAGCCCATCCCAATCCACCCCTGCCATGGGCAGGGACACCTTCCATTGTCCCAGGCTGGAACCTGGGATAGGCCCATCCAACCTGGGACACTTCCAGGGATCCAGGGGCAGCCACAGCTTCTCTGGGCACCCTGTGCCAGTGCAGCAAAATTAATTAGTACTAATCACTCTGCTTGCAAAGCAGCTCATGAATAACTCCTAAACTTCCTCACTCATCCATCGTTCCCTCAGTGGGGTCCGTGGCTCTCAGGCTGCCTGCCCAACCGTTCCAGCTTTCCCGCTGCAGGTCCCTAAGCGGGAGGAGGAGTGAAGGCACGGGATCCCAGCTCAGCTGCACGATTGTTTGGATTATCTGTCCCAGTGAGCGGCCCCACAACAAACACGTTTGCTGTGGTTTGTGTGACATAAAGGAACAAAGTCAAACCGAGCTGAATGCACTCCCACATTTCGGTTCATATTTCCAGGAAGCTTTTCCCTAACACCGGCACAAAGGGAGAAACAAAAGAGGGAGGAGGGCAGCTAAAAACAAACGAGTTGCCCATTTTTAGAATGTAAAAAGTATCTTTAGAAAGGCTTTTTCTCACCTCATGGTTAAACACGAGGCTGGGCTTGCAGCAATGGAGGGAACTGTGCAGTTGGAGCTCCCAGGATGGATGATGGAAGCTGTTCCCAGTCCACTTGTGTGATCTTGCCCTCCTCTGTGTCTCCTTGAATTTAAAATTATGTGTTTATGAGGTTAGAAACTGTTTGGCAACTTATTATTTTGCACTCGTAAATCCTTTTTCTCAGATCTCAGGGTAGTTTATAAACATGAATGAAGCCACAAACAGCCGGGCAGGGCCTCTCCGATCATACTGGTCCAACAGGTGGGGAATCGGGAGCAGGGCTTGCCCAGCTTTGCACGGGAGAGGGCAGTTCCTTGAGATCTGGGGAATTTCCTTGAAGTCACACTGGGGCAGGTTTGAAATACATTAAAAAAAAAAAAAAAAAAAGCAAGACAAGGAAACAGGAGGGAACGTTTTCATAAAAATGCTGTTAGAATGGGAAATTCAGGCAAAATCCTCCGATGCAGCGCTGGTGGCAAATGGTACTGACACAGTGTCACTGATCCTGGGGCAGGGACACCCTGGCAGTGCTGATCCTGGGGCAGGAACACCCTGGCATTGCTGATCCTGGGGCAGGGGCATTCTGGTGCTGCTGATCCTGGGGCAGGGACACCCTGGCATTGCTGATCCTGGGGCAGGGACACCCTGGCATTGCTGATCCTGGGGCAGGGGCATCCTGGTGCTGCTGATCCTGGGGCAGGGACACCCTGGCATTGCTGATCCTGGGGCAGGGGCATCCTGGTGCTGCTGATCCTGGGGCAGGGACATCCTGGCAGGGCTAATGCTCTCGCTGATCCAGGGGCATCCTGGCATCCCATCTGGCTACCACAGCAATCCTCTGTCCTTACACCTGAAGTACAACAGGATCCTGCTGTGAGTGGGACACACACCTGGGAGCAAAGGACGTTTCTGCTCCTCATCACATCCAAAGGCACCACTGACCCCTTTGGAAGTGAACCCCGGAGGAAGCAGAATTCCCTAGAAAACCCCCCAAAACACAAACTGCTCTTGGGGCAGGGAGCAGGACAGGGGCTCCTCCGGCATCCTGCTGTGAGTCTGGGAGCAGCCTGGTCCTTGCCACTGCCACGGGATGGGAAAAGGCATGCACATGAATCCAGGAGCAGCTCTTCCCTTTGAGTCCTCCTCTCCAGAGGTGCCTCTGGATGTGTCCTCGAGGCCTGTGGATCTTCGGGTGCCTCCGCTGTTCAGCTCGCCAGAGGTGCCGGGATTGGGGTGCAATTCCTTGGTTAAGGAATGCACCCCTTGCTTATCTCTCACCTTAATTGCCTTTCCATTAGGCAGAATCTGGGGGCTGACACCATTTAGGAGAGGATTGGATCCATCGATTTCTCTCCGTCCCCACCCCACCCATTTGTAACCCGTGTCGCCCGCTGCCCGCGGGGGTTAACTTTGTCACGCTCGCTGACGTGTCCCACAACTTCCCCATTCCCTTCCTGACACGGCGCTGTTTTGATTCGTTCTGTTTTTCTGGGGAGAGCTGGAACCAGCCCGGCAGCACGGACCGGCCACGGGCTGTAATTGGGAATAAGCTGATGCTGAGCCTCATTAAAGGCACACGGTGGCGTAGGCGGCTCCGACACCCCTGTCTGGGTGTAGTCCTTCCTCTCCCCTCCCCGAACCCCTGTGCAGGTGGTTGGATGGATGTTTCAGGGCTAATTAAAGCCGCGCATTTGCATATTCTAGACGGCTTGTTAATTATCTGCTTCAAGGCACGCTGTGTCTGGGCACTCACTTTGGCCTTGGGACGAGCATCCCAAAATAACGCGCGGCTCTGCCAAGCGGGAGGGCGTTTGGAAGAACGAGGTGTTTGGGATATTTGGGCGGTGGGGGAGGACGGAGGCAGCCAGAGGTGCAGACGGCTCCCGCCGCGGCCCCCGCGCTGCAGAAAGAATCGCTTACACGCCGTCTGGGCGCGCCGGCCCCGGATAACGAGATGCAAAGCAGCGTTCCGGCACTTTCCATTCACAGATAAATGCTCCCGCTGAAAGGACACTGAACCCCGGAGCTCAGGAGAGGAAGCATCTGATCCCGACTTTGGCCTGCGCCGGGAAACAATCGGGATTGCCCGCCGGCCGCATTCCTGCCCGGCGCGCTCCGCGCAGACGGGACGGGAGGCCAGATGGTGCCAAAGGGAGGCGGATTTGTTGACAAAACCTGGGACGCCGGGTTAGGATCTGCTGCCATATGGGATGGGCACCGGGACGCCCCGCGTGACCCAGCGCTGAACGAAATCCCTTCTCCCAGGCAAATTTCCTGGGTTACGGGAGCACCTGCCCCACATGCCAGAGGCTTGGGAGAGCGTCGCCCAAGATTTGTGGGCTGAGGTCTTGACAACAAACTGCCAGAGGGCAGGGATAGATGGGATAGTGGGGAGAAATCCTTCCCTGTGAGAGTGGGGAAGCCCTGGCACAGCTGTGGCTGCCCCTGGATCCCTGGAAGTGCCCCAGGCCAGGTTGGACGGGGCTTGGAGCACACCCTGGGATAGTGGAAGGAGTCCCTGCCCGTGGCAGGGGTGGAATGGGCTGGGATTTAAGGTCTCTTCCAACCCAGCCCATCCTGGGATTCCATGACTCTTTCCAGAGTTCCCTGCTGGAAACAGGGAGGCAAGAGCCGTGGCTCAAGCAGCTGCAGCACTCCCATATACTTCCCAGTGTACAGGGAAATGTTGGATCTTCTGGCTGCTCCAGAAGGAGCTACTCATCCTGCTGGCACCACCCTGCCCTGGCTGAGGCTGTTTTTTAGGAGATACCAAGACTCCCAGGCAGTGTCCATTGACCTCTTTTGCCACTGGAATTGTCTCTGTGCATTTGGGGGACTTCTGGATGTAGACAGTGGGTGGGTGCTGTGCATGGAAGTGGGGAAATACAGGATACATTTCCTCTGTGGCAGCTAAGGTAAGGAGGAGGAACCCCATCATGTAACAACGGAAAATAAAGTGTGATTAGAGAAAGAAATGCATTCCTGTTAACACCAGCTTGCTTCCAACAGCCACGCGTGGAAAAGCGTCGGAGACACTTCCATGAGGAAACTCGAGCGGCTGAGCTGAGTGACAACAGCCAAAGGAAGCTGAGCAATAATGAACCAAAGCTTTGAGCAGCGAGGGGGTGTTCATTTCAGTGGCATCAGGCTGTCTGTGCAGTGAAAGGAGTCATTAACACACCCCAGTGTTTCCATACTCTCTGCTCGTGCAGGAATATCCCGACGGATACAAAGCGTGCCCAGCTGCTGAGCAGAGCTGTAAAACCCCAGCGTATTTACACCTTAAAGCGTGGGTTTCTCACCTAACAGCAACATCACAGCAGTTCCTTACTCCCACCTCGGGATGCTTTCCACGGAATCACTTTCAGCATTTCTCTGTTCCATCCGTTTTCGGGCCGCGTGACTCCCACGCGGAGCGCTGAGGAGAGGGAGCAGCGTGAAAAACAGGGAACAAATATCCCAGAAAACCACAAAGTAAACGAGAGGGCAGCTGGAGGAATCCAGAGGATCCAGCCAGACACAAAACAAAGCTGGAAGCCTGGACAAGCTGCTTCTGTGCACCAGGAAAAAAGCTTCCTGGGAGCTTCCCGAGGGTTTTCAAAGCACTTCGGGGAGTATAAATTGTCCTTTCAAACAGCTGCTGCCGAGGCCCAGGCTGGAGATTAAATATTATGACAACATTTTGTAACAAAGAAACCGGGAAAGCCAAGTTGGCCCCTCGGTGTGGGACAGGGCAGGGAGGAAGGGGGAGCAAAGATTTCCTATAACCCTCCCCCCAGATCCATCAGGGATATGGACACCATGCAGGTGGCTGGTCCTGATGATGGTAAAACAGCTGGGACACGGGGGCACAGACTGCTCAGGGAGAAAGAGATTCCCAGATCCAGCGTCTGGAAAAACAGGTCTGGAAACAGCTTATTTTTATATCATTGTTCTGCCCTACTCTCCTGCTTCTCCTTAAGGAATAGTTTGTTCCTCCCTAACTTGGGATAACAGTGCCCTGATATTTTCTTTTCCCTTCCTTGTTGTTACTGTGGATTTTACCATTCCCTGTGGGATTTTTCCCTTGGGAATTGTGCCGTGGCTTTGGCTGTGGTGTCACCCAGAGCAGGAGCTCTGTAGGTGCTTCTGGACTGGGCGTTCTCCACGAGTGCTGGGACCTGGGAGGCTCAGACTCAGCGGAAGGTCCTTCCCAATCCTTCCTTCCCAGAAGGTCTGGGATGCACTGTCCCACCACATCCAGGTAAAAAATGGAGCAAAGGTCCACGGAGACGAGTGACATTTGATTTGAGGTGACAAAACCAGTGGAAATGGAGGAGCCATCTGTTCATTTCCACGCCCAGCTGCTGTGACTGCTGCACCGCGTGGGATGTGTGGAGTTAAAAAAAAGCCAAAACTCGGGGTCTGGAATTAACCAGGATCCATTCCAAATTCCCACTTCAGCCAGACAACATCAGTGTTCGGTGCTTTGCTGCACTAATGGCTTCATCTTTCCTTTTTAAGGCAATTAAATTAATGCCGTTCTCAGCCTGATCCATCAAGTGAAATGAGAAGTTTCGATGCAATTAGTGAATTTAGACCTCGGGAAAGGCTCTCCATTTTGCCTTAAAAATCTGCCAGGAGGTGATTTCCAGCAGCCGGTTCGGGATGGGAAACGGTGGCCGGGAACGTGAGGCAAGTGTGCCACCTGCAGCCAGCCTGGATCCCTGGAAAACGGGAAGGAAACGGAACAGCCAGGGAAGAGAGCCACCAACTGGACCTCCATCAGCCACAGTCCATCCATTTGAGCTTGTTCATCTCAAAAGTCTCCTCCAGCCTGGATGATTTTATGGAGTTTCAGAATCAAAAAACCCGACTAAGGAGCTTTGACAACCCCGGGCCATCACAGCTGATTTTAAATCAATGTTTTGGTGTGCAAAACATTCCAAAAATACGAACTGTTCTCATGAAAAATACGAGCCGCTAAATTTTTGAAGGAACATCGGTGCGTTTTTCAAATCAAAGTTTAATTCCTAATAATAATAATAATAATTTCTAATTATTCAAATGTATAATTCATTTTAATTCCAACATAAGAATTAAAACTCTGTACAAAATACGCTAAAAAATAATGTTTTCACACAGGTGAGTGAAACTCGGGTATCTCCAAGCCTCACACTTTGATATTACAGCTGAGGAAAGGAATGTGGCCCCTGAAACTCGAGGTGAGTGGGCAGGGAAACATCACTGAATCACACAGGAAGCTTTCAGGAGTCCTGCAATGGTTTGTGTCGGACTTCCAAAATCCCTGCCCTTCTCACAGAAGCAGGCACTGTGCTGCTGCTGCCTCACTTCTCCTGTGAGTTCTTTGGGAATTAACTCAAAAATAGGCGGTGAGTAATGGAGTGACTCCGCCAGGGCGGTGACTAAGGCTGCCAGCCGCCCCTAGATGGGTGACTGTGCATATTCCAGAGGCACGTGGTGCCAATCCCTGACTCATCCCGGTTCCTCTGGAGGCATGCTGTTCCTCAGAGGAAGAAGGGCTTGGAGCTCCTGCGGGCCCCTGGTGATCCCGCAGCGGGGATGGGGACAGGTGGTGCTCGGGTAAAGGGGATTTTTGGGGGGCTTTTTCCCCCCTGGGTCACACATCCCAAAAACCTGTACTGTTGCTGAGCCATCCCCCCTCCCAGAGCCATGTTCCCTGGGGAATGCCCCCAAAAATGCCACCATCCCACCACAACCCCTTATCCCATCCTCTCCTCGGCCACGGTCCCTTATCCCTCGCCTCCTTGGCCAGTTATTAGAGTTCTCTGTCCTGCGGGTTAATGATTCTCTTGTTTCTCTTGCCCAGTCCTTCTCCTCTTTTGGGTCGGGCAGTTTCTTGGCTCAGTGCTTGCAACCCCCCCTTTGCCAGAATTCCCTTTTACCCGGTCAGAGCCGATTTAACCACAGTTCCCGAACTGGGTTTGTTGGTCTCGTCCTCCACTCGGGGGTTCTGCCAGGTGTCTTCGTGCCCCCTAAATTCTGCATTCCCTGTGCCCACCGCCAGCGGAAACCCTTCCTCCTGAACTTTGTTAGCCTCCCCTACAACCGACAGCACTGAAGGCAATTCCACCCACGGGTAATTTGTTTTTCCGACACCTGCGCGTCACTTACAGCTCGCTGCCTGCTCTGCGTCACCGATTACATCTCCCTTCTTGTCGACCGGGCTTGGAAGTTAAACAAAGATCAAACATCAAAGAACATCCTTCCTGAAGAAAAGCTTTACATATTCCACGTTTGACAACAATCATAACCCCCTCCTCCCTGTAGCTGTCTGGGCAAATTGTTCACTATTTCTAGTTGTTAACTATTTTTATTTGGTTTTTTAACTGTTGCTCTTGAGATGTCCGGGCGAATTGCCCCCCACACCCCACCCCACCATGCCCTCAGCCGCACTCCCCGCCCTCTCCCCGCCTCACACCCACGGAGACGACACAGTTTGTGCCCTCAGACAACTTTAATTTCGGTCCCGCCGGTGACACGAGCCA
>VXAZ01009372.1:0-18203 GCA_013399875.1 Gymnorhina tibicen | reverse complement strand
CGGCGGCTCCGGCCGGGTCTGTCGGTGTGAGCGGGAGCAGCGGCGGCACCGCGCGGCCGAGATGCCGCTCTTCGCCCCCAACCCCTTCGAGCAGGACGTGGGTGAGCGACGGGGGTGGCGAGCGGCGGCTGGGCCCGGCCCCGGGGCCGGCAGGGCGGCCTCTTCGTCCTCTTCCTTCTCTTCTTTCTCCTCTTTTTCCTCTTCCTTTTTCTCCTCGTGTTTTTCCTTCTCCTTTTCCTCCTCCTCCTCCTCTTTTCCTCTCCCTGTTCCCCTCCCCTCCCTCCTCTCCCTGCTCCTGCGGCTGGCGTTCCCCAGGGATCAGTGTTGGGCCCAGTCCCGTTGGATATCGTGGCCGATGGTCAGGAGGAGGGGATCGAGTGCTCCGCTGGCAGACTCAGGGCCAAGCTGGGTGGGATGGGGGTGTGCTGGAGGGCAGGAAGGCTCGGCACAGGGATCCGGACGGGCCGGATCCGTGGGGTGAGGCCCGTGGTGTGACAGTCAACAAGGCCAAGTGCCCGGTCCTGCACTTGGGTGACACCAAGGCCCGGGAATGCTCCGAGCTGGGACAGAGTGTCTGGAAGGCTGGAAAAGGCCCTGGGAGGTGCTGGTGACAGCGGCTGATCGTGAGCCCAGGGGTGCCCAGGTGGGCAAGAGGCCAGTGGCCCCTGGGCTGTGCCAGCCCTGGTGTGACACAGCCCCGGGGCAGTGCCCGTCCCTGTGCTGGCACTGCTGGGGCACCTCCAGTGCTGGGGACAGCCCTGGGACACTGAGGGGCTGGAGCGTGTCCAGGGAAGGGAACGGAGCTGGGAAGGGGCTGGGGAATTCCTGAGGGAGCTGGGAAAGGGGCTCAGCCTGGAGCAAAGGAGCTCAGGGGGGCCCTTGTGGCTCTGCACAAGTCCCTGACAGGAGGGGGCAGCCGGGGGGGATTTGGGATCTGCTCCCAGGGAACAGGGACAGGAGGAGAGGGAACGGCCTCAGGCTGGGCCAGGGGAGGCTCAGGTTGGACAGCAGCAGGAATTTCCCCACGGAAAGGGTGCTCAGGCCTTGGCAGGGGCTGCCCAGGGAGGTTTGGAGTGCCCATCCCTGGAGGTGCCTGAGGAAGGCCTGGCCGTGGCTCTCAGTGGTGTGGGCTGGGGACAAGGTGGGCATTGGGCACAGCTTGGACTCCATGGGCTGGGAGGCCTTTTCCAACCTCAGTGATCCTGGGATTCCCCCTGCCACTGGTGGGCCCCGGGCTGCTCCTGATGCACTCTGGCTGGGCTCGGGGGCTCTGGCAGGGAAACAGATCAGTGGGTCCCTCTCTCCCTTACCCTCAGCAGCATCCAGGAGTGTTTTGTGTCCCGTTTTTCTCTGACTCCTGAAGGTTCACAGCTTTTCCTGCGTGTCTGAGCTGTCTCTGTGCCTCCTGCCCTTCCCACGGTGTTGCTGAGTTCGCAGGGATTCCGGGAATTATGGCTGCTGTAAGGTCACTGGTTTTCATCCTTTTCTTGATGATTCCTTCCAGCTTTCCAGTAGCTTCCCTATAACCACAGCAGGCACACGATGGGAGTGTTGGGGTGTCTGTGCAGGGCCAGGAGTTGGACTGGATGGTCCTTGTGGATCGCTTCCAGCTCGGGATATTCTGTGACTCAGTAATTACAAAACCTGTCTGGAGTTGGGGTGAAGATGGTGACTCAGTTGTTTTGTTTTGCGTTCTGCCCTGACTTGTGCTTTCTTAAGCTCGTGCTCTGTGTCACTTTTTCATTACACAACGCCTGTTCCGAATGGCAGCACTGAAAAAAGCAATTCAGTGAGCGAGGCACCAGGCTCAGCTTTCTTGTTAGGCTGGGATCCCAGGAAAGAGAAGAATTCAGCATTCCTGGGATTTTTGTCGCGGCCAAGATGGAAGAGATTGAGTGCTCTTGTTGCCCCACTTTCTCTGTTTTGTTTGGAGTATAAGTTCAGCTGGTTTCTTATTTTATTTATTACTCATTTCTTATTTTATTTCTAATTTCAAATCCCTGCTGCAGTTTGCTGTGTGTTTGACCACACTCACATTTCACGTGCCTCAAACTGATGTATTTGTACAACTAGATTTTTTTTTTTTAGCTCTGCAGGGTTCTTTAACAAACCCAAAAGCTTCAATGGCTCCCAGGCTGCAGAACCTTAAAAATGGGACTCTGTTCACTTCCAGTTTCTTAAATTTTACGCAGTGTAATATTTTTTTTATTTATCATTTTAATATTGATGATTTGTAATTTGTCATTATCACTTACTAAAATCTAGCAAGCGCAGCAGAATAGGAACTTGAATTATTTGGGCTAAATCATCGCTTCCCTTACCAGGAAAAATTCCTGGTAATAATTGTCATTATTCCGTTGTAAACGAGACCATCCAAAATATCAGATTATCACACGTGGGTGGTCTGGGGAGGTGCTGAGTTTGGAAGTTCGGTGCCTCCTGTAGGCAGCACCAACGGGGCAGATCCAGCTGCCTCTTCAGAGCTGCTCTTTCCTTGGGACACCTGTGGGGAATGTGCTTTTCCCGTGGCACAGCTGGATTTGCTCCCGTGCTTCCAAGCCCACGTTTGCTTCCCAGCAGAGCCTTGGAATGTGCCAACACAGCTGCAGATCACGGGATAACCCTCTGGAACAGCGCTCTGGAGGAGCGTGGCTCCTTTTCTTGAGAGGAACCCCCAAAACTTCCAGAAGCTTAAAATTTCCTGTCTGGCTCCGTTGGGAGTCCAGGTGCGCTCGCTGTTTTCCCAGCTTTGCCCTTCCTCTTCCGTAACCTTCATCTCTGGAACGCCTTTGATCCTTTGTTTACCTGCCCTTCTTTCCTCACGTTGTTGACAGGCTCAAGGCAGCAGGAAGTGTTTGCTGCGAGGTTGGAGTGGCACCAGGACTGTGCAGAGGATCAGGGATTGCGGAGGAGGTGGATGAGGACATTCCCTGTTTCCTTGGGTGTTGCTGGGAAGTTTCCCCGTTTCATTCCAGGCTTGGATTTGCCTTTTGGGGCTCCTCAGCTTTGTCCTCCTGTGCCAGAACTGAGTGTCCTCCTCATTCTCCTCTTGTTTCCAGCTGCTGAGCACTTGCTTTCCAGGAGAATCTTTTCCATTTTGTTCCTCTTCCTACCTAATTCAGCCCCTGAGGTCTTACATTTCCCTTATATTTACTTTCCTTTGTTATTTTCCTATAATTAATTTTTCTAGTATTTATTTTTATGATTATTTTAAAATTATTATTTATTTAACGTTCCTTTTTCTTGCTGATACCTGCCTGTAACACCCTGTCAGCCAGGATATATTAATACTGATTTCAAGCCTGATTTTGGAAGCATTCAGGACACAAATCCACCCTCATTAGAGTGCTTTGTATTAATTGTGGAGTGATCCAAGAGCTGTAGCTAATAACTACTGCACGTGGCATCCTATGGAATGTTTTCGTGGGATCTGAACAGATAATTTTAGATTAGTCCTTGATGAGATGTTGCTGCTTTTTGTTAAAATTCACCACGTTTCCCCCTCATTTCTCTGTCCGTAGTAATTCTTGTCTTAAACATTTGGGCTTAAAAGCTTGGAAATATTTGAGGAAAAGCTAATTGGACTTTTTTTCCTTGGTGTTACTTGGGTGTTTCTTTTCTTCTTGAGCTGCAGGGACAATATTTTCCAGTGTTTGATCCGACTGCTTCAAATTCCTCAATTCTGAGCCTGCATTTTTTATGACATTTCTTTCTCACTTTTTGAGATTATTTTTGCTCTGCTCCCCCATCCTGCCTTGATTATTTTTAATGTAGCCTCACTGTTTTGGGGGATTTTTAATATTATGAAAGATATTTTCTATATTTTATATAATATACATGAATTTATAATATAATATAATTTATATGTTATACATAAATTATGAGTTCTTAACTTTCCTCTTGGTGTTTCCAGGCTCTGGAATATAATCTCTCTTAATCCCTCTCAAGTATTTTCATTGTTTTTAGGTTTTTTGGACAGAGAAATGAAATGATTTCATTTTCAGATTAGTGGCCTCAATGAAACAAAACACTCCCTTTTCAAGCAAAAACTGCATCTTAAAAAGCCGTTTCGGTGAACTGGAATTATATTGCAAAAAGTGACTTTAATAATCTATTTTAATCCATTTTTTTAGGATATAATCATGGCACGAGTAGGGATCATTACAGGTAGGGCTGCCTTGTGACTACAGGGTCATCCTGGCTATGATCTCTAATTAAATCCAAGCTGGAATTCTCTAATTAAGCTCTGCAAAGGCCAGGCAAACAAATGAAGGTGTGTGGGATTAAGTCTCTGCCTTTCATCCACGTCTCTCTGCTTTATCTCCTGGAAAGCAGCGCTGGAGCAGCCCTCCAGTTCTTTTATATTTGCTGGGCACTTGAGAAGTTCTCACGTGCTTTGTGTAAAATCTGAAACATTTCTGTGCAGACGAGGGTTTATTTCACTTCAGGGGCAAAGCGATCAAGAGAATTTTGATTTTAAGTGATCAGAGTCACTAAAAAATAAACGGGCGCTGGTTTAGCACAAAAACCTTCTGTGCTAAAATTGCCCGAGTAGTGATTTTTTTGTGCTAAATCAGTGCTCCGGTGCTTATTTTCTCTGTTTCTTGCATAAAAAGGGACACAGGTGGAGAAAAAACGTTGTATTTTAGTATATTTCTGGTTTTTTAACCCGGATCTCACTTGGCCAGCCTCTCCCGAGGGAATTGAGGGCTGAAATAACAAAATGTTTTGGAAGCGTGAAGGCCGCAGTGGTGGAGCTGGGCTTGGGAAAGGTGGGAGCAGGGAGGCTCGGAGCATTCCCACACCCTGCCTGCTTCAGTCCTCAGAGTGGGCTCTTCCCTCTTTTTTTGGTCTGATTTCTGTGTATTGGCCATCCCTTCTTGGGAAAAAAGGGAAAAGGAATAATGCAATTAACCAGGATAGAGGGCTGGAAAGGCTGGGAGGTTGGGTTTGTGCAGCCTGGAGAGGAGAAGGATCCAGGGAGAGCTCAGAGCCCCTTCCAGGGCATAAAGGGGCTCCAGGAGAGCTGGAGAGGGACTGGGGACAAGGCATGGAGGGACAGGACACAGGGAATGGCTTCCCACTGCCAGAGGGCAGGGATGGATGGGATATTGGGAAGGAATTCCTGGCTGGGAGGGTGGGGAGGGTCTGGGCTGGAATTCCCAGAGCAGCTGTGGCTGCCCCTGGATCCCTGGCAGTGTCCAAGGCCAGGCTGGAGCACCCTGGGACAGTGGAAGGTGTCCCAGCCCATAGCAGGGGGTGGATTGGGATGAGCTTTAAGGTCCCTCCCATCCCTCCCAGTGAGTGATTCCATGACATTCAGCTTGGTTTTGGCTGTTGTGTGGTAGAGGGATGATCCTGGAGAACTCCCCTCTGCTGCAAAGTGTTCCCTCCTTTCCTGGGAGAGCTGTGACCGTGTTTTGAGGCAGGAGCTCTTCGAGCATTTCTCCTTTTGGCAGTGGGAGCAGCAAACAATTCCCAGCCCCTTCCCAGCTGCCTCTCTGAGCGCTCTCCCCTCTCTGGGATTGGCACCGTTCTCGTGCAGCCACGCAGCAAATCAGCTCAGGGAGCTCACCCAGGGAAAAGTGATTCACTGCACTTTGAGTTCTTCCTAAAAACACCCCAAGCAGCACATTTTGCTTTTATCGGTATTTCTGTAAAAGTGGGCTCAAGTCTAATGTTCCTTCATTAATTGGAGGGCTGCAGAGGACAAGTCATTCCATGTTTTTAAAGGTTATGTTCCCTTAGTGCTGAAAAAATCACGGAAAATGCGTCCTCCCACATCTGTTTCTTCTGATGTGTCTGTGGCTCAGCATCTGAGAAGGAGTTATCCTTCAGAATCGTTCCTGTGAAGGAGAAAAGCAGCTGCTGTTCAGTTTGGCACACTGGCAGGGAGGGAAGCTTCCAGATCTGTGAGAGTTTGGACAAGGACAGAGTTTGGATCCCCACAGCTGCTCCCAGGACAGTGTGGATCCAGGAGGAGGGACCTGCCTCTGACACTGCTCCGTGTAGGAATGTGCTGGCTCAGGGAACAGGCCTGGGAGCTGGGTGTGAGCAGCACTGAGCGTGGTGTGGTGGGAGCTGTGCTTTTTTGGGATGGGGAAGGTGTGGAGTGAGGCATCACCTGGAGCAAAGGAGCTCAGGGGGGCCCTTGTGGCTCTGCACAAGTCCCTGACAGGAGGGGGCAGCCGGGGGGGATTTGGGAGCTGCTCCCAGGGAACAGGGACAGGAGGAGAGGGAACGGCCTCAGGCTGGGCCAGGAGAGGCTCAGGTTGGACACCAGCAGGAATTTCCCCATGGAAAGGGTGCTCAGGCCTTGGCAGGGGCTGCCCAGGGAGGTTTGGAGTGCCCATCCCTGGAGGTGTCCAAGGAATTCCTGGAGGTGGCACTCAGTGCCCTGGGCTGGGGACAGGGTGGGCATCGGGCACAGCTGGGATTCCATGGGCTGGGAAGCCTTTTCCAACCTAAATAATTCCACAATTCTGAGGTGAAAACTTCCTGGTGAAGCCTATAAACATCGAACCTTCCTGTTGCCAGTGCAAGAGTTGGGATTATTTCTGTCGTGGCAGGAAAGGCTGGCTGTGATTTCCACTCAGGGTTCAGGAAAACTTCAGTATATCCTTGGGAAGTACTTCAGTATATCCTTGGGAATCTCCTCCAAGACTTTTGTGGAGGCTAGAAGTGACATTTGTGCCTTCCTGACAAACACCCTGAGGGCTGGGGTGCTGCTCCTGGAGGCTGGAGGAGCCCGGGAGCTGCAGCACCACACGCGTTTTGTGGTTGTCCTGCCACCAGCTCTTCCTGTTCCCCGGAAAAAGAGGCATCCCAAACATGCCAGGAATTTCGGAGGGGACACCCCGGGCAGTGCTGTGAAATCAGGCCTTGGTGCTCCTCGTCCTTGGCTGTCCCAGCACAGCTGCTGGAGGCTGGGGACGTGGATTCATGGATTGGGCGGGAGGTTCCCAGCGCTGGGATGGAGACGTGCTCTGAAACAGCAGCTTCTCCTGGCAGAACTTCCCAGGAAACCCCAAACACCTCATTCAAACCTTCCGTGGCTGCTCAGGGCTTAGGGATTGGATATCCAGGGAATCTGCAGCTTCCGGAGGCTGATCCGGTTTGATTTTCTTGTTTTGTTTTTGTTTTTTAATAAAGTGTTTAAAATTGCAGGCACTCATTAGTTTTCCACAGCATCCATGAATTTGTTGTTCATGTCCTAAAATATTGATGCACTTAAAAGGAAATTTAGCAATTACATCATTTTTGGAGAAGTTTTGAAGAAGGTTTGTGCTGTAGGAACGTGGTTTCAAGATGATATTTACTTCCTCTAAGTAAACATTCCAGTTTGTAAAGATAAATCACGGCCAAAATTCCAAATTTCCTTTTTTTTTTTTTTTTTACATCTGTAACAAAAGGAACTTGGAACATTGGTGGGTGCTGTGCTCGTGTTCCCTTTGTGGAAACCTTTCTGCTGACCAGCCAAAAGAAAATTGAGTTTGGTTGGTTAAAATGTAACCTTGAAGCAGCAAACGCGAGAAAATATTGAATTTGCTGTTTATAAACTTGAACTGTCATATTTACATGGGATTTAAATAACCTGGCTAATAAAAACTTAAAAGCATAAAGAAATACCATTAAGCCTTATTAATTAATCTGTAGAATGAGTGTCCCCGCAGGAACTGGAACAAGATGAGCTCCAAGGTCCTTTCCAACCCAAATAATTCTGTGAAACCCTGAAATATTAATTAGGGATGCGTTCTGTCAATAGAATCTGAACTGAATAAATGACTAAATCACTTAATAAATCTTATTTTTCTTTCCAGAAAAAGCCACAAATGAATACAACACCAGTGAGGACTGGGGGCTTATCATGGATATATGTGACAAAGTTGGAAGCACTCCCAATGGGTAAGCTGGGCCTCAGCATTCCATGGAATTCTGGGCTGGTGTGAAGAAGAAAATGTCACAGAGAACACATCTCAAAATGCTCAGCCTCACAAATACACGGAGCTGGCTTTGAAATTCTTGGAAAGAAACGTTCCAAGAGGATTTGGAGCAGAGCAGTTTGTATGTGCTGAGCGCATTCCAGTTTTTTTTTCCCCGGAGTTTTGCACAGCAGACCCAAGTTATTCATATTTAATGGTCTGGCATAAATTTGGGGAAGTGACTGTGCCAGTAGGAGAAAGTGAAATAATTTCTGTGCAGAAAAATACCTGGCAAGGACCAGGGGCTTTTTATGATATTTGTCTGTGTTTGGTTGTTAGGAAGAATGGGAGAGAAAAGGGGAAAAATAGGGATCAAGGCACGAATCACTTGGAATCAAAGTTTTAAGTGGAATTTCAGTGATTCTGTAATGGCCAAAAGGATTTGCTGAATTTTTGAGTGGTAACATCTTTCAAATTTTGAATTAATCCTCAATTAGTGCATAGGCAGAATTCTTAAGTAGTTCAGGATTTTTAGCAGTTAAATATTTAACATTAAAATTGGGGGTTTTCGGTTGTTCTGTTGTTTTGGTTTTAATTAATTACCTGCCACAAGGAATAACAGCAAATGTGTTTGAGCTGGGAATCTCCTGAAGGAAAAAACTGTCCTCTGAGTCCTTTATTAAAAATCAAATTTTTTGGTGCCACAAGACTTTTGTAGTGGGAAGTGGTTTAAATCTGGTTTTGGAGGAGGGGACACTGTAAAAAATTCAGGGATTTAAAAAAAAAAACATATGCAGAAATACAAGTACATAAAATGCATAATTGAATCTAAATATATATATTTGTGTAGAAAATAAAATGCTAAATTCTGAATTTTAAATGCCACTGCTTCTGGCATATTTTAATTCAGTTTTGTGTCATTTTCTTCCCTTTTGCCCTTGAAAATAATGAAGATTGTTGCCTACCTTAAATAAAAATATAACTTAAAATAACTGACTTTGTTGGATGGTTTGTATGTGAAATAAAATGAAAATATTAGGACTAAAAATGTATTTTTCTGGCACAGAGCCTTGTCTGTGCTTTGCTAAATCCAGCAGCTCAAGTATCTGCCAGTGATATTATTTTTTAAATGCTGCATCAGCTTTTTAAGAAGGATTTCACGTTTTTAGGGGTTCCAAATATCAGTGTTAATGAAGCCTTTGATGTGCCTGAGCTCCTGCCAGCCATTAATGCTCATTTAAAGTGTGGAAACCCCAGCAGCAGAAACATTTAAAATGCTATTTATTATTCTCTACTCACCTCAGATTGTGCTGAAACAAATTAGAAAACCTTTGTGTCCTCAGGCTGTGGAAAAGGGGATCCAAGAGCTGGGAATTAAATCCACGGAGAGCCTTTCCAACGGCCACTAAAAGAACCATTGATTGACTCATCTCTCTCGATGGTGCCATTCCTTTCATTGTCTGTCCCAAACCCATTTCCTCTTAATGCGATTGCTTCCCTTCCTGGCCTGTCAGCACTTTCTGGGAATGGGTACGGAATGCCAGGGGGAAAAAGGGAATTCCTGCAGCCCAGCACGCAGCAGCTGGGAAGTGGGTGGGTGTGAGAGGCAGCCCAGCCCTGGCAGGTGCAGGACAGGTGACATTTTTGTTCTGCAGGCTCAGGTTTGGTGGAGCTCCCGGCGCTCCCCTTCACCCTTCACTGCTTTGTTCCTCCGCAGAGCCAAGGATTGCCTTAAAGCCATCATGAAGAGAGTCAATCACAAAGTTCCCCACGTGGCTTTGCAAGCACTCACAGTGAGTAAACTCCCACACTGCCCAAAAAACCTCGTGGAATGCGGCAATTAAATATTTGCTGATCAGTCAATTCGTTAATACGTTGATTAACCTCAGTAAATCAGCGTCCATGCTGAGCTTATCTCTTATTTTGGATTATTTGCACTCATGTCCTGCATGAGTTTCATGTTTTCCCAATTGTGTCTCGGGTGTCAGCTTTTAGGAGCCTGTGTCTCAAACTGTGGGAAAATATTCCACTTGGAAGTGTGTTCCCGGGATTTTGCCACTGAAGCTCGAGCCATAATAAACAAGGTAATTGTTCTAGAACCTTAAATCCTGAGGGGGGATTATTTTGGTAACTTTTCCAAACTCATGTTGTAATTAACGCGCATTTTCTAGTTTTGGTGCTGTTTGTGTTTTCACTGAAATTTGTGTGATTTTTACTATGAAAAATTAATCTCTTGAAGAACTGACCGCTGATAATCCTTCAGATTTTTACAAAGTTACGTGAGCAATTTGAATTAAAATCTGTCTTCTTAAGCTCCATTTATTTGATCACGATAAGTGCAGCTTTTCCTGAAGAGGGTTTTTCCTAGGCTTGAAGGAAACTCATGGGCTGAAGTGAAAGGCAAAGTTATGAGGAAGTGAAATGGCATTTTTACAAGGAAAAGGATGAAGTTACAGACAATCCTTTTTAGTTTCTGGAGATTCTGGGAATGTTGAATGAGAAAATAACCAAGAGAAGAAGACTGAGATGGTTGGGGTCAAGCAGCTGCTGGGATCTAAATCTGGATGTGAGGAGTTGAACAAGCGGGAGCAGCTTTTCCCTAATTACTGCTCCAGCTGGAGACAGAACTGGTTAATGGGTTAAAAAGGAGTTTTCAGATCCATGGGAGCCCTGGAATCATCAGAGGCTGAGCAAAGCAATTAAGGAAAGTAATAAAGTTGCTGGGAAGCAAAATGAGTTCACAGCTCTCGTGTTTCTGGCTTTCTGTGGAAAAATAGGTCTGCAAGTGCTCCCTTTGTTCCCGTTAGCCAGCGTCCATCCTGAAGCACAACAGTGACCTTCAGGGCCTGGCAGCACTCAGGGATGTGCAGGGAGCCTGGAATCCCACCCTGGGACGGGCTCTGGAGCACAATTTATGTGTTCCTGGGAAATACTGACCCTTTACCCCCGCACATACTTGGAGGAATAGTGGATAAAATTGTGCTTTTCCCCTCTTCTCCGGGAGAAAAGGAGTTCAGGCAAGCGTGGCAAATGTCTTTGTGCTGATCCCGAGCCCAGCAAACTTCCTTTTCTGTCAATTAAATGCAGCTTGGAGCCCTGACTTGTCAGTGTTCTCCCTGGTCAGTCCGTGGTGGCCTGAGTGTGATCAGCTGATTCCTTGGATTGGGAATCTTGTCCCAGTGCCAGGATCTGGGGAAGAATGTGGGAGCCAGAGGAATTCCAGGCAGAGCATGAATTGATCTTGGTTTGCCCCCACTCCAAGCAAATACCTGCCTTCACCAGGCTGTCCCAGTGTGGGAATAGAAACTGTCCCTATGGATTATCCCTGTGGATAATCCCTTTTCCTGGGAGAAGCTGATTCAAGGAGACAAAGATCAGGTTTTTGTGAGGTGTTCTCAGCTGGGACAAACGTGTCCTGGCACCTGAGGAGAAGCTGCAGAGGCCAGAAAAGGTGGATTGTAGGGAAAGATTCCTTGTAGGGAAAAACAGTGGCTTTTATTAGACCAACTTAACGTGGTTGGGAAGTGGAAAACAGCACACCTGAGAAGGAATGAAGAGAAAACTGAGGTTAAACGGAGGGTGAGTAACACAGAGAGGCAGAAATTCAGGATGAGTGTGGTAGGCAACCTGAATTTTTCCAGAATTTGTGCTCCAGGAGCCCAGCATGTTTGTTCTCTGTAATATCAGATCAGGGAATAAAAGGCCAGATACTCCAAACTCTGCTCCCCAAATCTTCTCAATCAACACAAGTATTAATGAGTAAGGGTATTTATAGTAAAATGGATTTGGTAACAATTTTGGTAACAACTCTTTCTGTTCATTTTGAGGTTCAAACATCCCTCTTTATCCAATTTTGTCTTCCAGGCTCATCCAAAAGTGTGTGAAAAGCTAAAAACTCTGATGGTGGAGTGGTCAGAAGAATTCCAGAAAGACCCACAGTGTAGCTTAATATCTGCAACCATCAAATCCCTAAAGGAAGAAGGGGTCACTTTCCCTGCAGCTGGATCCCAGGTGAGAGCTGGTTTGGGATAGTGATGGATCCCATGCTCTGCTTTCCTTTCCCAAATCCCCATTTCCTGTTCCTGACCTTACTTGGCCATGTCAGGAGTTGCCCTGGGTTTGGAGTGGTTTATTTTTCACTGCTGGGGGTTTGTTGTGCCCAATCTAACAGCAGGTATGATGCCAGCTGCTCTGTTCCTAACTTTTATTACTGATCCTCCTAAACATTTCCATGTTAATCAGTCCTGAAAATGAAAACTACAATTTCTATTACAGTTCCCTTACACAAAGTTTACTTTCCTCTGTATGAAACACTGAGAGTTTTTTTAACTTTTACAATCCCTCCTTCCTCCACAAAGATGTTTTCACTTCTAAATCTGATCTATGTGTTAAAACATATGGCAGAAACATGGGAGAGCTTTGAGCACTGGCACCCAATTCCAGTTCCTGGTGGGAATGAAAACTCCAGGAATGATTTCACTGTGCTGCTGGGGAGATTTGTAGGATTTAAGTCAGCAGCTCCCAACTGGAGCATCTTCTCTCTTGAAGGGAGGAGTGAAGGATAAAGGTGGAAAGAGTCATTTAAATGAGTAGTCTCACTGTAATAAATATGACTAAAATAATCATTTAAATAAAACCAGTTATTTCAATTAAATCTCATTATTTATTTTACCTTTTTTTTCCCTGCTGAAAACAGAATAAAACCTGAAGAGTGGTGATTTTTATTTCCAGAAGGTCATCTTGATTCTGTAAGGCAGCTGACCAGGAACAACTCGGTGCTGATTTTGTAAAATACATAATTAGAGAGATTTCATTTTTCTTTGTACCCTGAGCTTCCCCTGTTGTTCACACCTTGCAGGCTTCCACCAGTGCTGCTAAGAATGGCTCCTCATCCAGTAAAACCAAAGAAGATGAGGATATAGCTAAAGGTGAGTTGCTGTCTCAGCCTTGAGTTGGACTCCAGAAGTTTTGTTAAAAAGCAGGGGAGTGGGAATTTGGGCTCATCCCTGCTGCACGGAATTGAAATCAAGGGCACAGCGGGTTGGGAATTGCGGCATTCCAGGTGTTTTCCTCAGCCATGAGGATCTGGGGTGAGGCACATTCTTCCCCATCACACAGCATTTGAAACGTTAACTTTAAATACTACAGAAGCAGATACAGACCGTATTTAAATAAAGCAATAAATGCTATTTTTGTTAAATTAAGAAATGAAACTGCTTTGTCTACAGGGATAAACCACACAAACTTGTTCTTTTTCCCTCTCCCCCAACTGCAGCTATCGAATTGTCTTTGCAAGAGCAGAAACAGCAGCAAATGGAAACCAAATCCTTGTACCCACCTGCAGAAATCCCACAAAACCCTCAGAGCCTGAGGAAGGTGCGAGCTCTGTATGACTTTGAAGCTGTCGAGGACAATGAGCTCACCTTTAAAAGTGGAGAAATTATTTTTGTTTTGGATGACAGGTACAATACACTCAGGTGGAGGTGACTTTGTTCCACCACTGTTGTTTTCTCAGGGTAGCACGTTTTTCCTCTGATGCTTTTTTTTCCCCCCACAGAAATGTAATTGTCACTCTGACCTCCCTCACATCCCTTTATCTTCCTTTTATCTTTCCATAATCCTGCTTTCTGACCTCAAACCATTTTGGTGCGGGGAGAACCTCGAGTATTTCATCCAATTTGTAGTTTGGAAGATAAATCCTAATTGGTTGTATGACTAAGAAAATGCCTTGGCATCACATTCCAGCTGCTTCCAGCAACTGTTAAAATTGTTATCAAGGATCACGTTTGCTAAGAAGAAAAGTGATTAAAAACAGCTAAAATAATGATTGTTAACACCTGTAGATATGTATATAGCTTTAAAGGGCTGGCAAGTAATCAGTGTAAAGAACTGATTAATTATGGTCAATTTTGAGTGATCCCCTGATTCCTCTTCCTCCCTTCCCTGCCCTCTGCCCCGGCTCCTGTTTGGCTTTGTGCTAATCCCTGCAAGTGTTCTCTTTTAGATATCACAGGGTTTTGGTAAAAGAACCCCAAATATGTCTCAGCATCCCAGGTTTTCAGTCAAAACCCCAAATATATCCGTGCCTCTGTTCCCCGCAGAGTTCTGTAATCCTTCTTTATCTCCCCAGTGATGCCAATTGGTGGAAAGGGGAGAACCACAGAGGAGTGGGGCTGTTCCCATCCAATTTCGTGACCTCTGACCTGTCTGTGGAGCCCGAGGCAGGTGAGTTACCTGGAATGGTGGATCCTTGCAGAAAGGCTTCGTGCTGCAGCCCAGCAGCAAAACAATTTCCTGTGTCAGCCCCAGGAAAGAACTGAGACATCCTGCCCTTGTTTCAAACCATCAGGCCCAGATCACTCCGTAGCTCCCTTTCACTTCTGCCTCTGTTTCTCTTGTGAGTTATTGCCATTTTCTGTGACAGAAGTCTGGTTCCATTCACCACAATTCCCTGTCAGTAACATATTTACACTGCCACTTCAGATGTCACAGTGTCTTTTCACACGGAACAATAACAAGGAGCAAATGTGTGTTTGAAGTGATGGAAGACACGGGGAGAAAAGGAACTCATCTCTGTTCTTTCAGCAGCCCTGGATAAAATCTCTGCTCCTGAGGACACTGCAGAAGAAATTAAGAAAGCAGAACCTGAGCCAGTTTATATTGATGAGGTATGGAGCCACTTTAAGGTAAAATATTGCTGGGCTTTTACATTCTTTTGGTGCTGGATGTTGGCAGATGATTCTTTGTCTATAAAGAACTTTATTTGAATACGAAGCCAATCTTGGCGTGGTTGAGAAATGAAAGTTCTTCATCTTGTCTTCCCCTCTCAGGATAAGATGGATAAAACACTGCAGGTACTTCAGAGCATAGATCCCACGGATTTAAAGCTTGATTCTCCAGATCTGCTCGACTCAGAAGGTACTTGGAGCACTAAATGAGCTCTTTTTTTATTACTTCTTCTCACAATTACCTTTTGTGGATTGAGCTGGGAGTTCTTTGTGTTTATTTTAAGCTTAGGGGAGCTGTGGTCTGTACTAACAGTGCTGGAGAGCACTTATTTCACTGTGGGAGTGTGGGGCTCTGGGGATAATTTGAATTTTTTTTAGTAGTTCCAAGCCAGCTCCATGTTTAGCAGAATCATTTGCATAACTCCCAGCTCTGTAAAACGCCTGAGCTTTGCAAGATCCATCTACCAATCCCAACCCCGAAATAAATAAGCAATTAATTTTACTGCAGTTGGATAAAACATTTTTGGCTGCATTTGAACTTTTAATTGTGCAAGACATCAACTGCCTCAACGCTTTGTCTTCGCAGATATCTGCCAGCAGATGGGTCCAATGATAGATGAAAAACTAGAAGAGATAGATAGGTGAGCCTAATTTATTCACTGATTTACTTCAAACGGGGCAGTTTTAATCATTCTTTTTTGATACTCTCATCTCCCAAGCTGGAAAATCTTGCAAGAAAAATGTAACAGCTCTACCTTTATTTTTTAATGCTGAAATATCGAGTTCCCAGCGTGTGCACTGAGATTTGATTGCTGCTCTCCCAAAATCCACTGCACGGGTCACGGATGCTTTTTATTTTGGCATTTTGTGACTGTAGCCTCCTCCAGCCTGTCTAGAGGCTGGGATTTTCAGTCTGTTGGTGATTATTCCGTGTTATCCTCACCTCTCCCTCCTCAGGCTTGGCTGTCCGGTTCCTGAAGGAGCTGATCAGAAAGATGGAGAGGGACTGGGGACAAGGCATGGAGGGACAGGACACAGGGAATGGCTTCCCACTGCCAGAGGGCAGGGATGGGTGGGATACTGGGAAGGAATTCCTGTCTGGGAGGGCTGGAATTCCCAGAGCAGCTGTGGCTGCCCCTGGATCCCTGGAAGTGTCCAAGGCTGGGATGGAGCACCCTGGGACAGCGGAAGGTGGCCCTGCCCGTGGCAGAAGGGTGGAATTAGATAATCTTTTAAAGTCCCTCCCAACCCAAACCATTCCATGATTCTGTGACTCCTGGGGATATTCAAGGGTGAAAAGAACAGGGAACTCCACCTGGGAGCTGCTGGTCTGGTGACAGCAACAGTTGTGCAGCACCTGGACTCTCCTTCCTGTCACACAACGGCAAATTTTCAATATAAATGGGTAAAAAAATGACCTTTTACCTTTTCAGGGCTGATTTTTCTTGCATAATTAATTCAGCACCATTCTTTTCTCCCCATCCCAGATGCTGAAGCAGCTCAGTGCCCTGTCCCTTTGTTTTCCAACAGGAAACATTCCGAGTTGTCCGAGCTGAACGTGAAGGTTCTGGAGGCTCTGGAGCTGTATAACAAACTGATGAATGAGAGCCCCATGTACTCAGCCTACTCCAAACTCCAGCACCCTGCACAATTCCCACCCTCCTCCTCTGGAGTCTCCGTGCCGGTCAGTGTCCCTGGAATCTGGAAATTCCCTGCTACTTATCCCTATTCAAAATAAATCCCAGCAGAAAAGAACTGAGCCCACGAGCAATCTGACATTGCCTGGGGGGGATTTTTATAGCCTTTGCAAGAAATTAGGATTTATGCACCAGAACAGAAGGTTTTGCTTGGCCACTACTGAAAATTCCAAAAGATCCCTTCCATAATTCATTTCTTGCAGTTGGAATTGTGTGGTGCAGCAGCTTGGTGGATATTCTTGCTGTGAGTCACGTCAATCTCCAAGTCAAATGTTCCCTTCTTACCTAATAGTGGGGATGGGAGGGAACTGGAATATCAGTGTATTAATCCCAAGTGTATTTTTGCTAAATATAGAAACCCTCTGCTTTTAGCTCCTTTTTCCCTTAGAAAAATGAACATTTTGTATCCGTTCTAAGCGCGTTGGATTTGTGCTCCAAACTGTTTTACACTGTCCCTAATGATGGCTTAAGGAATAAAAATGGAGGAGAAGGAGAGATCTTTTTTAAAAAGCACAGAATGAGGGTTTTTAACTTGAATTTTACTTTAATGTTAATTGTTCAGTGGGAAAAGAATAGTTGCCATAGCAACTGCTAGATCTGAAAATATGTCAGTTAAAAGTAATCCCGTGTCCTTAACTCCCGGTAACGATGGAAAATTCATTATATTTGGAGGTTACAAAGTAATTTAAGCCAAAAGGCAACTGGAGTTTGCTGTTTCCTCCCAAGATTGGTGCATAGAAATGCAGGATAATGCTGGCTTTATTTGGGACAAACCTGTTCCTTCAGCACCCGTTATCCCAAATCCAAACCCCACGAGCAGCTCCAGCCTGTGCCACCTGAATTTTGAGGGAATCTTGGATGATTTAAACCACAAATGGAAGAAATTGCAGGTTTTGCTTCCCTTTTGTGTCCCAGCCTCAGAATATTCTGGCGGGTTAATTCCAAAGTGTGCTGAACACCAAATCTCCTGGCTTTGGTTTGCAGTCGTATCCTGTGCAGCCTCCCAGTGGGAATTACATGATCCAGGGAGTCTCCATGTCCCCAGGATACAGCCTGGCCCCGGAGCAGGTGGGCCAGGTCAGGTCTCTGCCTCAGAGCATCAACTCTGCAGCCACTCAGCCACCTCCAGCTGCTTATTTAAGGTATGGATCCAGCAAATTCTTCTTCCTGGGGGGAATTTTGCCGTTTCGCATGTTCCCGTGGTATTTATGTTTAGTGACACGTCATTTTGAGAGAAAAATACCAATTTTAGTAACCTAGGGAGCAATGAGAGCGTTGTTCTGGACAAAACTGATCCTGCAGGAGGAGTTTTCCCAAGAAGGTTTTAAGAGAGAAAGGCTGAAGAGGAACCTCTGACCTCAACTTTAACCATCCAGCACCAAAGATTAAAAGTGGAATAGTAGGAGTGAGTTAAAAATAGTGGGAGTAAGTTAAAAAGTAAGTTAAAAAGCAAGAGTAAATTAAAAAGTAAGAGTAAAAATTGTGTAGTAGAATTATTGAGCTGCTGGAAGAATTTTGAGGGTGAAAACGTTTTTCCTCCAAAACCCATAAAAGACTGCTATGTTACAGGCATGAAAAGTATGGAATTCCTGGGAAACCCTGTTTATTAACATGGGAGGGTAACAGGAGGGAAACTGCAAGGCCAGAGCTGATTTAAGTCGAGAGCGTCCATGTAAAAAACTGTATTTCCATAGCTAGAAAACCACAAAATACCTTCCAAAAGGACCATTTTGGTCACGTCATTTTCAAATCGGTGCATTCCGGAAGCTCGCAGCTCGCTGCGGGGCCGGAGACGGCTGCTGGGGGTCAAGGTGCTCAGCACCTTCACACCCGGAGCCGTGGGTGTGAGTTTGGTT
>VXAZ01009371.1:7484-22653 GCA_013399875.1 Gymnorhina tibicen | reverse complement strand
CCTGCCGAGAGCCCGGGCCCCTGTTGCAAGCCCCGAGCCAAGGTTCTTTTTTTTTTTTTTCTTAATTTTTAAAGCCCTGTCCCCTTTGTGGCTGCTTTGGTATCTGCTGCTTTTCCAGATTACCCCATGCTGGGCCGCTTCCAGCACCTAGCCCTCATCCTCAGCAGATCCCACAGAGAAAGCTGGGGCGGGGGGGCGGGGGGGGCCTTTGCTCGCCAGGCTGAGTTGATGATGCAGCGCGGGATACCTGTCGCCCCTGCGGCAAAGCAGAGGTGAGCAGGGGCTTCCTAAACTAATCCGGCGCTAGGATTCACGGCGAAAGCCGTAGCTGGTGGGAGGAGTGTTCCTGGTGGAGCCGCTGACTGCACGCTCTCGTTGACCTGCTGGCTCTGACCGTGTTTTGCTATGTTGAGAGGATGTTTCTGCTTGCCTAGAATCCTGAGCCTGAAATACTGTTCATTACACTTTTTACATCTCACAAGAAGAGTGAAATCTACCCTATGTGGCTTGTCCAGCCTTGCAGTGCATTTTGTGTTAGTGTTGTGGATTCTTGGTTTGTTGTTTGGGTGTCGAGTTGTTTGTTCCCCCCTCAGGTCTCTCTTGATTGTAGAAGTGATGAAATAGCAAGGTTTTAAGGAACAAAGACTGAGAGGAAAATTTTACCTTAAGTCTAGTAGAAGCATAAGTCTTGAAAAATAAAGCTCTCGTCTGCTGTCTCCTGTTTCTTGAGCTAACTATAGAGGTGCTTTAAGATATCTAGAAGTCCTGAAAGGATATCCTCCTATGAAGAATATGAGTTTAGCGTCTTGATCCCTTTTTATTTAAGGCATTTGCTTGAAGGTCTTCACAGAAGGCAACAAAACTTATTTATGTAGGTAAGAATACGTATGTATGTTGTGTTAGGAGTTTAGCTTGAAGCCAAATTTGCTCGACTTCTAGGCTTTCCTAGTAGATGTGGTCAAACCTTGGAAGACTTCTTTTCTTACCTGAAAGGTGAACGTAGATTTCACCTTGTTTTTGCAGCTGTGTTTCAGATTCTTAAGATGATATTGCTTCCTATGAAAAATACTATACAGAAGTTGCTAAGTGTTCTGATAATGCCCCAAACTTAAACAGGTGCTCTTCTTTAGTATTTCAAATACAAAAGTGATTATAGCAACAGTGATTATAGTGTAGCTTTCATGTAAAATTACATTTTAAAGGTCTGCTTCAAATAACGGCATCTGGTTTGTTTTTGAAAAATAGCAGTGTATGTGTAGGATGGACAATATAGGCGTTGCTGTGTCTTGAAGATGAGTAGAAATTTCCTGAACAAAAATGCTGTTAAATTGATGTTTGAAATTCTTAAATGGCAGTTTAACTTACTGCTGTGCTAAAATACCTGTGCTTTCAAGGAGATCCTCATATGTTGGCCTGTAAAGGTTACATAAATGGCACATTTTTACCACTGTATTATCAGTTTGGGAAAATGTTCTAATACAACTGGATAGGCCATGTCCTATAATTTAGAAAAAAGTTTCCTTTGAGATTGTTTCCACAAAAATTTGTGATGATTGTTGTATTGTAGAATGCTACTTTAGTAGTATGTCTAAGTAGGATGGTGATTAATGGTTTCAAATTAAAAGTGCTTCCAGTTCATAATTTTTAAAATAAGATTATCAATGTGTTGACTCCCATGCTCTTTCTGACACAGTTTTGGCATGTTTAGATGTTTAGAACTGAAATATATTAAAGTGAGGAGCCTAAGTTAGCCAAAACCCTTTGTTAACAAAGTTATGAATTGGTAAGGGTTTCAAACATTTTTCAAATGAAGATATAATGTTTCTTGGAATAAAAAAGTTTAAGTGGGTGAAGGAATTGATGAGAAAAATATGGCCTATAAGCTATTCTTTGATTCCTAGGCCAATTAGAGGGAGAAAAAGAAAAAAAATTGAAATGTGCTACCCTACATCTTGTCTGTTCCTGAAAGAACTCTTTGGCATGGTATCTTTGATAACTGTTTGGATGTGTGTTTCTTCATTTCTAGGGGCCATGTAGAATGTTCTGTATTATTTTTCACTTGCTGTGACCATCCTGTTTAACTTTCATCTCTTGTGTGTTTCACAGCAAAGGAGCTTGTGGCTGTGATAAGTACACTACTGTTTTACTGAGGGAAAAGAGGGCAGGTTTCTTTAGAAAAGTTACTGCTTGATATAAGAAGCCTAAATATCTAAAAATGAAAATTTTAAACTTTGTGATTGAGACACTGGCTATTGATCAGTGGAAGGGCCATCAATGTCAATGTAAATATATATGGCTAGGGTTTAGCAACTTTGAATATTTAGAGCTTTAGCTGTACAGCAAGTAAAATAAATGCCTATGAAGCAAATAATCCTACTAGTTCTAAAAATATTTTTTTGTTAAATGTCTTCATTGTTTGCCATATTGATGATATCTAGTAGATTTGGTAACTTAAAGATGGCACTGCATGCTTATGACTTAAAATATTGTTGAGCATAATAGTAATTAATACCAGGGTGTGAGAACAAGATACAAGGAGAATGCCAGAATGCTGTTCTAGCCAAGCAGTGGCAGAATACTTAAAAATTTGAGGCAAAAGTAATGACAAGTTTTAGAAAAACAGCTATGTACCTTCTAACTGTTCAGAAACAATAATTCTTCTTGCAGTTGCCCCAGAGAACATAGTAAAGAGGTTGGTATTGCTAGTAAGATGCTTATTCAGAGAGGTGTCACTCTGGAAAATTGTTTTGTGTACAGGATTTTTTTTTAAGAGACCATGGATAAACATGAACTTCTTTGTACAAATATCTGGGCATTTACAATGAAACAGCTTCTCACAGCTGAAAGCTCAGACTGGCTAGTTAGCATCATAAAAATGTATATGACTAATATTAAAGTGACTAGCTTATAAAAATCATCATAGTTGTATTTTAATGCTGAAATGCTTTTATTTATTGTGGAGTAAAAAAATGATGTATTATGTGATTGTGTCTCAGTGGATTCCTTAGGTTTTGTTGGCTTTTAAGTGTAAATTTTGAAATCTAAAACTGTACAGAGGAATGTAGGGGGTTTGGGGGGGGGTGGGAATTTCTGTATTTGTTCCTGGATTCTTTTCTCAGATTTCAACATAACTGAAAAGCTACTGTTTCAGTATGAAAATTACAGAAATTGTTTTCAGATTGTTCATAGCCTGTATGTTGTGAGCTTATAGTCATAGCATTTTGAAATGATGCAGTAGTACATAGCTCACTGAATCATAGTGTTCAGAAAGCTATAAATGCTGTGTGTGAAGGTTTAAATTTCCTTAACAGTTTTTCTCTTCAGAAACTAGAACAACTCAATCAGTATCCAGATTTCAACAACTACCTGATTTTTGTTCTTACAAAGTTAAAGTCTGAAGGTAAGTTCTTGGGATATTGACTGGTTTATTCTATTTTTTTTCTTTTTAAAAAATTTATTTTATTTAGCTTGAAAGAAAAAGGAAACTGATTTCTATACTCAGTGTGCTGGTGGGTTGATCTCCATAGTCATGTAGAAGAACTCTTTTTATCCTCTTGGAAATCTTTGTGGAAAAAGATCTGATAACATGGTGCTTGTAGTTTCAGTCTTGAAAGAGATTCCATTCTAAATGTCCAATTAAATCTTGAAAAAAATGTTGGAGCATCATACTTCTATCAGACTACAGTGAAATTGTGGAATAACTTTGCATGTCATGGTGATGAATCATGACTATACACATAAAACATGCTGCTAAATCCAGTTGTGATTGTGATCTCCCTAGTAATCAATCTATTAAATATTTAGAAGATCACTGTTGCAGCTGCTTGCTCAACCCCCATCTCTCCCCCCCACCCTGGTGGAATGGGGAGGAGAATCAAAAGTAAAACTTGTACACTGAGATAAGAACAGTTTAATAATTGAAAATAAAGTAAAATACAGTAATAATGGTAAATTATAATAATAATGATAATAAAAAGGGAAAAACAAGTGATGCACAATGCAATTGCTCACCATTTGCTGACTGATGCCAGACCCCCCTTCCCAAACCCAGATCAGCCACCCTTCTGGGTAACTCCTCCCAGTTTATATACTGGGCATGACATTCTATGGTGTGGAATATCCCTTTGGTCAGTTTGTGTCACCTGTCCCAGCTGTGCTCCCTCCCAGTTTCTTTTGTGAACCTCCTCACTTGCAGAACATGAGACAAGAAAAAATTCCTTGACTTAGGATAAACATGACTTAGCAAAAAATGAAAACATCAGCGTGTTATCAACACCATTCTCATTCTAAATCCAAAACACAGCACTGTAACAGCTACTGAGAAGAAATTAACTCTACCCTACCTGAAACCACACAATCACATCCTAGAGTTGTCAAAATATTGTCTGTAGAATCTTCATTCTGAAGCCTTAATTCTAATATAATGTAGTTACTTACTGTTGGCTTATTTTTATGGATGTTTGTACAAACTGTTTATGGCATAATGTAGCCTCTTCCAGTTGGAAAATTCAGGCAATTCCTTGGTAATGATCAGTAATGACTATCCACCCTCAGGGCAGATCTCTTAATAACCTCCCTAGAAACCTCTTTCTTAACTCTAAACATGGTGTGGACTGCACTGAGGAGACCTGGCAGATTTAGCAACAAGAACATGCTTTCCTTAACATCCAAAGAGAATTCAAAATTCCCAAAAGCTGTTGTGACAGGCCTGAAGGAGGAAAAGGGGGTTAAAGGCTGGGGAAAATCATCCTCCCCTGTTCCCCCTAGAGACTGGGTACGATTATTAATGGAGTCCCAAAGGTAGCACCCAAGGCCAGGGCAGGAGAGCAACATTGAATACACATCCCAAATGACCCTCATTGCACTTGATGTTATCATGTCATAAACTGATATTCCACAGTACAGCAACAAAGCAATCCTGATCCCTCTCCCTGCTCTGAAAAAGAGCACCACAAGGAGCATATACGGGAAGATAGATACACAGGGTTAGGCACCACACCCACATGAACAGACCAAGCAACACTGACCAGTGGCTCCGCACCTAATACAACAAATGGTTAGATCAAATTTGTTTCCAACCTTCTCTGGTCAGATCTGTTGTTATCTCAACCCTTCGTGCTGCACATTGGGCGCCAAATAAGGCTGTCATGGTTTAGGAATGGTACTCCCCAATTTAGTGCTCCCACTGTGTCATGTATGAGTGTTTTAAGATCGCTTAAAGAATCATCGGCAAAGGTATCAGTAAAAACAGGTTTAAAATAAAAGTGAAAGCACAACAGCCTTCGTTGGCAAGATTCACTCTACTAACTAGATGGTTAAGGCACACGGAGGAAAAGGAAACAAAAAAAAATCCAGAGTCAATCAATCCAAACTGAAATAAACCCAAAATTATCAGGGAGGAGCGGGGGAGAGACAAAAGGTCAGAAAGGGTAAGGATAAAAACTAATATGGCCTAAAGGCCCAGCAGCACTTAACAGTTCTTAAACTTATCAGTACTTATCCTAACTTAAGTTATAAATTAAGTTAAATGCTGTTAAGGTGCTGTCAAGTTTAAGTTAAACAATTTAGCAAAGGATTCATATAGGATTTACTGTAGCACAACAGTAACTTGCTTACAGGCCTAACTCACAAATCTGAAGTACTTAAGAATCTAGGAAGCAGCGTTTCTCCCACATTTGCTATAGCATATGCACACTTGCATGCACACAGATATAAAGAGTCTGTACAAGGTACCTGTGATAAATACCTCTCAAAGGTAGTGAAACACTCACTTCAGATGCCTTTGCATCTTCTCAACGGGTGAAGGGTCAAGCCTTGAGGAGGGGGGTATCAGCCCAGGATTCATTGCTGTTTGGTGATCCTCCGAGTATAGCAAACTTAAAGAGTTCGCTGCCTCTCAGAGGTCTCACTCAGGGAGGTTGCTGGTTGCAGCTGCTGTGGGCCAGGAGAGCTCAAAAGGTCTTACTTTGGACTGCTGTTTATAGGGTTGCAAGAGAGTGGGCTTTAGTCATAACAATGTTTCATCCTGGCTGCATTTCGGGTCCTGCCATTGGGTCACAACAACCCTCTGCAGGGCTACAGGCTTGGGGAAGAGTGCCTGGAAAGTGGACCAGTGGAAAAGGACCTGGAGATGCTGGTTGACAGTGGCTGAACATGAGCCAGCAGTGTGCCCAGGTGGCCAAGAAGGCCAACGGAATCCTGGCTTGTATCAGAAATAATGTGGCCAGCAGGACCAGGGCAGTGATTGTTTCCCTGTATTTGGCAGTGGTGAGGTTGCACCTCAAGTACTGTGTTCAGTTTTGGGCCCCTCACTACAAGAAAGACATTGACATGCTGGAGCATGTCCAGAGAAGGGCAACAGAGCTGGGGAAGGGTCTGGAGCACATGTCTGATGAGGAGCAGGTGAGGGAGCTCAGTGGGCTCAGCCTGGGGAAAAGAAGGGTCAGGAGAGACCTTATCGCTATCTACAACTCCCTGAAAGGAGGTTGTAGCCAGATGGGGGTTGGCCTCTTCTCCCAGTTAACAAGTGACTGGACAAGAGGAAATGGCCTCAAGTTGCACCAGGGGAGGTTTAGGTTGGGTATTTGGGAAAATTTCTGCAGTGAAAGGGTTGTCAAGCCCTAGCATAGGCTTCCCAAGACAGTGATGGAGTCACCATCCTTGGAGGGATTTGAAAGCTGTGTAGATGTGGCACTTGAAAACATGGTTTGGTGGTGGACTTGGCAGTACTGGGTTAATGGTTAGACTTGATGATTTTAAAGGTCCTTTCCATCCTAAATGATTCTGTGTCTAACTGTGGCTGCTAAAAATAATGCTTTCATTGTGGCTTGCAAGGGCTGTAAATTGTGTGTAAATGAAAGGAAAACTCCTTTGGCTTCCTTCTTGGCCAGACACAACATTAAATCTTAATAACTGCTTATGGAGGACTGGATTTCTTGGATATGTGCATACCTATCAGTGGATTATAGATATGCAAGGAAATAATAATTTGACATTAAATTAGTGTAATAATTAATGGAGAGATTTTACCTTGAATTCAGAGAGCATTTCAGGTAAACCTGAGACTGATCAAGAGTTCAAGTAAGAATGTCCTCCTTTAGGATGGTCTCCACCTGACCTTTGTTATTGACATCTTCAAAATTTTAAGCAAAATGATAAAATTACTTCATTTGACTTGCCAAGTAATAATAATAATACTTGTTACATCTCATAACCACATTCTGTAGTTGACAGAGGTATGTCCACTCATGTAGTTGGTATTTTTATTTAAAATTGTAAATCTGTTCTCACAGAAAAGTTTTTGGCCCTTGAAATGCAGTGCCATGCAAGTGGAAGAACTTTTATTTTTACATTGTTTAGAAGTTGGTAGGTATTTAAAACCTGTAGTATAGGCAAAGTTATAGGATTCTTTTAAATATATATCCATAGGGTGGATTCCTGGTTTAGGAAGTTACTGAATTCTATGTAAGAGCGATGTTTGTAAATCAATAAATTTATAGTTACAGAGAATGAAAATTAGTGCTTCTTTAGGAACACTGAAATATACTTTTAAATCTCGTTTTAATACTCATATACAGCATTCTGGTTTTGGAACTCATAATGAGTTGATTAAAATTAATTTTAGCAGTAGCCCCTCTTTTTTTAAGTGCCATTTTTGTTCAACTAGCACTGATTGCACTAGAAAGTATTTTTAACGGCCCTCAGTCAATCATCATGGGTATGATGAGTCCTTGTGTTATGATGCACTAACTCTTAGTTTTAAAATATTTTATATTTGAAAGTTATATCTCTTATTTTTCTTATATTTCTTTGGGGATGTTAATAGTTTTGAAGGCCTGGAATAGATGTGTGTGTAAACTGTAACTCTTGGTGCAAATGAACTTTGAACATCCTTACTTCTTACCAAAATCAGGGCTTCTGTTCTGGTTGGGGCTGAGGTAGAGTTAATTTTCTTTACATTGGCTGGTATGGGACTGTGTTTTGGATTTGTGCTGGAAACAGTGATGATAACACAGGGATGTTTTCGTTACTGCTGAGCAGGGCTTACACAGAGCCAAGGCCTTTTCTGCTTCTCCACACCACCCCACCAGTGGGGTAGGCTGGGGGTGCACAACTGACCAAAGGCTAAAATGCTGATTAAAATTAGCTTTATCGTCTGGTTAGGATTGCTGTAAACTTTAAATTTTCTTATACTATAAACTAATCCTTTCTATGTAGAACATCCACATCTCACTTTTAGCATGCTTCAGAAGTAATACCAAGTTACTCATGTCCTTGGTTGAAGAACTAAACATGAATCTGCTCACAAGTGAACTCTGAAACTAAAAAAATTTGCTATGTAAATTGATGGTTGTATTTGGAAGGAGGGATAAGGAAATAAAGATTTATATTTATCACTGTGAGCTTTGGTCTTGTTGCATTGTTCTGCAAATCTACTTTATCCTATGAACTGATGGAAGTTATAAATGCAATTATTTTCTGTTGCAGATGAGCCAACACGTTCCTTGAGTGGTCTTATCTTGAAGAATAATGTAAAAGCACATTTTCACAACTTTCCAAATGGGGTAACTGACTTCATTAAAAGTGAATGTCTGAACAACATCGGTGATTCCTCTCCCTTAATTAGAGCTACTGTAGGTAAGTTTACTCTTATTACTGTATTTTGCATGCTGAAAATGTTACTGATATGAGAGCTGTGCTAGTGAGAGTTATTAAACTCCTAAAACTGTTTGCTTCTGATAGTCACAACTACACCATGATTTGATTCTCATATTAATCTTCAGTGTGAATATACGAGTATATTTTTCCTTCCTATTCTCTTAAAACTGAATTAGCAATTCAGCTCGTATCTCTTGAAATGTGACTGAACATAAGTTTACTTGAATCTACTAAAATTCAGCTTGCTGACAATTTTTATACCTAAAACCAGGAGTAAGGTAAAGGTTCTGACTTCAGAACTATTTCAGCACTCCACTTGCATCAGTAAAACACTTCTGTTAGCTGATTTCCTCTTTGCTCCCCCATATGCACACCTCTTCAGGGAATCATTACACTAGATGTTACATACATTACCATAATGAGTTTATGTTTTTAAATAGCTTTTGTCAGAAAACAGTAGTGTGGTGATCAGAACATCAGCTACAATTTTTTTTGTTGCATGTTTTTTTTTTTTATTTCCTAAATACTGCGGTTTAGTACACCTCTTCCATAACATGAATATTTGTTATTTTTACTTATTTCTAGGTAATGTTGCTTTTCTGTCTGCTCTTTGAGAATATGATTCCCCCCAATTATTACAATTGTAATTTTCCTTGTCCACTCCAAAAACTAGAAAAAAGTAAAATAAATGTATATTTAAGTACAGTAGAAAAACCCCAGGAATTGGGTGCAAGTTCAGAAAGGCATTCAGCTTGTATCAGCTGATTTCTGTTATAAAATAATGTCATGGTTTCACCCCTAAGTAACTAAGTACCACACAGATGCCTGCTCACTCCCCCATCTGTCCCCTCAGTGGGGAGGAGAATCAGGTTGAGATAAGAACAATTTAATAATTGAAACAAAATAATAATTTTAATAATAAAAATATACAAATAATATTACTAATAATTGTCATGAGAAGGAGCTAGAGTAACAGAAGCCAAGAGAAACAAGTGATGTGCAATACAGTTGCTCACCATCCCCTGACTGATGCCCAGCACATCCCTGAGCAGCAATTGGCCCCTCATAGCCAACTCCCCCCAGTTTATATACTGGACATGATGTCCTATGGTGTGGAATATCCCTTTGGCCAGTTCCGGTCAGCTGTCCTGGCTGTGCTTCCTTCCTCCTAGCTTCTTGTGCAGCTCCTCACTGGCAGAGCATAGGACAATGAAAAGTCCTTGACTCAGGGTAAGGACTGCTGAGACACAACCAAAACCACCAGTGTGTTATCAGCATTATTCTCATACTGAATCCAAAACACAGCACTGTACCAGCTACTGAGAAGAAAATGAACTCTCGCAGCAGAAACCAGCACATTTTCCACCCCTTATTCCATACCATTTACATCATGCCAGGTCACACAGTTCCCAATACCCCATCACCTTTCCTGTCTTTTGATAGATGTACACACAGATATACTCCCTTAGTCTATGGACTATGGACCCTATGTCTGAGTTCATTCACTCCAAGTGCCAGGTCCTGCAACTCCATGCAGTGCTACAGGCTTGGGGCAGAGTGGCTGTGTTGCAGCAAAGTGGGACAGCTTCAGACAAATTTTATTAGAGAAGACCTCTGGTTGAGTCACAAGGTGCAGAAAGGACCCCCCTTGCTTTCTAAACTCCTCAGAGAGGAGCCTGGGTGCAGCTGGATCCAATCTTAGCCCCAGACTTGGTTAAGGTTTTATGTCTAAAGGATTTTATAGGTGTAATTGAACCTTTATACAACTTTGTCCTGCACGATTAAAGATGACAAACCAGATGTATTTATATAAATATATATGACTTATTATGATAATGATTAGACAAAAATATCTTAATCAGAATTATTTACTGCACAGTATAGGAGCTGTAACTACTAGTATAGTATAGTGCACTATTTTTAAGCAATATTAAAGCTAGCAAAAACAATTAAGTAGAGATTGATGTTACTCACCCATACCAATGATTGTGGGCAAATCTCTTTCACTCGGCCTCGAGGAGTAACCTTGAGAGGTGTCCCCATTTAAGGGAGGAATCTCCACAAATACACTCCAAGAAGGGGTATGTTAAAAGACCCTGCCATTAAAATTTGTGACTGGGCTTTTATAGTATAAAGTGATTGACTGTCAGTCATATGTCTCCAGACCAGCTGTGTCAGCTCAGTAGCTTTAGATAAGTTATCAGTAGTATAATTTGTTCCTTTATTCGTGTATTTTACCAGGTCTACCACATCTTCATCTCACTATCAGGGTATTTAACTTTGGGATTGATGAGTCACTGGTTTCAGCATTGTTCAACACCAAAAGCAGCAGGACTCCCTCTTCTTCATTTATCTCTGATAGCTTTGCAAATAGGATATTGTTAGAGTTGTTTTCCCCATTCCAGGCAGAGCGTCCTGCTACACTCTACCATATGACTTCAGTCAATCATTATCTCATGAAATGGTAATGCAGGTACCTCTTGCCTTCATGCTATAAAAGCATCCACTGCATGTGTGTACATTATCATTAAATATGTTGAGGTACATCAATCTCCTAAGGTTTACTAATTTATCTTAACTCATGTGGTTTGATAGTATTAGCTATTTTATAATTATACATTACATATTTACATGCAAAGTTATTATCAAAATCAGTTAGAATTTAGCCAGCAATATTAAACGGAGCATAATACAGAGTTAGCTATCTATTCTGGCAAAAAACCCACTTATTATTTCAATTTATATACTTCTGGAAGGGTTAGTATCCTTATTTGTTGGATTAGGTACCACACATATATACAATGTTTACTAATAAAAACCAGATTCCAATTAATAACAATATTACAATAACAGGATGTAACATTAAGTCCAGAATGCCCATTGTGGTTGGAGACCATCTGTGTGAGTCGACACAGGCAGGTGTCCAGAACAACCACAAAACAACGGCTGAAATGCAAGGAATAAATTTATTTCATTACCTCACTAAGTGGAGGATCCGGAAGCAACACCTGGGTGGAGACACGCAAGCAGGAAGACAGCACTGTCAGACTCACTCCTTCCTAGTGGGTGGCGGGGCTGCTGTTTGCACCCATTTATCAAGGGCCCGCACATGTGTAGTTTACCACCATGCTGTGATCTCCTCTGTGCTTTTTATGATCTCTGAGCTTTGATCTTCCCTTTCCCAAGACAGGGAGCTCAAGCATGTCTGTGAGAGGGTCTCCAAGTCTCTCCAAACACCTATGTTATCTCTACACAGAGATTCTACTTCTCAAAACAGACAGAGGATAAACAGCAGTAGGCATAATACATGGAATTTCCCACACTGTTATTCTCCAGGCCTTGGCATTCCCAGCTGCAAGGTTCCTTGAGCAAATCTACCATCCTTCTCACCATTCTTCTTCTTTTAACCATTTTCTCTCAACAGCATCCAAACAAGTTGACCCACTAGTTATGTTCTCCATCCCTTTTCATTCGCTCTAGGACATGACGTATTTTTTCCACATCATGAGGGACAGTGATTAGTGTTTTCCAACTTTCCCTTTTCAGTTGTTTTAGCAGTTTGTGTGGATCAGGATGTTCCAACAGCTTTTTGACCAGGATAATGTCCATTCCATTAGGTGTTGGAGACCAAGAGTCATATAACACAAAGTTGCCGTATATGTTCTGGAACACAATTTCTTGTAGGGAATAGTTGAAATCACATCCTGCTATGTTAATAAAGTTACGAATACATAGATTGGAGTGGTTAGAAAGCTGGATCTTTGTGCTATTTACTGTTAACATAAGGGGTTCTTAAACATGCACATCCTTGTCCTGTGTATACCTGGACGGATTCAGGATCATCGTCGACGTACATTTCAAAGTGACAAATGCTTTTTTCTGCTTCTAAACAGATATCTTGGGCTTTCTAAGTGTTACTTTAACGTATAAGTTCCTGTCGTACTCTCACCATAAAAGCATCTACCTCTACTGTTTGCTGTGCGTGTGATTGTTTTTGAAAGCCTATGTACAGTGTTGCAACGGATAGAGTATGGTTTTGTTGTGATTCAGTCTTAGTGTAATGATTTGGTATATGGTATTGTTGTGGTTTAGGAATGCTATTTTCAAATTTAATGCTCCTGCCAAAACCACATGCCGCTTCCCCCCCCTTCCCCATTTGAGGCACATAAGGCAAAGATCAAGGGCTGAGATAACAACAATTTACTTGAAACAGCAATGAGATACTATGTTTTCTCTACCCCTCTGAAGCAAGTCTTTTTCTCCCCTCCCCTAGCAATGACCAGAGGTAGTATAGAATAACATTTGAGTAATAGTTAATGTCCTCTCGTTCAGCCTGGCATACCATCCAAGAGAAGAGGTATGTATAAAAGGCTAACACTTTGGTCTGATAGCTGTAACATCAGTTTGCATGGACATTTCTACGTTTTTTTAAAGACCTGTCTTGGTTTAAGACAATTTAAGGGGACACACTCCAAAATTAGTTACCTCCCATTTATTTTTAACCAATCCCTTTCCACCAATGAGGAGAACTGAATACGAGTAGATATAAATGAAAAAATAACAGTTTACTAAAAAATGAAACAGCAACAGGCAAAAAATAACAGTAAATAATCACTAGATACAAAATTGCTACATCTCACGGACTCCCAGGGTCAAAGAGAAACAAAATGGTGGAGAAACCCCTCCCCCAAAATGGTACTTTCCACTGACAACCCCGTGGCTTGAAAGACAAAGGGAAAATGGCAGAAAAACCTTTCCCCCCAAGATGGCACCCTCAGTCGACCATGTGTGGAGACACAAAGGGAAAATTACAGACAAACTTTGCTCGCTTCAACTTTACCCCTGGAACAAAAAACTGGGACGTAGGAGCTTACAAAGCAGTTCAGGTGGCAGATGGGAATTTCTAGCATTGTCTGGAAAGCTCTGGCCCTGCGGTGTCAGCCTCCTTTGCTTCCTTTTGGCAGCTGCAGTGGTGCGTGTATGTGACATCAGTGCTGCTGCTTGCTGCCTCCTGTCACCCACTGGACTCAGCCAGTGTCAGTGCTGCTGTTTCCAAGCTGTTGGTGTTTTGCAGGGGGGGAAGAAACGGTCTCTGCAAGCACCGGAAACGGCACCCCCCAAGCCCGACTGCCTCTGGCTCCGCACTGCCGACAGATGTTGCGAAGTTTACTCTGAAACAGTTTTAATTGCTAAATGCAGCTTCTCGGGTTGCTACATTTGCCGGTCTAGAGACCAGCCCAAACCAACCCCCTCTGGAGGCCAGAGAGAAACAAAGGAAAACCAAAGGGGGGCCTCTGCCTGTGCTGCCTCAGTTCTCTCCCTGCAAGAATGAAAGGAAAAGAGCCAGAGGCAAGAGAGCTCCTGCCTTAGTGCCCCGAACTTAATAAGATCGGTACTCCCCCGGCCCCAGGGTTCCGTTTCTGGCCATGTCGCCGGGTCTTAAAGAAGCTAACAATTTTGGGCACAGATAGATATGAAGTACAATAATTTTTGGTTACCCAGGACAAGACCAAGAGGGATTAGACAATATTTGTCGTCCTACCAATGTAACTACATAGGCCCTGACCAGTGAGATGTTTGGGGTCAGTTTTACAGGCTTTTTGATAATTTTGGTGGCGCTCATGGGAGGAATGCTAGGCATCCTTATACACTCCAGGATATACTCATCTTCTATGTCATAATGAATTAAAACTCTGTTTTTCTGTTTCACTTTACAGTCCTTTAGGTTTGGGGTCAGACAAACTGGTGATGTTCCATGTTTTGTGTTTCTATTTTGGCTGTGTCTTTAGTAGACTTTCAAAGGACTTCTACTAATGCATGACACCACCATCTACCAGTTGTAGGGGGACCCTTGTAGATGGATGCATACTGGCCCATGGGATCTGTCTTGTTCGCAAGTCCATGCTTAAGCAGACCTCCAAGTGTGTTGGAGGATATTGCTATCCACTGTAGTGTTCCTGGTGTTACCATCACGATGATGACCAGTAGCAGCCATTGACCTGTAAAATAAAATAATGTGTATTTCAGCAGATGCACCAAATGGGACAGGTTAGTTTCCTTAGTTAAAAATGTGGTAAATACCCATCTGGAACTGATTCTGTGTTGGTGACTATTAGAGACAGTAGCCACCCAGGCTAGTGGTGCCTGAGGCTCCCTTAGAGACTGTCGTGGTTTGACACTGGCCCAGTGCCAGGCACCCACAAGAGCCGCTCGCTCACCCTCCCCTGCCACAGTTGGGCAGAGGAGGGAAAAGGAAAAAAAAAATTAATGAACACTTCATGAGTGAGATAAGGACCGGGAGAAACACTTCAAGGGTGAAACAGGCTCAACTTAAGTTGCAAAGTGAATTTATTACTAACAGAATGAGAGGACGGTAATGAGAAGTAAAATAAGCCCTTAGAACACCTTTTCCCCCCAGGCCCTCCCTCCTTCCCACCGACAGCGCAGGGAGGCAGGGCATGGGGGTTTGGTCAGTTCATCGCCGAGATTTCCTTCCGCTGCTCCGGGAGAG
>VXAZ01009370.1:2864977-2968171 GCA_013399875.1 Gymnorhina tibicen | reverse complement strand
CAACTCCCAAACCCCAACAGTCTGAGAAACTGCTACTCATGCCCCAAAATTCTCTTTCATAAAGCTAATCATAATATTAACAGAAACCAAGAATGACAAGGCTGACAAAGGAGGTGCCAAAAAGCAGCTTATCTCCCTGGAGAAAGAGAACAGAATAGCCACAGCAACTGAGTTATTTACACACGCCAGCACCTCCTGCTTTGAACCCCTGAGTGTTACCACATCCTCCAGTGAAGGGCCAAAGCTTCCTGTGTCAGGCTCACGTTGATCAGCAAAGGTGAAACAGAGGCCACTGACGGTTTTGTTTGATGAAGCCAAGACCAGGAGGTTTGCTGGACCATTAGTAACTGTAGCCATATGCCAATCAAAGCAACAATGACACCTGAGGGTTTGGGGTCCAACTCCAGTTACAGCCAACTCCAACATCTGTGCAAGGACAACCACATGGGATGTGGAAGGCCAGTAAAACAAACCTGTGTGGAATCCACTCAGGTTGTTGAGAACTCACCAGCTGATCAGTGCAGCAGCTGAAAGTGCCCAGCAAAGTCAACAAACACGTGTGAGAAGATGTCATGCCTGTACCTGTTAGATAGGTCAGAGCTTCAAATGGGATTTCTTCATATTCATTCAGAAACATCTGGATCTGTTGCATACTGATTCTGAGGTCAGACTCGTTGAATTCGTATGGAATATTCCAACCTGTTCGATTCAGAAAAGATAGACAGGGCAGTGGTGCACTGTACTGACAGCTGGGCTCAGGAAGTGATGGTGTTGGTACTACACTGCTCCTACAGAGCTGAAGATACAACTGCCAGATAGGCTAGAAGCAGCTTGGAATATACCAGGCCGTTTATTAAGCACAGGAATTTCAGCATCACAATATCCAGAAAATTATATTTTATCTGCTTGGTACTTTAAGCTAATCTGTTGCTATCTGGGCACAATGAGAACAGGAGTTTTAATTCACTTATTGATTTCAATTTTTAACCTGCCCATCTAGTAATACTGCTTGCAGATGACATTCAGAGTAACAATACAATAAAACAAGCAAGCAAACAAACAGGAATATACTCCAGATAAAAGAATCCTTCCAAAAACCTATAGCCCTAATGCAAACCAAAAATAGGGCTATTGATGCAACTATCCGTCTTCACCCAGATAGCTGGTCACATTAGCAGTAGATGTTGCTTTAGAAAATGGCCTCTAGAAAATGCAGGTTTTACTCTAAAGCAATAAATGAGTGTCTTCATACTGGAAGTTTAGTGCTTATTTAAACAGCTGCCTAGTAAAATAATGACAGTGGCTTTCAGTCAAAACACATTTCCTATCAGCAGCCTGTTATGAGGAAGACAGACTCAGCTGGAATGGAAGACTGAGGACTTCATGTACACCCGTGCAGAGCATAAACTTTATACAGTTATAAAAATGCAGTCTCTGAGTCCACACATTTCCATATGCTATACAGAAATTCTATCTAGTTTTCTACATATTTGAAGATTACAGAAAAAGCTGAAGCACAAACATTATGAATACACATCTTTTCATTGCTATGTTATAAACAACACACTGCAGCTACAGATTTGTTTCACACCGAGTAAATAACAAGCACTAGGTTTGATAAAACAAAGTATGCACATAAATAACAAAAGCAGAATGGAAGGAGGTGTAGTTTTAGTTACAAAAATTTAAAACAGACCTGAATTTCATTGTTAGAAAAAACTACAGTAGTAAGTTAATAACTTAGTAAGCTATAATTTCGTGTAACTTCTGTATAATATATTTATTTGGAAAAATGGTACTTTCTGGTCTTCCCTGGGGTAATACTTTTAGAGTTTCAAAAGCAGCTTTGGCTGAATAAGAATCCCTGCACATAGCAGCTTTTAAACTTCACGCTGTTCTGTGCAATGCAGATTGCACTCTGGCGATACTGTTACCAGCACTGCCTTTTGCAGAGACTCCAGCAACGCCTTTCCAAAGCACAAACCTTTCTTTGGAAACCACGTGCAAAATAATCTAAAGCTTACCCAGCGGGCCGAAGTTCCTCCTCTCCTGCACGACAGCATGAAAAAAGCAAAGGCCAAAAAGCAGTTTTTGCCACATTTTTGGCTTTTGGCAGCTTTTAAAGAAGGCGGGGTCGGAGATGGGATCGTTCAGGTACGAGCGAAGGAGGTTCACTCGAACGCCTTTTGGGGGCTCGTTTGTCATTTTGATGCCATTCTGGAGGATACTAACAGGAAACTTTTCTGATGGATAACTAGTTAACCACAACCTAAAAAGAAGTTTGAAAAGCACATTATTAAAAAAATCATATGATAGTAATAGTAGCAGTAGTAATAATAGTGATAATAATAATAAAATCAATAATATAATCCTGCATCTTGATCTATAGAAGGCTAAGTTTTACTACTTGCTTAACCATAAAGATAACATCTAAATTTGTTCTAAAATGCAGACATAAACTAGATGATATTGGACAGGTAGAAAAGATGAACTCTTAATTATGGATCTTTATTTTATCACTGCACATAAATGATATGAATGTCATACTTAGGCATTCTTACAAAAGCAGTTTAATTTCTTTTTAGTAGTGTCTCCAGTAAACAGGAAATGCTCACATTAAAAAGTGCAAAATACTAAAACTCCTACCTGAACTTATCATTGGTATTCTCAGGCACTATAACCTCCTCACAGATTTTTTCCAAGGTAGGCATCCAGCTGGTGGCAAGATGGCAGTTTTGTAACACTACCCAGGTTCCATCAGTAATAGCCTTGTAAATCATTTTTTCTGCTATTGGGCCCTGGCCCTGGCCAAGCGAAACGGTTTGAATGTTTGAGCTTCCCATGCTAACATCATCAGCAAATTTTAGCAAACCTGTGACAGCAAGTTTTATACGTGCAAACAAAGACAAACTGGATTAGAAAGTCGAATATGTTATATTCATCATTGTTACAATGTAATTAAAGGGAGAAAAAGTCAACAAATATTAACAAATATTAAAATTAAAAATAAAAAAAAAAAATAAAAAAAAAAAAAAAAAAAAAAAAAAAAAAAAAAAATAAAACCACCTCAAGAACTCAGAGGCAGTATCATATGCTGTATCAGTCACTGGGTCTCTGAGGCATATACTAAAATTTAGGGGTATAAAGTACTAATAAAAAAAAAGCCCAACCCCAAAACTAGCCAGGTTAAATGGCTGTCCTCTTCTTTGGCCCCAGGTATTCAGTTCCAGCCTGCACAACAGCCCTCAACCCTCTCTGTTGCACAGGTACAATTGTTTATGGGGGTTGAGCTGCAAATTGGATCTTCAGATCTGGCTAAAAATAGACCTCCAGCTTTGCTATTAACATCAGTACTTTCTGGAAATGCATCCTTGTGGTATGGCTCCATATCACAATTCTTTTGGCAGAAAACCAGATTTAAAAATAATCTGGGTGGTTATACTTTAAAGGACATTTAACAAATGTGTTTTTAAGTGTGGCCTATACACCATTTAATTAGTAACTGAGAGGGAGGAAACTTTCTGGAGGAGGGGCTGCAATAAAGACTGGGGCAAACCTCCAACACCCACGGAAAGAATTGTAATGCAAGTATAAATTATAAACTGGTCTGGATGCTACAGTCTGTTAGATCCCCAGATTGCTGCTCAGAGACTGAGACATTTCATCACCACTACTTTCATTCCACCCTCTAACAATTTTACTATCATTGTTTATATATGGGAGATGCCAGTGTTTGATATTCCCTCATTGTTTTATTGTACTTTAGAGACACTTTAAAGCTCAAATGAGGGGGCCTGCACCATCAACAGTTTAGTCAGGCTCAGTGACATTTAACCAGATAAAAAAAGGTTTTTTTTAACACCAATCTCACCTGCCATAGGATCAGCACCCGGCGATAATATAAAAATCAAAGGGGCACAGCAATGTGAATCACTGTAACTTCTTACGAGATCAAATGTAGGTGGTTCAATGAACGTTCTTCCCATGTTCTCCACAATGAAGATCTGCACTGCTGGGATGATTTTGTCCGGTCGCAAGCACCTGAGAATAACCATGCGATCCAAGCCCGTCAGCGCGCCCCAGGCGTCCGGGAAGGCTTCCTCGTGGGGCCTGACGGAGTCATAGATCGGCTTCCACTCGGAGGAACTGTCTCGTACGTGTTCCATCAGTCCCTGGAGGTTGGTCAGGCAAGACGCACGTACGAGCTCAGCCCATGATTTGTTGGACAGCCAGTCTGGAGCTGGATTGGGGTGAGGATTATCCAGAGCAACGCCTCCTGTCAGCAGGAAACGCCAAACCGCATCATCTATCAGGCCTTTTCCCTTCATGATGCCCACTGTCAGAAGGAAGGAGAATAACAGCTTATCCTTCTCAAACAGCGAACGACAGACGTTATTATAGATGCTTACTGTGAAATGGTCAGTTATATTCTTAATTCTCTCCTCCAGACGTCCACTCTTTCTGCTTTTTGCAATAGATTGAACATACAAGTTAATGAACCAAATCAATGAATACTGGTACATAGGTTCAACGTTTGCCAGATCAGAGATGCAGAAGAAGACAACAGCTGAATGAACAGCAACTGGCTTATACCCCATTCGAGTAGAATCTATTTCCTTCTCAGTCACAGAGGCAATTTCTTGCTTTTCAGAGATTTCTTCAGACAACTCTTTGGATGAAGACAAAATATTAATTGCTGTTTCATCCTCTAAGATGTTTCCTTCGGAATGGGAAAGGACCTCCAGGATTTTATCTTCTATTTCCTTTAGTTGTTTCTTATTGGCTGCACTTTCTATAATGAGTTGGTTTTTCTTTTCTTCTAGCTCAGGCTTCTCCTTTGCAGCTACAATTCCAAGAAGCTGGTCCTGAAGACCCAAAGGTGTAATCATGAAATTGAGTAGACAAACTTTCACAGCCACTTCAGGATAATAATGAGGATTTCTTAAGTGGGTTGTCATGTAAAACCTGAAGTCTCTTGAATATTCAATTATATTTTCCCCTAATTTCATGTATTCTACTCCTTGTTGTTTGAATGTTTGCTTTAATAAAATGGGTTCTAAGAAAGCATCTAATTCTTCACCAAGATTTTCTAGCAAGACTGGTGTTCCAAGCTGAAGAGCAGTTTCTAATGTCCTTACATAATGCGTGTCAGATAATTTGATAACTGACAGTTTGTTAGTTTTCTCCATATTTTTTATCCACTTGTTAGCTTGCCTTTGAGGATCTATCATTAAAGCCCATCTTCTTGAGTTAGAAACAATTACACCATTGTCAATGGAAAAAGAATCAACTGGCAGTCCAGCAATCTGCCACGCACGGATTTTGACTGGATCCCCTAATGTATTACTTAGGCTGAAATCACTGGAGCATGGTATGTTCTTTTCAATGCACAGATCCTGCCACTGCTTTTGACATTTTAGGCGATAATCAACAGTAAAGGCTCCCAAATAAGCCACAGTTCCCGATGACAACAACACATCCCCTACTAGGTCTATGTACTGAATTCCTAACAACCGTGCAGCTTCTGTCCACCTCTCCTTCTCTCCACCCAGACCATTAATCAGCTTCTCGGCTCTCACGAGCTTTTGCGAACACCGTTCAATGTTATTTTCTAATTCTCTCTTCCGGTTGTTCATTTCGTCAAACTCGTCTTGCAGAGCCTGGAGGCGATCAACAACCTCTTTAAGTTCTGCTTGTTTCACCTGCAGCTTCTGCATTTGAACGTCCAGGATCCCCTCGGCCTCCTGCAGACGCTCGCGCTTTGGGGCGACCACCTTCTGAACGCGGTCGTACACCTCCATGGCTCGCACCCACTTGCAAAGGCCCTCACACGCAGACGAGACGTTTTTTACCACCTCTGGCTGAAAATCTGGGTGATTCATATACTTCTCTCTAATCTTCTTCATTATAGAAGGAGGAATTCGATCCTTGTCGTATGACTTTAATCTGTCGAGGAACTTAATGTCTGAAAGAAGTTTTTTAGCTGGGCCCCAGAAGTCTTCGATCATTTTACCTATATTGGAAATAAGACTAAAATCAGGCTTAATACATGCACGTTCAAACTGAAAAAAATACTTTGAAGCATAGTATGAAGAATTAACATCAATGATATTGCAATGGAATTTTACTACGCAAAGACTATTAAATAGTTTGGGAAAATCATTACCTAAAGGAATTCAGAGAGGACCTTCAGCATCACTAACCAATGTCATACTTATTAACTGCATATTAATTCTAAATCAACCAAGCACATTAAGGGAAACAAATTACTATACAGTCTTTCTTAGCATTGTCTGTTAGATAAATCAGTAACTGTGGAAGTATTCATTCTTAATCTAGGTAAGACCATTTTGGATGAAAGGCATTTATATCATTCTTATTTTGAATTATGAAGGGTTGAACTGTACAGGCATAAGGTAGAAGAAAAGTGAAAGAAACAGGTCTCTTTCCCACCTCGCAAATCCTGTGCAACCCCGCAATAATAACATTAAACCACACAGAGAAAGCTTATTAGAATAATTACCTATGGCAGGTATAACTAGAATTCCCTCTCCCAGCATAACTGATAGTTTGGAAGCAGGGATCACAGGGGGAAACACAGAGAGATGGTGCACAGCACCCCTCCAGCACCCAGAGCTCCTCAAGGCAATGCAGATCTCAAGGCTGGGTCAAAGCAAGTTGAAGAGATGACTCTGTGCTGGTGACTGGGATCATATTTACAGAGCTTGTACAACAGTATCAGGCAAGGGCAGAATGTCAGCGTGGCAAAGCAGCTCTTCACCACTCAGTGTGCTTGTCCCTGCCAGCAAAGTGCACCTCCAGTGCACGTGTTCCTTCCAGAGGCACCTCAGCACACACCAGAGCAGCACGCACACATTCCTGGGGCAGGGATAACAAAAGCTGTGTCATTACCGGTGCCTTCGGGGTCGGGTTTCCTCTCTGGTTTGACCGCCCTCATGATACAGATACTCTCCATGACGAGCTTGACAGGGCTAGGGGGATTCTGCATGGATTTCACAAGAGTGATGTCTGAAGGATTCAGGGTGTTAAGAGCTGCCTCTGCTGCTTCCAGCGCTGGCAGAGCCTCTGCAAGGTCTGCTTCACATTCGTCCTGTTAAGGCAGAAAGCTGTAAACCTTCATACAACACCAGGTCTGCAGCCTGATCACCCGCTGCTACAGCACAGCCTCGGAGAACCTTCTCTCTTGTTCAGTACCCATTAAATAGACTCTTCACAACGTTGTGTTTCTTGGAGAGAAAACTACTTTCACCATTTGACAGCACAGTTTAAAGAGAGGTTTGTAGAGAAATTAGTAACTTCCATAAACTGAACTGATAGTTTAAAATGTCAGACAAGCTTTCAAGATCAAAGTCTCTCTGGTTTGGCCCTGAGAATTAAAATAAAGGTTAGATACAGTTGTTCTTAGTTAAACCTTACAGTGCTGATCAGGTGAAAAATGGATACTGTGTAGCTTGAATTCTTTATCATATACTCTGATCTCAGTAATTATCCATATTATATATCACTGACACTTCTAACTAGTTACAAAAAAAAATACTGAGGAATCTTGAGGCTTCCCACAGGAAATTCTATGTTACAGATGTCTGGCTATGGCATTACCTCTAAAGTTATGCCTAATAGGACTCATGCAGCATATGCCAAATTACCTCAGCTAACTCTAAATTAACTGTGTTTGGGCCTGGAAACAGCATAAACTCATTATTCAATCTGTTGAAAATGAGAATATATTCGTAAAGAAATAAGAGCTACACAGCTTTTGGAAGGGGAACTAGGAAGGGAAGCTACGCAGGACTGTGAGATGCAGTCATACTCCAAACAGCCCAAATTTACCGTGTTTACATTAGGAACGTGTCATTCACCATCTCCTGCAATTTTGTTACTTTCAGAGCTTGGCTCACCCCATTAACACATCACCACATCATCACAGCTCCCATTCCTTGGAACCCTCAGGCTCCAGGCTCCAGCCCTTGAGCTCTACCTTAATGGCCTGGGCAACAGCAGCCGCATCATTGGCCTCTTTTTCATCTGCCGACACTATTGCCTTCTTTGCATCCACTTGAACTGTTTCCTTCTCAATCTTGACCATCATTTTTTCTGTCTCTGCAGACGTTTTAATCAGCTCAGGCTGAAGCTCAGTCAGTTCTTTCTGCATCTCGACAACCTGAAGAATACAACAGGAAATCGAGAAGTCTGTGTAAACATTGCATGCATGTCATATCTTGATGTCTTAGGAAGGAAGAGCAGAAGACCCTATAGTAATACAATCTAAACAGGACGTTTGATCTAAAGAATTAATAGTTCTCTAGTTTATTTTTACTAAGAGTTGTTTCATTTAACTGATCGGATTTTTAAAAGGTATTTTTATCATCATCTATGCAATACACTTGCTTTTTAAAGATTCATTAATGTCAGTAATGAGAAATATATTGATTAATTCTATCTTTTCCTCACAGTCTCTTTCAGATAACGAAAGCCCAAATAATCCTTCATTGCACAGGTGGAAAACAAAATCCAAAAGAAACCTGGAATGGAACACAGAATTAGTGACAACAACAGCTGCAAACTGGATCTTCTTCTTCATCCAGCAAGTATCTGGAAGCTCCTTGAGTTTGTACCTTGGAAAGGTCAATCCCTGGATCACATGGGTTGAAAAAAGGGATTATTTATCTGGAACCTGATCAATTTCCTACTGGGAATCTACTCAAAAATTAATGTTTAATATTGTCTTACAATGTTTTTCAATTTCTCCTCTATTTTGGAAAGGGTAATGGGTCCTAGAACTCTGAGGCATGGATTCTCCATATAGGTTTTGAGAAAATAATGACATTTATAAGGTTTATTCCGTCAACATTTAATGAGTACCTTCATTTTTATTTTGTTTTTAGTTAAGAGCTATAATCCAAGTGTAGAGATTATAATTTCTTCAATTTACTAAGCAGTAATCTAACTTTTCCTGCTGGTTTTCTATAGAAAACTATCAATAGCATCATGAATATAGTGAAGAACAAATTAATAAGTTTTATTTTTATAGGTTTCAACCATACAGACCCCATACTGAAGTATGCATGTGGCACATACTCAGCATTTTCATCTGAAACCTACTTGTGAAGATGCAAATTCAAGCTTTTCAAGTCCCACAAGGTAACGAGTTCTCATCATGTCAACTTCTTCCCTTTTTCTGTTCAGCAGAGTCTTGAAGGTGAGAATCAGTTCCACGTAGGAAGTTGGTGTCACGTAGTTGTGCCTGCGCAGCGTAGCGTAGTAGCCAACAGAGAGCTCTCTCACACTTTCTTGGAAATATTTGCACACTGACACAACCCTAGGGAAAAATTCTCCATGTTACTTCGAAAACACAGTCAACCATCAAAAAATTACTCTAAGCTTATGAAGTCGTATGAGTGTTAGGGAAGGCAGAAATGTATTTTCCCCATTATTAGAAACTATTTTGGACTCCTTTCGAAGAGTGGCCTGATTTTCAGAAACAACAGGTAAATATATCTGGGTGTCTTTGACTTGCACCAAAATCCCAGAGCTGGCTTAGCTTTGTCCATTCATAAGGACAGTCTCCTGATCAACTACACTGGGGGCACGAGGGGCAGGGAACAGACTTTTGCTTCGTATGTTTCTTGAGAGAGAAACCCATACTCTTTTCTAATGTCATCTTTGAGCTCAATATCCTCTAAAAACTTGTTAGCAACCATTTCCAAAGCATCTGTAGGCCAGGTTTGGAACCAATCAATGGTGCAGCAGTTTATCAGTGAAGGGAACATCCGCAGTCGATTCCGAAATGCATCTCCAATAGGACTCATGGCTACAAAAATAAAAACGTGATTGTTACCTAAGTTTCTTTGCAGTTAGGAAGCAGAAAAAAAAATAAACCTAAATGAAAATATTCTAAGAAATAACACACTGCATACAGACCTAAGACAATATGCAAATTTTTCTTGACCCTTTCAATAAAGTAACTGTACATAGCAAGGGGCGTGGCTTCAATTCTCCTGTTCTCCATCCTTGCTGCACTTTGCATTTTCTCAACAATTTCAGCTTTCTCATCTGCTGCGAAGACATTAGGCACATCCCCAGTATTTAAAAGCATGTTGATGTCTTCTACAAACGACTCATCCTTTATTTGATTATCGCAGAACAGGAAGGACACGTTGTTGTTACCAACACCCGCTTTCAGCATGACTTGTTTAACGTCATCTTTCCATTCGGCGATGCCGTAGGACTTGGTAATCTCGATCTGGAAGAGCTCAAAGGAGTGCATGAAGGTGGCGAGCTTGGTGGCGCTCTGCCGGCCGCTCCCGCCCACGCCCACCAGCAGCAGGTGCCCGTTATCCTGTTTCAGTACCCTGCAGATCCTCGAGATGTGCTCGATAGCAAACTGGAACATGACCAGGGACATGGGCGCCTTGCTGATGTTGTTGTACTCCTCCAGGTAGAACTCCATCACGCTCGTCAGCTTGTTTAAGTCTGTGATTTCATCATAAATTCTGACAGAACTGCTCGGCTTTATGTAGTCTCCAAAGAACAGGGCACGGATATCATCATCAGTGACTTTTCCAGTAGGTGAGAGATGACCCAGCACCTAGGAAAAAGACAAGAATCAACAGATAATTCTAACTATTAGAGAATTATTTTTCTTAAAGTCGTAATAATCCTTATCTACATAGTATTAATACTGCAGAAAGCCTGTTTTCCACTGTTCTAGTTAGTGCCTTGGTCTGGAAAGTAATTCTGTAGGCTGACATGCAGGTTTCCACATATGCATACCTCACAGAGAGATACTGCTGTCGAATATAGAAAAAGTTCTCAAAAGGCTTCTCAGAAAGGTACCCACTACACCCATTGGAGCATCCAAATAACCTTTTACCTTAAGTAAAAACACAGACAAATGCTGTGCAAGACTTTTATTCCATTCCAGTTGGTCCTCTGTACCAACACAGAATCCCTCAGAAGTTATGAAACATTCTGATATGAAGTATCTTGAATAAAAACATGTATAATACTCAATGCCAAACAGAAGATTGTCCATACGTTTTAAATTTACTGGTCAAAATATTGCAAAATGTCTCCAGTACTGATTTAATCTCAATGTTTAAGTATTTCTGAAAATGCATCAGTATCATCTTGGTCCCAGCACATTACCCAAGAATACCTTATTTAAGTTCTGCTTGAAGCTATTTAATGTTGTCTGTTGTACCATCTGAAAGAAAACATTCTTGTCATCCTCATCAACCAAGCGATCGTAGAAAACTCTGTAAACCTCATGAACCCAAAGTCTCATCAGTTTATCTCCATTCTGAAAACATAAATACAAAAAAAATAGATAAATATAGCTCAGGCAGGATTTGTTGAAAAAGAAAAGGTTAGAAATGTCCATCTGGACCCTGCTATACCTTGTACTAAACTCAGTGGGAATCTTTCAATCCCAAGCCATTCAGCACATGGCCCAGCATCTGCTAACTTAACTGGATTCCTCACCTAGTCACCATCCTGTCCTTCCTGCCAACACAAACTGGGACTCTCATGTCAAAGCATTTTTCTCTTCTGTATCAAATCTCTCCATCCTTCCAAGGTCTGGCTCATGGGCTGTAACCCAAGCCCTGCTCAAAACTCTCCCTGGCTAAGATTTCCCTTGAATAGCTTATAGCTGTTTTGTTCTGTTTCTGCACCAAAAACATTCCTCCAGCAGAAATAAAACCTTTAATACCCTTTTTATCTGACATTTTACTGGAAATGGATGAAAAAAGTAGAGGAGTGAATATCATATACATCTCTCAGAATTCATTTGTAGTTTGTGACAAGAGGCAAACTCAGGGCGAAATTATTCAGTCCTGTTCATGACTAAGTTTGCCATTTGTAAAAAGAGATACTGAGTCTTTTCTCACTTTGTTTCTTTTGTGTATTTAGTTTGCAAGTTCAGCAGAGGGAATTGTCTGCCTTGATGTACAGACTTTAACAGGAGGACTCTGGACCTCTGGGTCCAACTGTATTACATGTAAAGAACATTAACAAAATGACAGCTCTCTCCCTCAGAGACAGACAGAAAATACAAACCAGGTATTCAGGGACTATTCTGATTTCAAACTCTGAAATCATTGAAAACTATTGAAATCACAGTTCATGTATTTTGAGATATTTACTTACTGATACTATAAAAATAATTTACTTTTTCCACTGCTCTCTCCGACACCAACATAATTAAACTACAACTTACTTGCAAATGAGTGTGTGGACAGAGCAGAACTCCTTTAATAACCCTGGAAAAATCCCGTAGATTAAAGACATAGTGGGATTTTGAAGGAGTTGGGAGAAAATTCTCAACTGCCAATTTATAAATCACCGACGTCGCTTGGACCATCATCTTACCCAGCCTTAGGAAGGAAAAGAAATACAGTTTTAACTTCTGCAGATAAATCACAGGGAAAAGACAACAAAGGTGCTACAGGAAATAGATCCCATTACCTCAGAAATGAAGCATCAAAGCCTTTGCTGAAGTGCCAGTCAGTAACTGCAGTGAAAATCTTGGTTAAAATGTCATCATTGAAGGAACAGATAGAGATAATATTCAAGTGCCGTGTGAAGCGTCCTGTAACACACAGAAGGATGCAGAGAGATTTAAATGTTCAAATATTTTTCCACCTTTCAGCCAGCATCTTCTAGGACTGGCTGTCACTAAAACAACATTTGAATCTGGCACCAGCGTCGTGATTTTGTTTCTGGCAAATTTTTGCCCCAGCAGTGATGCAAAAGAAGTATAAACTGACTTATATTTTCTATCAGCATTTCACTTAAAATCACTGTTTTGAATACGTAAACCACGTGTCTCCATTACAAGGCCACTATTACCCAATTTTAAATTCCAGCTCACCTCAGCCTTTCTTGATTATGATGTGACACAGTAAAACTTTACAAAGGATCTTGTTACTGGCTTTCACCTAAAAAGAATCAGTCTATACAGCAGTAAATTTTAGAAATTCAGCTATATCAGAATAGTTATTTTCATAAAGCCTCCTCAGAGCACATACAGTTATATCTGTACCACAGTGTTTATAAGAGGCAAAATAGCATGAAGTGCCTTATAACAATGAAGCTGTACATAGCCTATAATAATGGAGCTGCAGGTACATTAGGGCTTTTATTTACATAATTTTTTCATTACAAAATATAACCTCCCTTATGATGCTGTGACAGGAATCACGGACTTGCAGGTAACATGCTTGTAAATAAATGCAGGCAGCCTGCCTTAGCAGCAGGAGATACAACTTCAGAAGAGACTTGCCAGAGACATGGTAAGAAGATGTATTCCCTCCCTTTTCCAAATAATACAAATGGAAATAATCTCCATCGCTAATTTTAGAATAACTTTCATCATTCACAGTGTAATCAACATTAAAAACATTCTTTCTAAGGCTGCTCAAATTCCCCCTGGAAAGGGCAGGGATTTGAACTTGAACCTAACAGACCTGTACTTGCAATGACCCACTCAGTGAATGCACCTGTAGATCCACCACTCACAGATAAATGAATTTGCCATCAGCAAACCTGAACCCACCTCTTGAGTTGAGTCAGCTGCAGAACCCCTTGCCATGGTTATGCATTTCCTACCTGTAATGTCATTCCTGCCTCCCCCGGGGGGACCCATAGCAGAGACAAGCAGCACATCCATGATCCTGATGAGGGCTGCATCCCTCCTGTCGTACCAGTGCCCGTGATCAATCCACTGCCTGAGAAGCTCAATAGCTGGCTGGGCTCCATACATCTCCTTTTCAGGCATGTTTAGGTCATCTGTGGAGAACACAGACACTGAATAAAAAACCTCAGTGTTTAGGAATTTAGTTTTCGTCTAAGAAGGAAAAATAACTGAATTAGAGGTGGAAAAAGGCTGTGTGTTGTTATTCCTGCTTCCCACTGAACTAAACAAAATCAAATACAATTATACCTCGCAGGGATAATTAGGGGTGATGGCTTAACTTAGGGTGGTTGGTGATTTTGTTTAATTTCATGTCATGTCCCACTGCAACTCTAAGAACTATTCTGAAGACAACCACCACTTAAACCTCTCAGCAAGGGCAGTGCTAGTCCTTCAATGATCCCTGTGGGTACCCTTCCAACTCAGGGGATTCTAGGATTCTGTGATTCTCTGGATGCCTGAAAAAAGCCAAAAAGCACTGAGGCAACCCAAATTTACTAGTCTCAGTGAATCACTTCCTTTGCTTAAAGCCGGAATGAAAATGATTTTTAAAAAATGAAAAATATGTCTTACCAACAAAAATGATAGCTTCTTTCCCCATAGGAGGTCCAAATAAGCCTTTTCTTCTTCTGTCCAGCTTGGACATAATAATATCCTGGGTTTGGTTAGCAGAGGTTCTTGCAGAGAAGTTGATGAAACTCGGGATGTATTTTTCCTTTGGAAGTTTTAGTAGAAAATTGTTTGTTATAGCTGTTTTTCCAGTGCCAGTGGGACCCACAAAAAGCAAAGGGACATTATGCTCCACATATGTTTTAAGAAAATACATTTGTCTGGCCGTTTCCACTGTTGGAATGATCAGCTCAGATACCTGTTATGCAGGAAAGTAAAGTAAAGCATGAAAATCAAACATCTAATACCTTAATCAACGTGAATATTTGCAATCAACTACAGGAACCCTGCAGCACAAATGCATTTTTAAAAAATTCTGTCGTCTGAAAACCTAAGCTATAACAAGATTCTAGTAGATACTATGGCCCCACTTCTTGTTCAGGGCTTACACAGTCAGTAGCACAGCCAGTATTATCTATATTGTGGTTCACAGACATTATATAAAGCCTGGATGGAGAACTACAGGGTTAAGTATGGCCTAGTTCTGTTCCCCTGCTGTGCAAAGGGAAAGCAACAGTGGTTTGGAATTTTTCTTCTCTTCCTTATTGTTTACCCATAATTAGCAGCTGTGGATTTGATATTGAGAAAAGATTTTCAGCAGCAGAATGAAATGTAATCTTACATCTCTCATGTACTTAATAGACATGACAGTTGCCACTACAATGGAATGAAAGGTTGAAAAAGCTTAAGCTATCTTGAAGTTTCATCTGCAGATCTCTGCTGTGCTTCACTTCCATTCAGTTCACTGCTGCCATCAAAATTTGAGTGGCCCTATTTGGAAATGGAGGGGATCCAGGACTCTCAGTACTGTTCCCCATATCCCAATGTAGTCCTAAGTCTCTTTGCTTGCTTTCTCTAAGTAACTCATACCATAATATCATGAGATCCACCACTGAAAACAGAAATGAAGGAATGGAAATTCAGGCTTTGGCTTTTTCCTACCATGGTTTCCCCAGTATCAAATGCTGTTAGAGAACAAAGCAGAATCCAAATTTTAACCACCAGGCAACCTCAGGGCTCCATGTACACCTGCAGTGCTGAAGTGGTACCAGAACTGAGACAAAAGCGTGAAAAGGAGCTTACAGAGATTAATGAAATGCTGCAAAGCAATCATTAAACAGCCAAATATAGTATTTATGCCTTTAAATCATTTAGTCAAATAATTATTTTCTACAATAAGGATACCAATGTGCACCTTAGCTGCTGGGGCGATAACTTGCTCTTCCTTTGTGATGTACTCTGTCCACATGTGCCACTGCCCGTGGCCATGCTTGTGAAAATAGAAGTCATAAACACTCCCTGTTAATTGAAAAACACAACATAGGAAAACCCACTGATTAAATTATAAAAATAAACTTCACTAGTTTTAGCGTGAGATGTCCAACACTGTGAGATAATGGAAGCTTTCTAGTACACAAGGTACACCCCCACCCCCCATCCCAACTTCCCCCTGCCATTATCATCACCAAATTATTTTAGGTCAGATTCAGCCACATTATTTGAGTACAGCAGAAGGCATATGCTACTCCTGGTTAAAAGAGCCAGGAAAAGGCACCCAACTGTGCAGCCCAAGGCCTGGCAGATGGTGGCTCTGCTGCAGTCTTAACATCTGCCAGGCACACCAAGTGCCAAGTTTCTCACTGCTTTATAAAAGGCCAAGCAAGTACAGTTATGAAGAAGCACCTTTTTCTGGGAAGATATTGTTTCTGTTAAGCTTCACATTTTTAGGGCGTGGGTGTTCCTCGTTCATTCCATTGAGCAAGTTGCGGTAAAATGAATCAAATTTTCTTCTGCTGTTTGCATCAATGATCCCCCCAATTGTCCACACCAAAGCAAAAAGGAAAAGGGCCTGCAGCCACGAGGTGATTTGGTGGTTAGACAAGCTTTCACTGTCCTCTTCATCAGATTCCTTTATTTCATCTAAAACACAAATTTTGAAGTTTAGTTAAATGCCATGAACCCCCATTCAATGCATTTTTGCAAAAGTATCCTGAGACAAAAGTAGAGCACTGTCTTCAGTGGAATGAAGCCAATCTACAAAAGGAGGATCTTGTCTGTGTAAAACACTGTTTGCAAGTAAGAATGAAATTAGAAGAAAAATATTTAGAAAGAGTCCTAAATTTTTTCTTCAGATGGTAGCAAACAGAAATCCAAACACAGAAAATACTCACAAGGTCATGTTCAGTTTTGTAATGACACCAGTTTCCAAATGTGAGAGCTCTGTATGCTGGTCAAAGCACTATTAATAATACTGATCAGTGAACACTGAGTGTGTTGTATGAACTCAACCGTAAGGAATTCCTGTGGTATTTCCTTGCATCTTATAACCTGTGTTTTGTCCTGGGATGTGGCAGGGAAAAAAAAGAAAAATTGCAATGAACAGAAGGCAGCTTAGGGTACTTACCAAGGAGAGAAGAATAGAGTTTCATCAAGCTGTAACTCAGGTGAATAGAGGATGTTTTTACAATGAATTTGCAACGATGGTGAATGAAATCTAAACAGGGCTCGACCAGCCACATAAACAAGTCATTGACCTACCAGGAGAAAAGGAAACGGCTCTGTGACAATGCAGGACTTGCCACATTCCCCATTGTCCCTCAATTCGCCCTCAGTCAAACAAAAGACGTCAGAAATTGTCCAGGTTGGCAGAGAGATGATCAGGAAAGGGCCTGTGTGAGGCAGTACTGAAATGTTCACTAAGTCACACCATCACTATCTGATGGTGAAAACAAGTTGCTTTTACCACAGAGAAGTTTTCAGCGGGAGTTCTGTTACCCAGTTACTAACCCAGACAGCAGAGCAGGAGCTCAGCCTAGAGACACCCTTGTCTTGCTTAGGCAACAACAAAATTATTCCAACAGAAACAAAGGTAAAGGCTTCATCTTCCCTTGAAACCAGGCCCCTTGAGGACTCAGCAGAGATACTGTGCCACAGCAGAAATTGCAGTATGCTGGGGCAGACTGGTGCCTGCAGGAGTGCCACAGCAAGCGGGTAAATAGTGACCATGGCTGGTGGCATCTGCTCCATGAACTCAAACTGGAAAACAGGACAGGAGTCATGACCCACCCCCCTTTTCCCAGGGACTAGTACTCAAGAAGATGCACTAAAGGGTCAGGCTATCTGTTGGTTAAGGAATAATTGCTTCACTCTGATGAACTAAGAAAACTATAAATAAAGAGCTCTTCTAGTCTTGGTACTTCTTGGGAATTTGATTCTAATTTCCTGCAAAACCTCAAAGGGGGGGTCTTCTCAAATAACATAAGTTTTCTACAGCTCCAATCCTAATATTATTTCAATTACTTTACTAGATTTTAATGTCTAATAATAGGGATTTTAAATTATCATTAAAAGCTGATTCTCACCAACACCTACTTTTATTTGCATCTACTGAAGACATAGTACCATACACAGCACAAAGAGCTCTCATTCATGCAAGCAATGAGGTGAACAAAGCTTTGAAGACTAAACTGTTAATCGTAATAACAAAAAGGTTTTGATTCTGCATGCCTGCCTTCAAGTGGGCAAACTGTGAATATCACCTTCTAGTTAATCTAAATTAGACCAAGGTAAAAAATGAAGTCTCGCACCAGCGCCCGGTGTTCGTCCTGCAGGTTTGGAGGCAGAGTTTTCATGTAGGAATCCTTCAGTGGCTTCCAGCCTAACTGCTGGGGGTCCATATAGATCATACCACACCTGGGAAGAACAAATACCTATGGTAGAGGAATGCAGGTGCAAGGTGGGACAGTTCAAGCTTGAAAGCTCTCACGTTACCTGCTGACAGTTGCTGGAGATGCCTCCTCTAAGTCTGCTGGCTCAAAGATTAAACTCATTTTCGAGTTCATCTGAATTATTTCACCACTCATTAAGCACAACTGGAAGAAGAGCATCACATAAACATGGTCTAGTCACGTCAGTGCTGACTGTGCAGTCAAAGCAATGTCATAAAACCACTGAAAATTCCACTTAGTGTCACTCCTCATTCATTCATTTGTATCCTTACAATACATGATATTTTATGACCTCGTCTCAACTTTTCCATGCCTTACTGTAAGGCTTGCAGAGACACAGAGAACAATGCTCTATCTTTAAATAACTCTGCAAGAAAAAGCAGTTATGACCTGCAGGTTTTTTAAAATTCATTTATTCACTTGGTAATTTAAGCAAGTTCAGTTTTCTGTCACAGAACTGAGTTCATGCATTTCAGTTTCCTAAAAAGGTCAATAAAAAAGCCTCAGTGATAAAGCCCATTTCAATAAAGAAGCAGCAAGACAAGGCTCCTAGGGAGAAGTAAAGGGTTAATATTATCTAATACCATCTAAACCCACTCATACAATTGGGGAAATAAAGCAATGCTTTTAAGCACATCAGCCTTTCCTGAGTTTCACACCTCCTTTGACTAACGTAATAACAACATTGCTACCACTAAAATCAAGTATGTTTCTTCAAGGACGAGGTTATGGGCAAAAAATTCGGGTACCTTTTTGTTATCATCCAGCACAGTGTTCATGTTCTCTATCCAAACTGCATCCACTGGGCCATCAAAAATAATCCACTTGCGATCATCTGTGGTAGAAGATGCTTGTTCCCTGAAGGCCTTTGCAAGAACTCCATCTGACCACTCGTGACTTACAGGATCAAAACTGCCATACAACTGCCCCATAGTAATGGATTTGGGATTAATAATTTTGTATTGAACAGCAAATTCATCCATGGTGTTTGCTGTGTAAAAAGCCAAATACACGAGCTTGAGAATTTGATAGGTTAGTTTTGTTCAGTAGCTGAAGTACAGAACAAGATGATTCCTGAGGATCCTACTCCAGCTGCTCAAAGCAAGAAACTCCAGATATTTGGCATCTAGGTAGCAGTAAATAAGAAATTCCCTTACTTGTACAAGGGAAGCAAGAAGTCTGCTGTAAAAAAATGCATGAAAAAAAGAAAAAGCAGAGCAGCATAGATTTCATATATTTATGGGAGCTATTTACAACAGCCTATCAGAGCTAATTTTTTCAAGAGTATTATGCACAAATAAAATGCCTAACAAAATTTAGAAAAGCATAAACACGTTAGTATGGCTTACTGTTCCAGTAGATGTAGACAAAAATATCAGACAAATATACCAGAAAAAAATAGTTAAATTAATAGAAATTTTGCAGTCAAGGAAGGAGAATATAGGACAATTAACAACCTGGGCATATCTCGGCAAAGGAAAAATAACAGTCATGGAATTGACTTCTTTTAATGAGAAGTTTGTGGCTGGACAATGTTACCTGCACACAAATCAGCCAGGGCTCCAGCCAGCACTTTGTAGGAACTGGTCTTTCCACTCATAGCTTCTCCAACAATCATGAAACCATGGCGCACCAGCATCATTTCGTACACCTGCCGGCGACCAGAGCCACTCCTCAGCACGGCACAAAAGCAATGGCATGTGTAAGAAAACAAAGTCTCTCTCCTGCATTCAGATGTGACAGGACCAAACCTCTGCACTCTGCTGGCTGACCAAAGCCTCCATCCAAATCAGAGGGCAGTCATGCTTTTATGGCAGTTCTCGCTGATACAATTTAAGGAGTCGTTTTCCCCAGGCATCCTCCCGTTCTCCTTGCTAAATGTCATCCCTCAGCTGCAGCAGCAGCAGTGCCAGGGTGTGAGGGCACTAACCAGACACTGCAAAGGGCCTGAGCTGAAATCAGTGGTCACCAATGAAGCTGACAGAAAGGGACTGAAGCTACAGCTCTGAGGATCTGGCATATGGCTGGTCCCACAGAGGCTGCAAGAGTGGTAACTTCTTCAGTCACCCCACAAGATCTTGTCAAAGCTCAAGTCAAAGTAAAAACACCATCAAACAGACCTGTAACAGCCCCTAAGAAGATTTTTTTTTTATCAGGTTAAGGCTGATATTTCCTCTTTTAGCTCTTTCACAGACTGTCTGAATTACAGAATCACTATGAGCAAAGCAGGCTTTTATTCCATGATTTTTACTCAGTAAAAATACTCCATTTGTAATATTCCATTAATTGGTAAGGAAACTATTAGCTATTCATTCATGACGGACAGTGAATGAAGAGTGTTTCTGCTCTCATGCTTTTCATCCCCAGAAGTATGTGAAAACAAACCTGAATAATTTTTCCAATGAACCATGGCACTGGCTGAAGATTTAATTTTTCAATATTTTCAGTTAGTGCCTTGCAAAATACGTCATAGTCTGGTGTAGGAAGAACCACTCCAGGAAACAGGTCAGATATGATACCCTGTTAAGGAAAGACAGAATAGAACACCAGGTTACAAAAAGAGAAAATTCCCAAGTAAAACAATATTCATACAGATAACAGAAGCTTAAAACCAGATGTCCTCAGCTGGACAGAACTGACTTCTAAGCAAACTGTAATCGTGGAAGTATTTTGTATATGTGAAACTGAAACCTGGGCCTGCAGTTTTCAGGAACATACTGCTATTGCAAAAAGAAGCTTAACCTTTGCAAATTTGCCCCCATCAGGATTACACAAAAGGATGTGAAAGTAGTTGAAAGAATTTCAGTGATTAAATAGAAGGGTATGGGCTCCAGAATTTCAGAGCAGTTACTGTGGCTGTACTTGTACCCTAGCTTTTAGTCTTTGATTGCTTTGTAGCTTAACATAGTCTTTATTTTCTATTAAAGCAGCACACAAACAGAAACATCATCATTTTTATTCTGAACTCAAATTTCTAATTGACCTTAACTTAATTATCCACATCTGATTTGGAGCACAAAGCCAGAATACAAACTTCAGAGAACGACTTCCATGAATGAAACAGCACAAGATGACTTTTAACAAGATACTTTCTACAACATTTTCTAGAATAACTTTGAAAGCACTTCTGAAAGTTTGCTTTTCAAAATAATCCTAACAGAACCAAAGAGTTCCTCCAGATCAATGGACTGAAATAACTCCACACTAACATGGCATCATCTAGATCAAACTTTTCTAAATTAAGGTAATGACCTGTTTCTGCAGGCTCTTATAATGGATCTCATCATCATAAAACATAAAACACACTGGCCTGATAACTCACCTGAAACAATGGCACATCCTGGGACAAGAACTTGGCCAAATTAACATCCAGCAAAGCCCGAAGTAACAACACACTCTCATTTTCAGTTGGGTACTTCAGCTTGAGGTTCCCTGCTGCTGTCAGGACGGATTTAACCGCGCGCATTCCATAATCGTAGTGGTGCTGAGATGACAACTGCTCTGAGCACAAACGGTACGTGGCAACAATTTTCTGGGCAAGACTGTGGAAAATAAAATGTAACAGGTAGAGTGAAAATAGCTCACCGTGCAAGGAAAATAATTTACCTACCTATATACACAAAGTAACTGCAGTGATTCTAAGACACGGCAGCTGACAAGATGGCCCAAAACACCCGGGAACAAGACTGCAGATTATGCCATGCCAGAGAATGTGTGCATGATTTGGCAATTCTGTCTGATCTTTTGATATGTTCTCCAAATGATCCTGTGTAGAAGTGCACATCTGGCAACGTGAGGTGGTAAATGAGAATTGACAAGGAAGCAGGAGATTAAAAAGTACTTTCTGGAGAAAAAAACATGGACAGCCTTCCACATATGCCTCAAACACACATATATGCCTTATAGAGGAGTGAGGTATATCAGACTCAACTAAGGTAGAAAATTCAGCATGTCTTACCTCTTAGAGTCCAGAAATCCCATTGAATAAAGTGAAATTTCCCCAATCAAGGCATAATCTGGGACCATCATGGCAACTGTTCGGAACAGTGCCTATAAGGAAAAAAGTAAGATGCCAGCTTTTGACTATGGAATATTGTAATAAATTGTGCCTGTTTTGTAAGAATAGCATCTCTCCATAGATTCATGAAGGTATAGAATTCATGAATCACCTGAAATCTATGTGACTGCTTTAGAATTCTGTTCTATTCTATTCTGATTTTATCAAGAGGTTCAAGAGGTCTGTGCTAAGCACTGCAGTAACAAAGGCTTAGAAAGAGTCAATGCTAAAGAACTATGAATAGAGGAAAAGGGATGTGACATTCATCTCACTTTCATAACAGACAAACTAGCACATGGTGTGGTTAATGCCTTGTAAAATATCATGCAAAGAATTGTGGCAATGCTAGAAAAAGAACCAAGACTGTTTCAGTCTCTCCATAGTGTCTCAGCAACTGACAAAGTTATAATAAATATAAACTGGGATTGGGATCATCAAGCCATTGTAAACCCAGAGAATTTACACTTTGGGAGAGCACAGTTAAAGCTGTAAACTGGTATCAATATGATTAGACTGAGACCTTTCATCTGTGCACTGTGTACAACCCTAACTGTTCACTAAAGCTTGGTGAAAAGCACAGCAGGGTAAACCTGAACAGGTTGTCAGTTGTGCTGGTTTTGGCTGGGGTAGAGTTAATTTGTTTCACAGTAGCTGGCCTGATGCTGTGTTTGGATTTGTGCTGGAAACAGTGTTGATTATTCAGGGGTGTTTTTGTTATTGCTGAGCAGAGCTCGCACAGAGTCAAGGCCTTTCCTGCTCCTCACGGCACACAGCAGCCAGGAGGATGGGGGTGCACAAGGAGGGGGCTCAGCCAGGACAGCTGACCCAAAGGCTATTCCAGAGCACTTGGGGTCATGCTCAGGGGAAGAAGCAAGGGAGGGGATGGCCAGAGGGATGGCGTTTTTCTTCCTGAAGCAACCATTACACATCTGTTTATTATTCGACTGCTGACTTTCCTTATCACTACAGACTACAAGCTGCAACTTCAGTTTAATTTCTACAAGAAAGCAGGATTTCAGACTTACCTTCAGATTATCAGGCAACTCTGCACGTCCAGCATAGCCGGGATTCATCGTAATAAACACAGCACACGTGGGATTAAGAGAGATCTCTGTCCCTTCAAAGATGAATTTTTTGAGTTTGCGAATAATGGCCTGCTGGATGCTAAGTATTTGTTGGGCAACTACAGATAACACTTCAACCTAATACAGACAGAACAGATTGCAAAGCATAAGACACTTTGAGATAACACAAAATGGTTTTGTTTACATATTTTGATGGCTGTATTTGCATTCCTCCAGGGAAAATCACCCTGAGCCTATATATTAGCTACCTATTGAAGGGATCCTCTGAAAGTTAGTGCCACTATTCTCTACTCAACTAACAGAGACAGATCAGCAGAGGCGTCTAAAAGCCTCCACAGGGAAATACCTGTGTGCCTGAATGTAGACATCTAAGTTAGTTGGACAGGAACTCCCTCTGGAGGCCTCTAAAAGCACTTTCCCTTCAACTCAGATACATAAAGAGCTTAAGGCTCTCTAGAAAAACTGACTCACTCAATGCCCAAAATCGAGGGTAAATAATAGCTAAGGCTGCCCAGTGCCAGGCCTAAGTGTTTTAAAGTATTAAGGTAACAGAATATTGGAAAAGCAATGAAAAGCACCTGAATTCACTAGAAAACAAGCTACAGCAGAAAAATGGAAAAATTAAGGAGTTAGAGATACTAATACATATAAAATAGAATTTCATGAAATTTCCACATTTACTAGTATGTACTTAAATTGAATTCCATCAAAGTAACAATAAAACTTATCCAAGGTCATTAGTGACCAAATTAAAACCGAAAAGACCAGAGAAAGATCAAGGGGGGAATTAGATGTGTCTGTTTACACAGCCTGATAACCAGGTCACTCAGTTAGTGACACTCAGCTCTAGTCATTGCAGGAATCCCTCCACTGGGATTTGTCTGTCTTCTGCTGAATATAGGCAAATCCAACTCCACAGCTGTAGCTTCATTTCTCAAGGAGAAGACAAGAACAGTTCTTTCCCAACAAATGAGTGTCACATACAAAAGAAAAAATTGTAAAGGAGCATTTTTTTCTGCTAAATTGACCCAGAACACAACACTTCTGCAACAAAGCACAGGTAAGCGTGTGCTTCTAGAGCAGGCAGCTGAGTGCCAGTTTTTGTGTCACTAATTGTCAAAACAAAGAGGCCTCACCACGAGTAAAAGCAGAAAATTGGCAATAATGCTGTGATGTCTAAATCTAAAACTTCTTGTGTCTTAAATTAAAGCTTTGTCGTTTTACTTACGTGAGTTAAAACATTACCTCAATTCTGTTGAACTCGTCAAAGCAGGCCCATGCCCCAGCTTGTGCCAGCCCCTTAAAGAACTTGCCCATCGCCTTGTAATCAAGGCCATCAGAGCAATTAAAGACAACACACTACAACAAAAACACAGGGAACATTTCTCAGTATTAACACAAAGTCCACTAGAAAATTCTTAGCATCTAAAATGGGAAGGGATTACTGTTGCTAATTCTGGATTAGAAAACCAGGATGCCATGTAGACACAGTCCTAAATGTGTGCTTCTTACCAAATGTTCCTGTGAATACAGAACAGAATCACAGGATCATTAGGCTGGAAAAGACCTTTAACATGTTCAAGTTCAACTGTAAAGGAATAGCTACAAAACAAGCAGCACTTGCTTAAGAATGGCATTTTAAGAAATATCTGACATATTATACAATACATACCCAAACATGAACAGTGGAAAGTAAAAAAAGGGAGGTTTGGTACCTGCTTAGCTATTGCTTTTGCTAGATCTTTTGTTGTTTCTGTTTTGCCAGTTCCAGCAGGCCCTTCTGGAGCACCACCAAGACTTAATTTCAAGGCACCCATTAGTGTCCTACATTATCAAGAACACAGGCATTAGAAATAGCAATCTTTAATGTCAGATTGTCTCTGAATGGATTGATAAGTATTTTCCTATACAGGCTCCCCTGGAAACAATTTGCTTGTTTCTCTACTGACTTTGCAGCTTGCCCTAAAAACCCATATTGTCTCATAAAAGTGATTCCTAATTGTGGAAGCTCACATTCAGCCACTTGGCCTAAAAGGAATGTCAAGGCTTTTATTACATGCATCCACCTTGTATATCCTCAATTACACAAGCAAATGAACAGTGCCATGAGCAAAATGGTATTGTCTGCAAAAGCCCGCATTTCCCTCAAGTGGCACTTGAACTGGCAAGAGCTTGAAGCTGGCTTTATAAATTCAGCCAATCTTTAGAAATGGATGAGAAAGCACAAAGGTTGTTACAATAACCTGGGAATCACATTGCTTTTCAAGTGAACATCTTACTAAAATGAGATCCCTGTTAACACTGGAGTGATCTGATTATTTTACAAAACCCTCAGTCAAAGGCTTTGACTCATGTCTTGCGGGCTCACCAGAAGTGAAATACCAAATGCCTTTGAATATTTCAGCCTTGAGGACTGAAGCATTTCCATTACAACCTCTTGCAAGCCAGTGGAGGAACAGGAAGCTAATTGCATTTAAACATCTGTGAAGGGCTCTATAATTACCTCATTTATCTTACAGGCAGGCATACCCAAACTGTGTGTCTTATTTCAGATAAATTAATTGACCAGTGCTACTGTAGAATTTGCAGTTCCAATACCATGTGCTGCCACCTCTTTTCAGAAGCACCGTCTTGGATACAATAGAGTCTATTACTCTACTGGTGTTAAAGCCTATACAGTGTAAATATTTTACCATATTTGGGCAAAGATCTATAAGATTTGCCTCCAAAATCTACAGGAAAATGCTAGCTGCTGAGATTCTTGCTATTATTAACAAGAATAAATGAAAGTAAACACATATCAATCCAAAAAATGAAAACATTATTCACAGACAATATGGCTTTACCTGTAACATCGATCTGTCAGTGGGGTTATGACCAGACGCTGAGAATTGCCCAGATACTCATAGCCATATTTCATTTCTGTTGTGATCATTCTCACTATCACATCATTCTCTTCCCAGTAGTATCTCAGCTGAGAAATCCACTGGAAGTCATTCAGATCTATAATTTTGTCTTCAACCAATTTTGAGACCACGTCACGAGCTGCAGAGTAAGGCACGGATTGTTTGAAAAATCTAAACACTTCTACTGTGCTAGCTTACTTAAAACAACTTATAAGTAAAGTAACATCTACTTAGAGCTATGTAAGAGTAATTCACCATTACTGGCTGGCTTTCACATTAGAGAGGAATTTGCACTTGTTTTGAATAGGGAATCAGCCTAATTTTAACTAGATTCCAGTGTCTGTTCTAAGTGCAGTACTAGAGCAATTCTATTGTGCAGTACTGAGCAATCCCCACTTGCCCAAAGGACGGAGCAATAACTCTGCAAAGGCTGATGGAGAGAAAGCATCTGAGGTGCCTGTGTCCCAGAGTGCACCCAGCTGAGGACAGCAGCACTGCCCAGGTGTGACGAGGGCAGCAGCAGCAGCAGCGTTACCGTGCACGTCGATGACAATGAGAGCTCCCAGGGTCAGCCGGGCTCCGCTGGACAGCTTTCCCCTCACCAGCTCCACTATGTCCTTAATCTGCAGATTGCTCTTCTCCAAGAAACCCTGTCACACAAACAAACACAGGCATTAGTGCGATGCTGTAGCCAGCAGTTCCTAAGCTCCTGTGGGTGCAATCATTGGAGACAGCCCCTCCAACGAAACATATTAATGGAAGTCTGGGCACTACACAAACATTTAAAATTCTCTTTTGTATACTGGCATTTTATTTTTATTTGAGCACTTCAAAAATATTTATGGCCTGAAAGTAGTATAAGCAGAAGTCTTATCTTTCTTCCTAATGAAAATGACAAAACTATGATGGGAGAGGAGCAGATACTCTTTGGTTTGGTTCCCCCACACCAGAAAGGAACGGGCATATGGGGCCAAGTCCACCAGCAACATGGTTTAGTTGGCTCTACTTTAAACAGAGGTTGGACTACATGATGTCCAGAGGTCCCTTATATTCTGTGATTCATTCTCATTTTTATTCAGCTGTGGATTGTTCAGGATACTTTCCCCGAAAGTAATAAACATTTTTAGTTCTGTCTGGATATATGGAATAAGATCTTCAGCTGGTGTTAAACAGTGCAGGCAAGTTAAACCCAAGAAATTCAGTAAGGGTACAAAACCAAAAAACTAATATTAAAATGTAGTATTCAGTGTAAAGTTTATTAGTACTTTTCTATTTCAACATTTCAAAAGCAGCCCAAACATTCTGTTGACAGAATTAATCTCCAAATAAATCCTCATCCACCCAGCTTAAATAGGATCACAGAAAAGGCCAGTGAATTAAACAGAAATTATTTCCACTACTTGAGCAGGCATTTGAGTAAAGCCTCAGTGAAGTGATAGTTAAAACTGCTGCAGTGACAGAGGCACTACTAACACCTAAGGAAAGTCTCTTGTATGAAACAGCAAATCTGGCTGCTGCACCTTCCTCCCCAGGAGAGTCAAGCAATAACCAGAGACATCAGTGGTGACCTTATCACTCTACAACTCCCTGAAGTGAGCTTGGAGCCAGGTGGGGGCTGGGCTCTGCTCCCAGGACAAGGGGACACAGTCTTACACTGCACCAGGGGAGGTTTAGGTTGGACATCAGGAAGATTTTCTGCACAGGAAGAGCAATTAGACATTGGAATGGGCTGCCCAGGGAGGTGCTGGGGTCACTGTCCCTGGAGGTGTTTCAGAGACTGGACGTGGCTCTCAGTGCCAGGCTCTGGCTGACAAGGTGGTGTTGGGTCACGGGCTGGACTCGATGGGCTCAGAGGTGTTTGCCAACCTCATTGATTCTGTGATTCTCTGAAATAACTGCACCATTCTGTAAAGAGAGATTTCTGCCTGCATGATTCTCTGAGGCTTCCCATGTAAAGACAGGAATTAGAAATGAAAATACATAGTGTTTAACAATGGTCTGTCACTTTTTGTTTGCTACTTCAGTTTACACCAGTATCACTTGTAAATGAAGTAATACAATTTCCTTCAGCAGGATTTCTCCTGATACACACCAAAGGAAATGGGAAAAAACCTCTGCTAAGACCCAATACAAAAGGGAAAACAAAATAAAGCACACTGCATGAGTACATTGCAATGTGTTGTTGATTGAGGATCTCCTTTGCTAGAAGGAGCTTTTTATTAATTAATCAGAGTTCAGTGCTTAGAAAGAGAAAGTAAGAAAATCTTACTTGTAAAGCTCTTGTCCTTATAGCCTCAGACACTTCTTCTGTCCAGTAAATGCATGAAACACAAATAACTGCCTGTCCAGGCCACTGAAGTACCCACTCCTTTCGAGGAACCTTAAACCAAAAGATCATTCCAGACACAAGAAGTCGTGCAAACACATTAGATTATGGCACTGATAACAATTACTTTCCCCAAATGTCTTTTGTCTCATGCTGCAAATAAATGAGAATCAGCATGTAAAGCTTTAATACTTTTTCTTCATGAAACTTCAGAGTTGAAACTTCAGACTGGTGCTACTGAACAAGAAGACCTGGATTCCACTTAATGTTTCCCTGGTTAAGAATTTGAGCAACCTATTCATGTATATTTGCTTGTGAAATCTAACTTATAGCATAGTTCAGGAATAATTACCTGGCTGTATCCTTTTATGCCATCTTGAAGAACTTGTCTTACACTGGACAACATCATTTCTTCTACTTGCAGAAGCCATTTTTCTACCATGCCCTTCAAGAAAGAAAAGCAGTTAAGAGTCAATACACATTTCCTGATTATATTCTTCTTCAATGACAAAATATTTGAAATGTGTTAGGCTTAAATATGCTTTCTTTGGACCTGGGTGCTGTATATAAAAGGAACAAAGGTTGAAATATCCCAAATTCTGACAGGTAATACTGTAGTTTACACTGTCTGAAGGCAGGTATATTAAACTAACTCTAAAGACAACCCAGCTAAAGAAACAGCTGGATATGTTTCATATAAGCATAAACAAAAACCACAGATTGCATGGTCAGGGAAGGCTGCTCATTTTAACCCAGGGCATGCTTTGTTCCTGCAGGGTTAAGGGAAAAGTGTATCTGTAACTCACAACATGCCCCACCTTTCAGAGGAATTTACTGCAAAATTGGTATGTCTGTCTCCTTTTTGTAGGAAATCCTTTTTATCCTAGAATACCAGTCTGCACTCTCACTTCCTAAATTCCTTTCATGATGTGATTCTAAATGGTTTAAACCTAATTCCCTCAAAATGTGCACTTTATGCAATGTATTATGTATTAATCTAATTTCATATAGTAAAAATTTTTAAAAAATTACATTTGCTTTCACTGGATAGATTTTATCTATGAAAGGAACAATTTCTTTCTCAGAACTGATCATGCCTACGATCTCCAGATCTTCTGTGAACTCCAGTTTAGCAATTCCTTCAAAACACTTCTTTAAATGTGGTTGTACTCGAAGTGGATCCTTTGTTTCAGACAGTATTTCAAGCAGCTCATCGTTAGACAGGAAAAAGAATCTGCCAGAAAAATACAATTACTTTCCAATCATGAAAATTGCCATTAATAATCAATTCATGAAATTGGTTTTTATTGTGGCTTGAGACACTAGTGTATCAGAGAGAAAATTATCATCTCAAATCCCTTTCCTTAGGCAATTTTTAACATTATAAAACTCGTCACATCTGTTTTTTCAGAATTCCAATGTGACCATCTTTTCATGCCAAGGAAGAATAAGGGTTCTCAAAGTCAGGCAGGAAAGACCAGATGGCTGCAGCCAGCCATCAAGAACCCTGTGCCAACCCTGAATCCTGCTCCCCGTGATCGTGTACGCTTCCCACGAATCACACACCTCTAAAGAGGGCAGGGCAGGAACATAATTGCCTATCAGCCATGGGAAGGTAGCAAGCTCCTTCAAAAATACCCTGTGAGTAATAATGCCTTTCTAATCAAAGCTGAGATTGTGACAGACAGATTGTGCCTCCCCATCCCCGCCTGCTCCTGGCATTTCGTAACTGAGGAAAATGAGTTATGTCTGGGGATGAGAACAGCTTTTCTTCTTTTGCTGCATGTGACTGTGTCCCACATATGTTTATAAAATGGGACTTTTCAGTTCAGTAGAAATAGTTTGAAGGAGTTTATGGCTTCTTGTTTCTAACTTAGGCCTGTTTAATTCATTTACCTTGGGAAAAACAATCTTTTCGACTCCAAGTAAGTATTCAGCCCCTTTTGAATGTCCTCTAAGAGAGTATTTGCTTCCTGAAGTCTGTCTAACATCCTGGGATGTTCAGTTGCTACAAGTACCTTTGTGTCTTTCACCTTTGTAAAAACAAACACATAGCAGACACTGCTAAAAACTGCAGTAAGTTTTACATTAAAATTGTTAGCATCAAACACATATATTGCAGGAGGTTAAAAAGCTGTGTTTCTTCTCTGTAGTCTGCTTTCAGGTTATTAAATATGTTTGCATTATTTGATAGTTTTGCTCTTCAGACTGTCAGTTTTACCAACTTGAACTTTATAGCCATTAACGAAGGAAATATCAGGAAATAAGGTCTTTGGCACTTGTTTCTGTGTCTTGAGCTTGCTACTTTGTTTTCCACTCACAAATAAAGTTCTATCAGAGACACAGTACATGACAATTATTCTCTGTTCTCACTAGCTAGGTTGCATTCTTTCTTTCTGATAGCACTCTTCTTCAGAGGATTCTATTTCAGTACAGACTTCATCATTCACAGAGTCTGAACTGTTGGACAGGTCTCAACTTCTATTTAGTGACACTGATTATTTCAACACCTTTATCACACAACCACACACTCCCAGCGTTTTGGACAAGCATCTCAGCTCACACCACCACTGTCTGGCCTCTTACTCAACTTCTTATTTACAGGGAACTCAACAGGCTACCAAATTGCACTCCCTATCCCCATTACCTTAACCTGCCACGCCACCATGACAGTCTATATTCACTAAAGTTTTGAATAACCATGCCACCACGTATTAGAGAACAATCACATGAAAGAAACAATCCACTTAGTTGCTCCAAAGTGTGTACACCTTGTAAGTCTAATGCAAGCTCTCATTGCATCCAGACAAGGCTTTGTACAGATTGTCAGTGAAGTCGTAAGCAGATCCTGAAAGCACAAATCATTCATCTTTCTACCTAATTCTGACCATTTAGCCATAAAAAAAGCTAGAAGATTTAGAATTCATGTTCCTTGACCCTTCAATACCCAGCCTTTACAGAAATCTCAATGCAATAATGATGTAATCTACCACTTTTACTGCAAGGCTACAACTTGTTGGACTTTAATGAAGGTTTTTCCACTCCATGGATACGAATACCCAACTGCAGAAAAGAACAGTATATGCGCATGACATTAATAATCATGTTACCAGATGTGCATAAAAATACACACTTTATGAAATGTTAGCACTTACCACTTCTGCCATAATGTTTTTCCAGTATGAATCCACAATCTTAAACTTTCTGCCCTCTTCAGGCATTTGAGCTACAATGTCTTCTGAACTAAAAATTGGTTCCAAATACAACCACGTTGCCTGACATTTTAAGCAGCTATCTATAATATCTTGTATTAAACACAGCTTGTCTTTCCAAGCCTGGAATGAAAACATTTAGTAGTTAACCAAAATTACAAGAATAAATCAAGGAATATGAATATGTGTTCCTAGTTACCAACTCTATAATGTCTTATCATGTCAAAACACCTTGAAGCACTTGGGGAAAGCATATTATGAGACATGCAAGCTCAACCAAACTGGCCTTTCCTTACCACACATTCAGCTTCTATTGGTTTGACGAAGGGAGAGCCACATATTGTCTGAGTCTTAACAATGTGATCATCCAGCAAGAGCTGGATGTCATCCACTGCAGACAGGATGTTGGTGTCCTGTAAATACATCACATTTTGGTAAGTCGAATGGCAGTCACTTTATTTCACCACTCATTCATTCAGCTTCCTGTTTCCCCCTTCTCTATGAGGGTTGAAGCAGCAAGGAATTGAGAAAGGCTGCAGATGTGTGAAGATATCAAATGGTATCTCCTCTGTACACCTCTGTTTCAAAGGTCCAGAGAGAGATTGTTTTGTGAACAGGAAGCTGGTGCCTTCTGGCTCCATCTTTTGCATTGTGGTTCTTGTTTCTGCCGGGCAAGTTAAAATTTCACTGCTTTCCATACAATACTGGAGAAGTCCTCGGGCTTACAGATTTGTTAGGATGAGTAGGTGAGATCCCAGGCTGTCCAGATACTAAAGTCCAAATAAAAAGATATATAACAACAGAGACATCTGCCCAGCTCTGGGTTAAGATACAATTTTCCATCGTGCCACAACGAATCGGCAGCAACATCCCTCTAATATTTCTCAACTGGTATTCAGAATCAAAGTAATTCTTTTCAGATACATATATATTGATCTGGTGTTTACTTACAGTATCCCTGTACTTCACCAAACCAAACTCCACACTGACCCACTCCAATTTCATTTTCTCTATTGATTTCTCTAAGGAATACTCCTTACTTGCAGCTGCTCCAACAGGTTCTATTCTAAATTGAAATGAAACACATCTCTGAAATGTTTTTGTAACACAGCTGAAGAGCATAAAAAAAGCAGTTGTAAGTAGAGTTGGATATCAGTCTACCCTTCATAATAATTTGTTAATAATATCATATACTCTTTCTTCAAGGAATATTTATCCACTTTCAGCCTCACCAAGTTAGAGATACTGACATTAATTGGAAGACAAATACAGACAAAATTCTGAATGAGCAAATTAAGTGGTTTAAGAAAACAACTGGATTTTTATACCTCTGTACTACAAGAACAACTGACAGTTCACAGCTTGATAAAATACAGCTGATTTTACAGCATGTTGTAACAGAACACAAAACCCCAGAAGAACTAATATTTGGTATCTGACCTATGAAATTCAATGTCTAAAAAATGAGACTAGATTAAGCTTCTTACTCTTCAATAAATTTTGAGAGTCCACAGTCCAATATGTTTTTAAGGTTAGTATTTGCATCCGGTTTGATCTCGCATCCTACAATTTGACTAATCTGAAAATAAAGTAAGAAATAAATCTATTATCAAGATGAATTTTTGTGAAATACTTTCAAACAGCAAGCAACAAATTCTAACCAAGTATTAGTGCAAGACCCTAATCTGCTTTTCTGCCATAAATTGTTAATTCAAAGAAGCTTTTGCCTGTGGTGATACAAATTTCAAAACTGGATCTATCATGTCACAGGATAAAAGATACTGGACTGTCAGCTTCTGTGGCAGAATGTTTCCAGAGTTAAAGCAGAGTTTGAAGTACCTGCTCCCAGTGCCTCTCCTTCATTCCACGATTGCAGGCAATTGACAGGACAGGAAGATGCTGTTTAAATTTATCAAGCTTGTACTTCATGGATTCTGCCATGCGCCTGGGCACTGGCACATCTGGGAAGCTCTTGCTGAGCTTGTACATGGTCCTCCACATACTTCCAACTTCTTCACTAATTTCATCAGCGTCCAGTTGCTGAAGAGGTCCTGAATCAACAGCAGTAAAAAAGCACAGCACAAAGGCACATCAGCACAAAGGAGATTCCCAGGGTGGTTTGATTACAGCTATTTTTAATCCTTGTCCTCTAACTGGAAATCAATTGTGTTATAAAAATGATCTTAATGCAAAACCCAAGTCAATAATTCTATTTCACACTGCTTAACAGCATTTATTTCTTCAAAAATATTTTCTCACGACTGATCAACCCTTTCAGCCTCTACTTAACTAACTGTAAATAACATGTTTCATTAAATGAACATCAGAGCCTCACCATGCATCCATTCCTCAGATCTGGTATGGAAACGATATGCTGTTAACCAAAGCTGCTCAAAGGGTTCTTTGGTTGCAATTATAGATTGCAATAGAGGAAATTGACTCTTCTCCCGCTCAAGCAAATCTTCTTCAAAATTAATAGCCTTTAAGGGAAAAAAAAAAGTGTATTATTTCCATCAAAAATTCCTATTGTTGTTTAAACTTTTAAATATTGATAATATTGAACACACTTTTATCATAATATTGATAATATTGAACACAATTATTTTACATGTCTTAAAGCCAGACAGATCTGTAGATACAGGCCTGTGGATTTTAGGTACATAAGGTAATGGTGTTCTTCCCCTGGTTATTTCATGGAATCACGGAGGTCTTTTCCAGCCTAAACTACTCTAAGATCATTGAGTCCAACTGTTAACCCAGCATTTGTGGGTATCTTTTACTCCTCAAACAACTTTAAAAATCCAAATCCATTTTAGAATAACATAAGGGCATTCAGGAAAAACAAGGCTCACAAATTTCCAATCCACTGTGAAATCTGGGTGTAAGCTCCTCAGTTAGAGAGGCTTGTTGGAATTTTTTTAACTTGTGATTAGGTTTTTTTCTTTTACAGAATTATCTGGGAGCTCCCACCAAAACAGGTGTTAATTACTGTGCTTATTCATGGTAATATTATTTATCATAATATCATGGTAATTGCTGTGCTTATTCATGGACTGTCTTTGTCCAAAAGATTTTACAGTAAAAACCAATGTGCAAAGATTTAGATTTAAAAAAAAGTATTGTCTTCTTCATTTTACAGGTAGGGAGGGGAAGCACAGAGAAATGCTGTCTGAAATGCAGACACGGAATTCAGATTGAGTCCTGAGTTTGTGCTTTTGTAATGCCAACAGGCCTTTCATAAAACTGGTAATCATTCAATATGAGCTGCAGGCAGATAAAATATTAAAGATCCATATTCCAAGATAATATTCAAATTCATGTATTCACTGAGCTAATTGTCATATCATTTAAATTGTGTGGATACACTTCTCACTGTGATCGTGTATTAAGAAACTTGGGCTTAATTACTTGTTCTGATCTACCTGTAACAGCATATCAGTGCTGTTAACTCACACTAATTAAATATACCAGATGCCTTTAAATCCAATTAATAGTGTTGATGTGTAGGACTACCAATTTATCTAAATTCTAAACTCATTTAAATGGTTCCATTTTTTTCTTTTGAGTGGGACCTAATTAGAACCTTGACCCTTAAAGCTCCATATATGGAGAAATCCCATTGTCTCATAGTGATTTAGAAGATTGATTAAGCCTCACAATGCCTGTGAGATCTCTCAAAGACAGCCCTTCTCATTTCCCAGCAGAGTCACAGCTGAGACAAACTGTTCACCTCAGAATGATACAGTAAATTGGGTGGAGAGCCCTGAACAGAATCTAGGAATCTTGGTCTTCAGTTTGTTTCCTAGCATTTGAAATTCCTGTTCTGTTAAAATGTATATTTAATGTCTATCAGCATTAAATGGAAATTACACAAGCAGCTGAAAAACATTTGGGTTTAATTAGAAAACAAGCAGAGGGATTGAAAACAGAGCTCCAGTGCACAAACCATGAGTCAGGGAAAATGCCAGCTCCCTAACATTCTGCCTCTGCCAACCCTGCCAGAAGAATTGTTTTCTGTAGATAGCATCTTGCTACTACTGACTGCTTAGAAACACTGAAATTCAGTATTTCAATTTTAAAAACTCCCTAACATTTTTTTTCCCAAAAAATTTGCTCTTCAACTCAGTAGCTGGGACAAATCAGCATACAGGGACAAGAAGATATTTGACACATCTTTGTGAATCTGGAAATTTTATAGCCATCTTAACAATATATGGTCAGAACCCTGGGAAAAAAATTAGGGGCAGGAACCAAACTTTTGATCATCCAACACATTGTAACCCACTCCACACTTGATTAATAAATACTAACCTCAAATTCTGCTAGTGCATTATCTAGATTCTTATTTAACTCTTCAAATTTCTTAACATTCTTCCTCAATTCTTCCCCAGTCACAACGTCCCCACGCTTTCTGAAGCTTTCTAGTTCTTTATGATAAATTTCAAGAGTTTCCTTAAACTGAGAACACCTGAAGTAAAGATAGATAAGGTAATACGATGCTGTGTTTCATTCCTTTTCAGGTTTCAATTATTTTGTTAATTACAACAGGCAGTGTCACATGAGATCTGAACTCAGTACCAGTGTAAGCACAGCTGCCACTGAAGGCTCACTAACAGTTATATCAATACTGTGCAGTTCACAGGATTAGAATTCAGGGCTCATTTCAAACCTCACAAGTGATTTACTTTACTTCACTTATACTTGCTACCTTTACTACCTGGAGAAAATAAAGGAAGAGTGAAAACAGTGTAACAAATCTATGTGTAATGCTGTTGTAACCAATAGAACATAAAATTATGAATATTCTGGACCAATCCTCCATTCCTCCTTTCAGATCTATTTAAGTATAGGGATACTCCACTCCACCCTCATCAACAGTATTTTTCAGAAATCTCTGTAATACGGTAAAGTAGGTTTGTTCCTTACTTTCTCAGCTTCCTTCTAAGTTTTCCTTCTTTGAAATTATCTCTCCTCTACTGATAGTGGGATTTTTCTTTTCTTTAAAAATACCCAGTGAAAAAAAATTACTTTACACCATACCTTTCAATCAATGCCCTCTCTGCCTGAATCTTCTTTTCAGTCAACAGCTTTCTACTGCTTTCAAATACTTTCATAATCTCATCAGGCCAATGGAAAACTGTGCTATTCAGGTTTATGTCATCATCTAAAATAAAAAATACATAGGCATGTTTAAGAAAATACCTTTCAAGCAATTATTTAATAGAATGGTTATTATATAATATAATGGCTACTAAAAAGCAAAGTAGTTAAACTATGTTTAGGAATAAGCAAAGAAGCTGGTGGCTGAATTATCTTCACTGCAAAGAAACTCCTCCCTAAAACAAGTCTGATTGATAGCAAAACTGTAAAATCAAGTTAAGAATGTGAACTCCTCTAAATAAGATGTTAGTTAGGCAGAGACAGTTAGCAAGAACAGCTACTCCAGAATATCAGTTCCATTCAACCACACACAGCGACAGACCACTCCTAACTGTGTTATGTGGTGGACAGATGTTTAAACCATTTCTAGTCCTCAATCTGTAAATGCTGAATTATTCACAAAAGCTAGAGCGTCACAACTACGAGATGAGCAGACATCTCCATATTTGTCTGTTTGTTCAGTGCACTTAGCTCATTATAACTAATGTAGGACACGTGCTTATGAACCCAGCTACAGAGAATATGTAACTATTAAATACTGCAATTGCAAACACTCCAGTCCAAAATGTAAGAGAAAATTGCCCTGGCTTCCACAGGCATCCTAATTTTTATCATAAATGAAGTCTAATAAATACGACATATGCTTGTTATTTCTATCACTGTCTGATCCATGAGTGTATTCTGCTTACGGAAAAAGTATCATCCTGACACTAAAATAGGTTTGCATTCATATAACTGCCCTTCTTTTTAGGTGCAGCAAATAACAGACTGCATCTATGAATTACATTTTTGCTTTGAATAAAAATGCAAACTAAAAGTAACTTCTACAGATGTACCTTCAGTCTCAGAGAACAGCCTTTACACTAACTAAGAACAGCAAACTATGACAGCAAAACAACAAAAGGCCTGCTCTGATCTAATCCTCAGCTGCAGAGATGCAAGCTCCCACACTTTCCACATGCTGCCATAGAGCCTTTGGCACGTGGCTTTTTGGATGGCTTTTCTCTGGAGAATTTTTGTTTATTAACATACAGGCGTAACATCATTTGGCCAGATTACATGACATTGACCTGATAATGCTTAAAACACATTAAAAAGCCCTGTCTATGCTGTGTGCCATTTCCCCACCATTCCTCTATTGAATTCTTTTTATTTCCTTTCTGTCTCTTCTGGAACTTTCCATTAGCGCCCTAGAAGATGCAACATTTAGGCACGCAGAGCCCACAATCTATATATAAATACTCTCATAGGGAAATTTTATATTCTGTAGTTAGACATACGAGAGAGATCAGCATAGTCCATGAGGATTTGCAGTCTGCGTGCTGCTTTGACGAGCTCCTTACTCAGTTTAACAACAGTAACTTCACTGGATTTCTTTAAGAATGTCTCATATTCCACCAGCTGTTCAGTGTTCTGAGGCACCTCACTCATTCTCTTTGCAATGAAGTCATACTCATCACAAATTCTACAACAGAAAGAGAATAGACGTATCACTGGGATTGTAAGTGAAGAGAGATGCAAGATCTGGTAAATTGATTTTGTCTTTGCAACAAAAATATTAAATTTCTTCATAAATGGAATTCTTTTTTTTCTTTTCTGTGAGTTCTAGCCAAAGCTCCCTGTTCAGCCAGGCTGGCCTTCTTGCAGTTGTCTGGTCAGCACTAGAAAACCCAGCAGATGAATAAAGGAATCTCATCCACAGATACACAGCATCAGTCCAGGCAGACAGCAATAACCACCCATGCAAACAACAGGTACCTTTGGTTTAACTCTCTGTTTTCCGTCACTTCAAATTCAATCAATGTGTCTTTGAGATTTTGGGTCCGATTGCAGAGCTCCTCGTTCAGCTGTAGAGCATTCAGACAGAACATGGCCAGAGGAACAGTGATATCCATAGAAGCAATCTCTTTTTTCAGTTCTGTGAAGCTGTCAATCTTCTAAAAACAGAAAACAATGCATCTGTTATTTTTCCTAAAAGTCTATAGCTAAAAAATCCGACACAACTAATAGTTGCCATCCAGCAAATTGGATCATTTATTCCAAACAGAAGAAGGAAGACTAATTTTTATCTTTCCAGAGCTCTGCTCCTATCCACAGATTCGAGGGTTGAAAGCTTTGCATAGTAATTTGCCATAGCAGGGAAGACCCCAAGCTGCCTGAGGATGCATTTAGCCATATGCTAACTCAGGAATGCAAAGGGAAGAGTAGACAGGGCTGACTGAGGACAAGACATTGAAAAGACAAGCAAGCTGCAGACTGACCAAATACTCTGGGCAACCTTTCTGCTAAGAAAGAACAGCAAAACTCAGAAGAAGGTCGTAAAGAAACCTCCTACATTTGCACAGCAGCCCTTCAGTAAGGGGCTATGTAAACTGAGCACTCCCTAGCATCCCCAAGGGTAAAATAAGTGATTTGTTCTTTAAGCAACAAATTAGGAAGTCATTGATGTGTTAGCTGCTGTATGAACACGCTGCAGTTGTCAGGAACACATTACCTCAGTTAAAGCATCTAAAGAAGGACCTTTTGCCAAGAAATTTGCGACACGTCGCCTTGAATTGTTGTTCAAAAGATTGCTGTACTTCTTGTACACATTTAAATACCTTAAACACAGAAGACCACAAAAACAAACGTAAGTTTGCAATGCGAAGTTTCTCTATAGAAAGAAACAAATGCACCCAAACTGTCTATTTAGTCAAATGGGCAGTGTTATGAAACTAGGGGTTTGGAAGGGCAACAGAGTTACCAGCCAAAACTTACTTCTTTGGCCCAAGTATGTTGCTTTCAAAGATCTTCTCAAGCTTGTTTATATACTCAGAAAACAATGATTCATGTGGTTTGACTGTATTAAGAGTGAGATCACGTCTTTGTAATTTCGGAAACAGAAGCCTTTCTACCTGAAGGAAATCATTGCAAATACTGTAATAAGACATGGAATAGCAAAAACAAGGTGTTCTATTACCCATTCACTCACCATGTAAAAATACCATAATTTGGTAAAAGCAGTGCAATGTGAAAAGGTTCTGATCCATAATTAACACTTGGTTGCTCACACAGTCTGCTTGTGAAAACTATATGAAAATCAAACCAGTGCTTCAATATAACTTGAATCTGAAAAATATCTTCTATGACCAAAAAGTTTGCACAGCTCATGATTCACAGCCCTCATCTTTATCTTCTATTTGTCAGTCTTCAGCCTCATTCATAACTTTTTCTATTATAGACAGTTTTTATTACTATTGTATTTTGTATGCAGCTGTAACTTATCCAGTACCTTTGGGAGTTCCTCAGCACTCTTCAGGATCTCGTGGAAGCAACGACTGATTAAATCCCAACATGCTCCCAAAGGTGGCTCAAAGACAATATCAGGTTCTTCCACACGGAGTTTGACTGTGAGTATCTGAGACAGGAAGAACTGCACTCCTTGATACGGTTCTTTAAAATCATTTCCATCCTTAGGGGAAAGAAGGAAGAATTTACAGAACAAAGAAGTGAGCTATAAGAATAATAATTTCTAAACTGTTCAAACTCCCCAGATGTCCTTACCACACAGCACCAGTGGGATCATCTTCCCTGATTTTTATACAAAACCTGATGTTCCAAACAAGATCTTATGGTGCTGACTCCTAAATGAATCTATAAAAGCTGGAATTAAGGAACTGGATTTAAGCCTAATTGCCTTGATTTTTCTCTTAAGTAACAGAAGTAAAGCACTAATTAGCATACAGAACAAAATTTCTAAAAAAAGTAATCTATAATATCTATCAGAAATAAAATCTAGAATCTAGTTTTAATTGCCTTGTATGGTCAGTAAGAACTGCACTACCCCCAAATTGCCTTTACAGTAGTGGAGTCCTAATGCATGACTAGGCTTGTAAGGCTGAGGTTATAATAACTAAAGAAAACCAAACCGAAACAAACAACAAAACAAAACAAATAAAAGAGTGCACCCAAACCAACCCACAAGACAAAACTAAAAAGAAGTTTTCAAACCCAACCATCAGCAACACAATCCTCATCCAGATGCAAGGCTTAGTGGCAAGGCTTAGTGCAAGGTCTGGCAGTACACTGCATAAAGTGTGATCCTCTGCAGTGCAGTATTTAACCTGCCACGTTTATTCATTTTGTCTTATCAAGGTAGGTCCTGGGTGACCCTATAGTTAAAAAACTCATTTCACCAAAGAAGCAACTTTATGGTAGCCAAAACAGTGGTAAAAACTCCTGTGGTGTAATGCTTATGATTATAATCCTATGCATTACTTGAAATAATACAGGGACACCACACACATAGATCACCCTGCAAAGGATTACACACGTGACTGTGCACACTTTTGACTTCAAAGGGGATTATTTAAGTGCTTTCAGAGAAATACTGTAACTGTCTTGCCTCATTAAGACCAAGAAAATTTAAACTAAAAGTAAAATAAAATAAATGCACGCTCACTCAAGACGAGTTGAAAGCTTGTACGAACTGTTACTTGTAACCCTAGACCTGCCAAGTGATCATTCAAGTAAGCAATTCTTGACAGTGCAAAAAACCCACTGAGTATACACAAGTCTTTGAAGGATACAGCCATTTTTTATGGAGGCAAGAGCCATTTGGGACATTTCAGCCTTCAAAGAGCACTAGATTTTATGGCTATATGAATTATCTCCAAGTAAGACAGAAAACTATAGATACACTTGACAGCACATACCTTGTGGATCATAAAAAATGCAAGAAGATCTTCTAAGGAGTTAATAACCATCTCACGCAATTGTAACGACATTAGACTTGCCACGGAATTGAAATAGCTTTCAACTTTCTCAGAGGAATCAGAGTCTTTTTCAGGAGCAAAATGAAGCCACTTATTACCCTGATCAATGAAAATAGATGCACAAGTTGGGATCCACCTACAATGAAGTAATATGGAGACAAAGTTTTTAAAGGCTTCTTAGTCTTACTTTGCTCCTTGCAATGAAATCTAAGCTCAGAAATTACCCAAAGAATGACTAAAATCCAAAGGGTTAGAAGAGAATTGATAACCAGATATCAAACAAAACTGTACCTTCCAGGACTCAGAGGAAACCTGAGTTTTAAATCTAAGGATACTTGTTATAATGGACCACTATGATTAGTTTAAATTAATAGTAATAGACAAAATAATAGTCAATTATCTTGTTTTATTGACTATGAAAAAATATTCCATTATAAGCATTGAACAAGAAACAAGTTTGGAAGATATCTCAGGTGGCAGAATGCAAACACCTTCTATCATGTGCCTCATATCATCTCTTTCTTAAATTGACTGATTTCCATAATAAAAAAAAATAATTTCCATCACCATTTTTACAGATATAGACTCCACTCCTCTCATGGCTAGAAACCTTTGGATTTCCTGGCTATGTTTGTTCATAGTTTATTACCATTTGTTCTTGTACAAGCACTCTTGCAGTTCCAAAGGCTCTGACAGTATCCAGATGTTTATTCCTCTCAGGGCTATTCACCCCTTGGTTTTTGCAGCCTTGTGGTTGGGCCTAGTGTCATCTCAGTCTAAGATCTGTTTCTAAAAGGGGCCTTCATGTGAGTCAGACTCTAAAATACTCTATATTAATCTACAGCTACCACAGCTGGCACTGACTTGTTCTGAAGGATCTCACGAGCTTCCACACAGTGCCTTCGAACGATGCCCTCGAACTCCGCGGGCAGCAGTGGCAGCTCTCCCCCAAGCACCTCTGCAGTGCGAACAAACCGCAGGTGGCTGTACCTAGGGCAGTGAAACACAGAGGAGATCTCTATGGAATACTGCTTAAAAAAAGAAAATCCATGAAATACACTCAGGAAGGCCTCAAATGTATTATAAACACTAAAAATATAATTTTTAGTTTATAAATATCGCTCCATCGCTAAGCTGTCCGACAAGTGCATTTCTGATTGGGTCTCTGCTATCAACAAGCGTAAAGGGTCTCACAAATTTTATTTGTACTTGCTGTATTTAAAACTCTTAATTCTTTAATTAAACTCTTAATAAAACTCTTAATTCTTAATTCTCTTAACTCTTTAAATTGTCCTGTCCTTTTCCAAGATTCATTAGTGTGTCCAGTCATTAAAGAACATACAGAATTGACACCTGCTGCTTCTATTCCATATTAATAAGTAGCTATCCTGACTATGCTATGGGGAAAAAAAAGAAATTTCAGCAGCATGGCATATATCAGTCTGTAACATACAAGCCTACATTCCTGCAAGTGTTTCTTAAATGCAAAACAGGCTCTCGGAATTATTAATTACCATATTTAACTTCCTAAGATTACACATCTCAATTTTCAAATGTCCTCAGGGCAAATTTCAACTACAGACATTTGAAAGATATTCAGTTTTAAGAGTTAATTTTGTTCATATCAGCAACCAGGATTCAAATTCCAAATCACCATTTACTAAAGCCTTGAATCCTGATTTAGGCATAACATCTTTTAGCAAAGGGGATGATCTTTTCACAGCATGAATTTATCCATTCTTCACCATGGACATGTAACACATGTTCATTCAGAGACTGCAGGGAACAATCATTTTATGCTGAAATTCTTAGAGGCTCAGGAAAAATAATTATTTAGAAAACAGACATATTTTGCCACTCTCTTTCTAGTGGCTTCCCCAGGATCTCTGTAGCATATGTTGAGGAGTCAGTGGACGCACTCTCTAACCAAATCATTAAATAAAAACATGCTAAATTTCATTAAGGTCCTATTAACAAGCCATCTTACTGAGAAAGCCAGAGCTCTTGCAAAGTGGTCATCAATGAGTTCACTATGAACAGATTCCTTTCATTCCAGCTTTTTGTTTCTTTGTAAGAGCCGTGCCACGGGACTGGTCCACAGACAATTCTCCGGGGAAAAGGGCGCGGGGTACTTCGAATAGAGAGCCTCTTCCTCTCAGCTGGATCCAACAAGACATAATCAACTGGAACAAATAATACGTATCACGGTGAGACTGCATGTACAGCCAAAACCAACTTTTCATTCCTCCACCTGATGGGATGCAAGGTTTCAGAAGCAGAATGTTTGTTGAAATTGGAATGATATAGCACGATCACAGGTTATTTTCTCTCAGAGATCTACTGTACTTCTACTGAGCCAAAAGGAATTCTCCACGGATGCTAAGAATAGAATGGAGACTTGCTTTCAAAGTGCAGTAAATGTCTGCATACTTGGAACTGCTCAGAGACTGAGAGTCTTACCAATGCCTTTCATGAGGCCGATATTATAGTCTGCCTTAATCTCTTCTTTTAAACGTGCAAGGAATTTCCCCAGCTCTGGCTTAGGAAGAACGTCAGTTGGAATATGTTTTAAAATTTTATTCACCACTTCCTTATCCTGAGGTGCCAGCATGTCTTCCCGCACTCCGTTGTATATGTAGTGACAGTACCGCTAAAAAAAGTTTAAAAGATCATGGTTATTGTATGAATTTTCTGACAGATAATTAATTACTACGACGTATTTTTAGCTTTTCTATCACCTTTTCTGTAATTGAAAGGTGTTTGAATGTAATGGATTTTGGCTATCTATCTCTGCTCCTTTTAAAGCACTGACATCTTTACAGTACTTCCATCTGTGTTGATGTGAGCCTATAGACCACTAGAACTCAGTGCAGCATATTAAATTACTGATCAGAAAAGTTATAGAGAACAACATGAGAGGTTAAGAATTTGGGAAGATCTTTACAACAAAAATCAGAGTAGCTACAAACAAATGAGAAAGGAGTTGACAATATTTAACAGCACTTTGCTATACTGAATATTTACATCTCCTAATCCTCATGTACTGCCTGCTTTTCTCAGCTACTTTTTAGTAAACAGTTTCCAGATATATTGCAGATGATTACTTCTGTTACTTTCACCTTAAAAAGAAATTCTATAAATACCTCTATATCATCACTTGAAGGTGGTTTTTCTCGCTTACTTATCTCCTTCTCATGTAAATCCATGAGAGCAAATTGTTCTTCTGGGGTCAGTGGCTCATTGTCTGTATAATTTATGACATGCAGTTCTGGTGTATGAGCAGGTACACTCAGTGAAATGGGTTTCAAACTCTTTAACAAAGTACTTTTGAAAAAAAGGAATACAAGTTTAGTGAATAAAGAAGCAGCAATGCTTAAGGGCAGATGACAAGGATTATATAAACCACTTGTACTACACTGAGGACAAGTATGACCCATGGAAGTATTTCAATTATTCAATAAAAAACTCTCATTAAAATTGTATAATACAATGTATTACTTTAACATAAAGGATGCAATCATGCAAGCCTTACAACTGCTCAGGATCACTCAGACAGGCAGTATTTTATGAGCAGTTCTATCAGAGTCAAACCTACTAGCACAGTTATTTAGGTTGCCCAAGATCTCCATGCATTTTCATGTGATTATCTCACCAAAACCTTGTGACACCAAAGCCAGCCTTGATGCACAGACATTTTTTGTAGGGGCTTACATTTCATGCTTGGATGCTTAACCCAGCATTCAAGTGAAAAGAAATATAAAATCACAACTCAAACTAGACTGACTGTAACAATCTGTACCTTTATAACTTTACACTACGTTACCTGTCAGAACTCCATCGCCGCTTTTTCCTCGCAGCTTTAAATACCAGGTAAGAAAAATCACATACAGACATATTTTTCAATAAGATATTATTTCATATTGGTGAAAAACAGAGCTAAGATGATTAATCAGATAATGAAATAAGAAAAAAAATACAACGTCACAGAGAAGCACTGCATGTGATTCTTTGGAGGGATCAACCTAATTAGTTAATCTGAAACTCGCCTGTCATTTATTTATGTCTATTGCATTTATTTGTCATTTGCATAAGCAAATTTGTCTACACTGACTCTGAGGTGGTAAGCTTGAAAGTGTTTATTAGGGATAATTGATTTCTTCCAGGGATGATGCTTTAAGAGATAAAGAATTAGAGATAAAAATGCATAGAACAAGCAAGCCTAAACTTACAAACACATTCAAATACGGATACACGGTGAAGCCTGTGATATCTCTATCATTGAAAAGGACTTGAATTTTTGCATATTTTTCAATTTTAAATCCCGTGCAGTGAGAGTGTAGTTATTAGCTATGGAGTCACTTGGGTTTCGGTAGTGTTTCTGCTCTTTGTACGGAGCTGCCAAAGTCCAGGATGACTCTTGCATCAAAGGAGGATAACGGCTTTTCTGAAGGAGGAGCTGAAATGGGAAAAATTGAAGCCAAAGTTTTACATGGCACAGTAATTTATGTAATTTATAAAGACTTCTTAGGGCTAGAACAGGATTAAACATCAATTAGTATAAAAAGAAAATACATAGGTCTGACATGCATTTGACCACCGACCTATTTTTAGATCACAGTGCTCTGCACATTTATAAGGATAATTTTACACAACACTTCAGTAGTACTCAGGCTTTTTTTTTTCATAATCAAGGTACTTTTTATAAATAAGAGAACACAGTAGATTATCTAGTTCTTTCTACTCTCCCACATCTCTATCTTGCTTCTTTTCTTCTCCTTATATTTGCTTAGATTTAGAAAGTTCCTATTCCTCAGGCCTTCGTTAATGACCCGTGTACTTTTAACACTCAATCCTTGTAACAGCTGAACAACAGTACAAGTTAACAAATTCAGCTCTTGTCTCTCTCTCACATCAGTAAGGATTTGTAATAGATTTCTTCTGCCTGTTCATTCCATGTTTTCTCAGGTGACTTGGTACCTATTGATGGACTTTTCATCAGTCCTGATGTCTGATCTTTACTGAGATAGCTCACAGGCACATGAGATGCAGGTCTCAAAACACCCTCAGAGATAAAAGCACATGAGATGCAATCATGAACGTGCTTGGAATCACTGAATCGTTAAGGTTGGAAAAGACCTGCAAGGCCATTGAGTTCAAGCTTTGACCCAGGACCACCATGCCCACTAAACCACACTGCAAAGAATGGGAACTTGCTAGCACATGGAATGTGTGCCCACCCTGACAGCACCTACCTTATGCAAGTCTGAAGGTGCATCTGAAGCAGAAGCAGAGGCAGCTGTGCGTGGGAACGATAATTTCGGTGACCGTTTTGGACGACTCATATTGCACATGGAACTGGTTTGTGACTAGAGAGAAATGGAGAACAACTTCAAAGATATTTATGAAATACTCTGTTTCAAAAAAGATTCATGAAGAAGGAGCCATCCTTCAGTTTTCATTGCAAGTTGAAAATTACATATTGCAACTTGTCCAATTTTAAGGAAAGAGCCGTTCGTTGGGGTGGGTTCTGCAGCAAAACATGGTTTTTGCAGTCATTGATAAAACTTCTAAACACCAGTAAATGTCAGTTAAAAAACAAAAAAAAATCCTTATTGTTATATCCCTGAAAACTACTTAAAATTATCTGAATATTATAAGTTATACTAAAAACTCCATGTGGGGTTTGTACTGGTATAAACTCTGGATATTAGAATATTAAATCCTAGCAGACTGCCAAAATGACAGTGAAACAGTCCAAGGTGTGTGAACCATTTTACTGGGGAGATAAAAAAAGCCCCACTAGATTTTTTTCATGTCTCTAATGACCCAGTTCCAGGAGAAGCTCTTGCCAGGATGCTGCTGGAAGAACAAATTACTCACAAGTACTCTGCAAAGTGTTTTACTACAAATGTCAGGATATCTGATACGTTTTAGGATTATGTTCCACCTCTTCAAGGTGATAATACTTTGAGATGGCCTTCCAGGACTCCATACAAAGTTCTGTCAGGGCATTTTCTCAGAATTATTCAGCCTCACAGTGTTTTAAGGTGCTTTTGAGTGGAAACTTTCCTTAGTATAGGCCAAAGCCTCCCCCATAGTCTGCTCTGAGTTTCCTATATAAAATTTGTTTAGGAGATTCACAAGGAACAAATTCCTGAATACACAGTGACACTATGAGAAAAAGGAGGCGGAAGTGTGTTGTATCTGAACACAAATTAGTTAAATCACCATGAAAAAGGAAGTTATTACCCAATACAATTATGTTTGAATAAGATAAAATCTTTATTTTTACATAATTTTAGCACATGGTTATTGCTTTCTGATAATGTCACTGAAAAACGAGGCTGCTGGAACCTGGTTTTCTAGCAGACAAAATTGTGCCCTCCTCAATATCAAAGCAGAGCCCATTTAGAAACAAAATTTGAAGAAGGACTGGTTTGATTTACCTTCCTGGTATTTCCCAGCATGCCTGCACACACACACACACACACACACAGAGAAATAAAGACATTACTACTGCCAGACATAACTCATTAAAGAGAGCATAAATTCCTCTTGATTAATGACTAAAGGATTGGACCTTAGGGTACTTTAAAAATGAATAAATGATACAGTTTATTAGGACATCCATTCATTCATTCTTAAAGGTACAAGAGTAATTTAAAAAGCCATTGTTCACCCTGAAACAACTCCTGACTCATATGCCAACTAACCTTCCAAACACTTAAGTATTTGAACAAAGAAATCCTTAATAAGAAGTACATTATAAAGGATTAAGTCCAAAGAATATTCAACAATCACATGTGTCTTTTAATAAGAGTTCTTCCAATGTCAAACCACTAACCACCAGTAATGGCCAATTTCATCTGAAGTTTTGACAAAGTTATCGATCTTTCACAGTCACTGCACAAGGAACTTACCCTCAGGAGACTTGGGCTCTGTGTTGGCTTTATTTTGCTTTGCTTTCTTTGTTTGCTTAGAATCCTTTAGGCCTCCCCCTCAGTGTGAACATCCTTCTTGTTACACACACTGAAAAAGAATGAGAGACTCATTTCAGGTACTACAATCGGCTTCTATCCCAGCTGCCAGGAAGAAGAAAAATCCCAGCTCTCCCATTCCTCGTATACAACAGTAAGCTTTCTCTCCCTCCAAACCTCCATGATCTTTTTTCTTCATTCTTCCCAAGCTCATTTTTCACCTTAATCTTTCTAACTCCCCCCAGATGTCCTTCAAGCAAGACTTTCTTCCATCCTTTCCACCTTCTCCAGAACCAGTTTCCTGCCCGCTGCCTGTTCTCTTCTAGTGTCCTGGGGACTCTGGGCCCCCCAGCTGCGGTTTACAGCAGAACCACACATTAATTGCCAAGAGGAATAAGCCCAAATCAAAAGGAATGGGAAAAGAGAAAGAGAGAGATGCCCAGCATGCCTCACACATGCTCTGGATGCACAGCTGAGCAGGGTAAGGGCAGGTACTACCTGCAGGCACTCTCGGTACCAGTCCCTCTGCCTGTCGCAGCTTGGTGAACTTCTCTGACACTCTGCTTTTCAGTCCTCAGCTTGGTTGCCCCAGTTACAGCATAGCTGGTGCTTGGAGACAGAATTCCCTCCTCCCCCAGCAGAGAGGAAACAGCCCCTTTCAATGTTGTGCCAAGCTGTGATCAAGGAGATTCAGTTGTGGAACCAATGAGCAATTGTACAGGCTCCTTTTACCTCTGAAAGTTAGGAAAAATGTACTCCTGAGATCCCTGAGATATGCTAACTTTCGCGTGAAAGCACTGCACAGAGCTCCCAGAGCAGTAAAGGCTCTATAAACCCAAATTTTCTTAAGAAGATTTGGAAAAAAAAAATTCAAGATTCAAAATCTCGAATCCAAACGCCTCCACCACTTTTCCACCATTTTCCACCGTCCACAGCTCCCTGAAGATCCGAACGCAGCAGGTGGGACACTCCCAATTCCTCCAAGCCTGTATGCATTTGCCTCCCACTCACAGTCATCACTACGTCCTGGAAGAGTCTTCCATCACATTCCTCCACAAATGGGAATTACAAACATCCAACGTGAAATCTAGTACCGTCTCCTAACAGCTACCCTCAAGAGGGGCTTTGTACCTGTTCTGCCAACACGGCCAGAGTTCCATTCCTTTCCCATCACCTTTGCTATTTTTCATCCAATTTTCTGTGAGCTGTGATATCCCTGAGTTAACAGCACGGTTTCCCTTATATCTTGCCCTTATAACCATCTACGAGTGGAACATTGTTGTTGGCCATTGTTCTTTACACACAGGCCAGCAGTGCAGGGTACAGAACCAGCACTGGTAATTGCTTGGCTAATGTGTGCTGCAACTCTCCAAATATTTCAGTGCTGGTTTGCAACATGAGTATTTTCCTGCTAATTGGAGCTGACACTGGCATGAAGACAAGCTCAATTAAGCAGCAGTTAAGAGTAACTACTGTTCCTCTGTGCACATCAACTCAGATGCTCATATATGCATGCCCTTCGAAGTTGAATAAACTATCTGTGCTGCTTGAAAAACATTAAAACCAGTTATTTTGTATAGAGGAAGATTATATATGAATTTTTAGCAGATGAGATAATTATGCATAGCAAGAAAATAATTTACTAAGAAGTATAAGACTATCTTCAAAACCACAGCTATGGCATGCTTGAAAACAGACAGAAATTCAAAATCTCCAATATACTTTAAACTCGGTGGCTCCATTAAACTTTATAGTGCCATTATCACCGGATTATGTCACACTGTAATTCTGCCTGTTAGTTTTCCCTATGCTTACTTTTAAAAACAGTATACAAACCCAACAAATTGAAATTTATTGTGATATATCTCAGTGTACCAGGAATATCAATACACTATGCACTTTAATAGTATGAGAGATTAAGCACTTTAAGAGTTCAAGTAAAATACACTTGCCCTGACCATCCTCTTCTTGCAGGTATCTTGTGCTGGGCTTTTAGACCCCACACTCCAAATACATGTTAATATACAAATCCTACTCCCTCTGTCTACGCAAATCCTTGTATCTGCAGAGATCATTGAAATCAGCACCTCAAAGACACAGAGCTCCAACAGTCTGATGTGTTAAACTCTCCATGCTTCATAAAACCTCTTTTTGCATTAGTTTCCAAATTAAACATGCTATTTATTTTGCTGCCTTTAAAAAAAATTAACCATGAAACCATTAACATCCAGTTTTGTAATACCCTCATAGGTGGCACCAATTAAACGATTAAAGCAGTCGTGAGAAACACGAATATTTAACTCGTTTCTGATTGCAAGTTACAGCATGAAAAATTCGGTGTAGCAGAAGCTGGGAATTCACGGAAGCCTCGCACTTGCATGTTCACACCATCAGGATGGCTCCGGAGAGCAGCCAGGCCAAACCATCGTGCGACAGCCTCGCCGAGCATCGCTGCTGAGAACAGTCCCGGGGCAAACGCTGAGACACTGCAGGACGCATTGCTTTCGCTGAAAACCCAGCGAAATTCTTACAGCAATTGCTCCTCACACGGCACATCTCCCCGAACAGGTTTGCCACGTGGGCACCAGAACACCTGGAGGCAGCCAGGACAAGGTGGAAACGTGTGGGAACGAGGACCCGTGACGGGGGAAGGCGGCCGTGCCAGCTGAGGCGTTCCACAGCAGCCGCTCCGCCGCTGCCCACGGCGTGACCGAACACTCCCGGCTCGCTGTCTACGGCCTCCGCTGCCTCCCCTGCCTCCGCTGCCTCCCAGCCCGGGGATGGCGGCGTTACAGACACCCACGGAGCGACTGCTGGCACCGGAGCCGTGAGGCGCGGTGCCGAACGCCTCCTGGGGCCGAGCGAGCCTCTGCACGCCTCCGCAGCGGCGCGGCGACCGCAGATACCCTCATCTTCCGCCCTCCGTTCCAAAAAGCTCCGGGCTGCGTGTCCTAAAGCAACACAAACCTCTGGGACACTCGTTAGGGTGCCCGGACTGAGCGGCCGAGGTAGGGCCGGGGTGAAGGGCAGGACAGCAAAGGGGGACGCGAAAGGACACCACAGGGGCATCACCCGCAGCCGCCAGCCCCCGGCGGCCTTTGGAAACCGGCCTCGGCTGCTGCCCGCCCACGGCCGCGCCAGGCGGGCCCTGCCCGGCCCCCGCGGGGAGGAGACAGCGGCGGGAGGGCGGCGGTGCNAGAGGGGCCGCGGCCCGGCGGGCGGCAGCCGCAGGTGAGCGGGACGTTCCCGGGGCCGGCGCCGCCCCGCTCCGCCAGCCCGGGCTCCGGCACCGCCCGGCTCAGCGGGAGGGCCGCGGCCCGGCAGCCTTGCGGGAGCGGGGCCGCGTCCCCTCTTACCTCCGGGGGACACCCGCCGGGGACCCGCTGTCCGCCCGGGGCGCTGATTAGTGGGGGTGGCTGCAGCGGTGATTAGAGGGGGGGGTGATTACGGCGCCCTGGCCGCGGTTCTGGGTGCCCGGTGCAGGCCGCGGGCGGTGGCGGAGGTAACGCCCGGGCTCGGGCGCGCCCCGCGGGCAGCTCCTGCCCAGCGCTGCCGGCAGCGAGGGCTCAGCCGCTGTGTGTGACAGCGCCGAGTGCCGAGCAGGGCCCGCGTGTGTGCGCGGGGGGCACAGCAGGGACGCTGGCACCCTGGCTGCTCGGGGTTGCAAGCAGGAAAATGCATCCTCTAACCTGCCCCTCGTAAGGGTCCCCCTGCAACAACAGCTGGAAATTTTGAGGGAGATTGCTAGGCTGAGATTTCTTTTAAACTGCCACAGTTAAAAATGTTCAGAGCATCTAGAAGCGTTTTGCCTTTATAAGCAGGGTTCTGAAGCTGTATGGGGTATGCTCTCAATGCTGAGCACAAGGATGCTCACAGATATAAGTGTCATTGGTGTGTTACCCGTTTCCAGCACCAATAGCAACAAATTGTCCATGCAGGTAATTAGAAGTGATGTTTTTACTGGTAATTGAATAGCCTGGCGGGTAAGCACGGGGTTAATGTTACAAAGGAAGAAGGTGAGAGTCACCTGAATCTTGCTACTTGGCTTTGGGAGTTTCAGAAGAGCTTGCAGGGACAAGCCCTCTGCGTTAGATGTGCCTTTGTAAAAGTAGTGTTTTAGACTGTGTATCACTTCATCTAAAAACTGCATTCTCTCTTTATACAAAAGAAACATTTCCTTTTCAAAAAGCATCTGTATGAGCCTGTTACTAATTGTACCTTAATTTTAAGGGAAATTGGATGGCTGAGTGAGAACTGTCTGTTCAGAAGAGGTCGTGGCTGAGGATTATAACATGTCTAAAGAAATGCAGGAACTACAGAAGCAATGGCACTCCGTGGTACAGACCATCCACAGCAACGCAAATGTGGGTCTGAATTGTAATTTTATATATTATAAAGCTACTCCTTTCATAACGACCAGGATATCACACCCTGATTTATTTAAATGCACTCCCTGTTTTTCAAGTGAACACTGTGAGGCCTATGGGAGGGCCTGTCCTCCCACACCTTCAGTCAAGAAAAAGGGAAGCCTGGTTCTGTATTTTTGTGTTTCACTGGCGTAACCCTTTGAGATGGTAGAGTGGCATTGTAGTGAAATGGTTGAACTGCTATAAAAAGAACTAAAACTACAATATGTGTTTCCTTAAGGGAAGGGAAACTACTGCAGAAAAATCCCAGTATATAGCTATGACTGCCTCTGTAAAAAGATTTTTTTTTTTTTGCTAGAAACATTATTAAATTCTTAACAGCTCTCTGATACAGACATGCCTGCACCATACTTAAATTCAACAAATGAGCAGGTTGCAGCTATTACTAAGCCATGGATAAAAGAAAAGTTGATAATTTTTAAATGTTGCAGATTTTTTTAATTAACCAATGGAGTTCTCTAGTTCAAAACAATGGTTGCAGAGACCCCAGTGAAAGCTGCAGCTTTCTGATTTAATTTTTGCTTGTTTTCAGATTGGTTGGTTTTTTGTGAGTTTGTTGGTTTTTATAATTTGTGCGAGAATAGAACTGGGAAGTCCAAGAGAAACACATCTGTTGCTGGTAGAATTATATTTGCTCTGAAGTTATCTAAATTTGCAGCAAGTCCCTATGCTTTTGAAACAAAGAGGCAACAGCTGCTCCCTATTCCAGCTGCAGACTGACAAAATCTATCCTACCTGTAGTTCACTACAGTGGCAGTGGTCTGTGAAAGGCATCTGTGACAAGAGAGGAAAAAAACCTGAAATGTTTTTCTTTTCATCCACAGGTTGTTGCCTTTATGAATTCTCGTGTTGGCCAATACTTAGATGACCATCCTTTTGTTGCCTTGTCACTCCTGATGTTTGTTGCAGTGTCGGCCATCCCCGTGGCGTTTTTCCTGGTTTTTGTTGTCACAACAGCTGTGATGGCCTGTATCGGTGTGATAGTCATGGAAGGTACTGTATGCATCCGTGTGTGAACTTACCTGTTCCCTTTTAAGGCATGTTATCTTTCCCTTTTTTCTTCTTCCTTCTGGAAATCTGAGTCCAGGCAATTGAGGATTTCTGTGTGTAGTCCTCAGGTCTCAGCAGTAGTAAAACTCTTAATACAAGAATAGTAATCTGATTAAGTGTAGTTTATACAGGGGAAATCCTATTTTCTTTTCTAATCTCAGCCACCAGGATATGCCTAAACCAGTTATCTTGAGCATGCATAGCTTTTATAGAAGTTAGCCAGATGACTGAGGAAGATTGTTTTCCCAAATGGTTTGAAACTGGGGTTGTGGTAGAATGCCAGCTCTTCTAATTGGTACATAGACCTGTTTAAATAACGAGCTGTTGTTGTTTTATTAGGTGTTGTCATAGCCATAGGTGGCATAGCCCTTCTCTGTGTGCTGTGTGGCCTGGGAGCACTGTCCCTGGGAGTTTCTGGAGTGCTGAGTGTTTCTTATGTTGCACTTTCAACTCTGGTCAACTACTGGTGTGCATCAAGGTGAGTATGGATGTCTTGATCCACGTGGATTTCAAACTCTGCAACTGTACTATTGCATTGATTGCCTCATTTTTTTCTAAATGAGCCACTGTTGCTTAGTTTAACAATGGTTCTTGAATGTTTTGAATCTTGGGTTACCTTCCTGGCTTAATATGCAGCATACCAATGTCTGGTCATCAACAGGTATTTTAATGAGCATTAGTACGTGCCCTTTCTCCTGTTTGGGAAGGAAGAAATATTAAGAATCTTTAAATGTGGATGTGCTAACACAACATAACAGCAGGCAGTAAAATACAACTTTGTCTCAGTCCAGTGTGTTGCTTTAAATGTCATTAAAACCCACTGCCAAGTTGAATTTGTGTAGAGGATGAACATTTTATAGGTTTTCCTGCATGATGACCCAGCTATCTCTGCTTACCTGCATTTGTGGAGTAAGGGACCAAAATCAGTGGTAGATTTGGGATAGGCAGAGGAGTAATTAAAAGGGACAGTGTGGTCAAACTAGAAATAACCGGTTTTGTAGGGTACTGTACAGGTGCAGGTTTCCAGTTGTGCCTCCCAGGCCTATTTCAGTCAGCATTGCCTCAGCCAGGCAGCTGGCAGCAGGAGGCAGCAGCAGGCTGTGCTCGAGTGCCACCTGTGGCCCCCTGAAATACCTGCCAGGGAAGGAACCGAAGTCATCGCTGAGGCAGAGGGAAGAGCAAGAAGAAAAATCGCAGCTGCTCCTTTCTAGGCTTTCTCAGTTTGCTCCTTCAGCACAGCTGTGTTTGCACAGCTCTCAAGGACACACAAAGCTGCCTGAGATGGCAGCAGGGTGACAAAAGCATGGTGCAAGGCCCAGTGTGCTCACACTTGTTCTAGGGTGTGCTGCCAGGTCTATGACACTGCCCACCAGTTCCAGGAGACTTCCATTTTCCATAGGATATCCAAAAGCACAACCCAGCCTCCACACCAGCCCTACTGATCTCAGCTTTGATGCTAAAACAGATAATAGCATCAATCTTTGTGTTCCTCTGTGTTTTGACAGAAGCTTAGGTAGACCAGCAGCAGATGTAAACCTGTCTGGAACATCTCACATGGCTCAGCTTTTGTGAGCAGAAAGTTAAAGGACAATAATCTTAGGGAAGAACAGACTATAAAACCATTCTTTTCTCACGTGTACAGGGATCAGATAAGGAAGCAAGATGTTAATGGAAGTTTGCCACAGAAGAAGGCTGGCTTGGATCTTTCTGCCAATACTGGGAAGAGCGAATAAGTGGGTTTCTCCCCACTTCACAGGCACGTAGCTGTACAATCCCAGCCTTTGCTATGTAATTTTTTACTCATTGAGCGTTCAACCGTTGTGTACTCCTGGACACTGAGAAAAAAAATCAATATACACCTTTATACTGGCACTGTAAAAGGGATACTAAGAATAACCAATAATCAGCAGTGCATTGCCATAGTAGGTATATGTGCATGATGGAATGTTCCATAGAGTTTGGTAAAGGGATGTAATAATATTTGGTACTGCTAAGTCAATGGCAAGTAGGTGGACAGAAAGGGGAGGGAGGTATTTGACTTCTCAGATACTGGAGTTCTGAATGTACTCTCTTTAGTACATAGCAGTGGTCATTTTGATACAGAAGAGTCAAAGTTCAGAGCAGTAGAAACATGTTTTGAATATGGAAAGATATTTGTAAGCCTTAACAACCTTTGTTAAAATAGTATGAGTACACCATGCCAGTGCTTTATATTTATTATACAGGGGAAAGTGGGTTTGTCACAGGTTAAGTCATGGTCTAAGCTTTTCTCTACTGTTTAGATGTTATTTTATTCCAAAGGGATATTGTCCTTATCCTAATTGCCTCATCATATCAGGGGTATGCTTAGGTCTTGCATTTTTTCCTATTTGTTTAGGTATTTAAATTGCTTGGTTTGCTTCTCAGTTGTAACTTTGTGTACGTTATTTAAACTTTATTCATTTTTGCAAATGCTATTTTATTTTTAAGCATTAAGAAGGTATCTAACTATATTAGTTTAATAAAGTGCTGTTTGTTTAACCAGATTGTTTTATTAGTCTGTTTTATTCTACAGTAAAAACGACTTTTTCACACCTCCTTTTAGGAAGGCTACGTTTGGAGCTAAGTTTTTCTCCTTGATTAAAGTATTTAATATGGCCAGCATTGCTGAGCCAAAAACTGCAGGCTACTCACCTTCTCATGCCTGTAAAGGAAATGCAGATGTCTAAGGTCTAACTTAGTTTTACTTAGTTTTGCATGAACGAGCCTGCTGCTTGACTGAAACACGGACACAAAACCTACCTGAGCTGTAATGTGCTCCACAGTAGTGGTGGTAATAGCTTCAGCCGTTAGGCTAAGCTGGCCCCACACTTCAGCTGTAGAGTGAAATAATCTCCAGAAGATTCCCAGGAGCCCTTTATTTTAATGGCACATTAGTTCAGCAAACATTACAAAGCCACAGAACCAGCCTTCCCTCAGGCAAGGCTGCCTGCAAGAGCTTTCCAGGAGGCACCTCCCAAGGCAGAGCAATAAAGCCCTTACACCTGTCTAAAGTAACAACACTCAAAGCCTTTACAGCACAGCTCGTACATGGATACACAGCTGAATCCTTGCTCCTGAATTTCCTTTATGCCCTCATCTTCTCCTGAAGGGAAGAGGCATTACTTAGCAGCAGCAGACACTAAAATAAGTTAATTCGGTCCCACTCAGAGCCTGACCCCACATGAACCATTTCCTTCTGCATTTTAAATTTATTTTTCATTATATAATTCATTCTGTCATCAGCACTTTCCAGGAGCTAAAGCTGTGACTTCTCAGTTACCTGCAGGTAAACTTGGAGCAGTTTGGCTCCTGCTGCCCTGACCTTTGCATGCTTATCAGCCTGTCACGTCAAGGCTTCTCACTGTGTCCTTTCACCAAGGGCTGCTTTTTGTGCTGTGCCATCACCACAGTGTAGTTTTTAAAAGGGAGATGCTGAAGAAAAAAACTAGGTCAGCATAGAGTAGGTGTTTTTACTGGAGACAGTAAGGCCACCCCTTAAAAGGAGGGCATAGGTTGTTTTCTTCTTTAAATATTAAACACTGCAGTAGAGCTAAGAAGTTCTTAGCAAGACAGGCTGGGGAGATGCTGCCAAGTCCCCTTTTCCTCAGTTGCTCTCAGCTTCCTGCAGAGCAGCACCAACCCCACAAGAAACTGGCAGGAGACTCCCACCCCAGTGGCACCATTCCCAACCAGCTCCTCAGCCTACTCAGCTCTCACAGCTCTGCTTCACTGCCCCTTACTTTAGACATAAGCATGCCTTAATAGGCAGCCCCTCTCGTGGCCCTACAGCCCAGGGGACCCCAAACCTCCCATGTCTAAGGGGATTTGGAGCAAGCAGCTGTGGTATGGTTCCTGAAGCAGCTTCTTGAGCTCAGGCTGCAGAAGCAATGCTGCCTCCACCTGCAGCAGGTTCCCTGACTAATTCCTCTGGCTCTTCTTGCAGCAGCATCATCTCCCACCTCACCCTGCCCTGTGTCAGAAGAGAGGGACATCTGCCTGAATGCAGGAAAGGAACCTTTTTTTACTTGTAAGATGAGCCTAAACTTTCCACATAACACACTTTAACAGGGGGCAGAGAGGCAGCAGCACACATAGAGGAAGAGGGAAGGAATGCATGTGGCAGGGCTCTAAGGTAAATTATTTACAAAATAGGGAACAAAATCCTGTGCTTTCCTTGGTTTAAATTAATTACATGAGTCTTCAGTCAAACCACCTCTGCACTGTCCCCAAAGAGCATTAACTGAGCCACCCTGAGAGAACTATAGTTAACCCTCCCAGAGACCAGGGACAGATCCCCTCTCACATGCCACACCTGAAGTCTTTCCCTAGGCAGACAATATCAGCCAGGGGCAGAAACCAGGCAAGAACAGCCTTCTCTTTGAGCTGGATGGCCATCACCATGTGCAACCTCTTTTTCTCACCTCCTCAGGCGGTAAAAATAGTACAAAATACAGAAGCCAAAGAGCACAACTAAAGCTCTCACTGCTTCCCTTACTGAAGGTACCTGAGTTATTTTAAATACCTTCACTAGTGCAAGTCTGCAGATTCGTGTATGCAAGATATGTGAGAAATGTTTTAGCTTATTGTGATGTTAACTAGCATGTTTACATTCACACAACTGCCACTGTAACATTATTTAGTAAACTCTAACCATCCAAGAGCAAAGGTTCAAACTCCATCAATGAGAAACAGGGAAACTTCTCTACCTGAATATGCACTGATCTTTCCCCCCTGCTTCAGAACAAGAAGCATGGAGAGGGGGAATATTAAGATTAGTCTTGTCTGGGTCAGAAGAGCTAAACAGCTCATACAGTCAAGTACAACACACTGTCAAGTACATAAACCCTCTCCATCAAGCACCACTTATCTGGCTTCTGCACAAATACTTCATATTCTAGCTAAGTGCTAAGTCAACAAGACTCAAGATTACTTAAGCTATTGTCCGGCAAACAGTCCTTTCAACCCTAACTTCCATCAGGCTGCTGACAGTAACTGACTTGCAATTAAGTGGCTCCAATGTGAGATTCATAGTTTCATTGTGCTTACATTATTATAATTTTTATTAAAGACTGCCATAAAGTCTGATGATCATGGTGATCATGGTCTCTGCTCCAGGTCTCTGCTCCATGCTCTCTTTGCATGAAATACACAGTAATACTTAGAAAATGCAGCCTGAAAGCTGTTGCATTAAGAACAGCTCATTAGTAATGCCTAAGTGAAGTGGGGGCTGTGGCAGATGAGCCCACAGCCTGTGCTGTTTATGCACAGCATATTTGACAAGTGGCAGGGTCTAGCCCCTGACTTGATCTGACCCCCTGCATGCTCAGAGAGCTGGACTGGTGGTGATCACTCTCCCCACTCACACAAAGTTGCCAGACAGTGTTCAACCTAAGGCTGCAGCAAAGCACTCTCACTCTGTCACCTGCAATTACATTTTATGCTTCATTTCCCTGACTATGCAAGGCAATGTGTACAAAATAAGAACTGCATGACAAACTGCCTCACCTCAGGTGGGCAGTGTTACATCTACAGACAGTGCAGACACGACAGCTTTAGCTGTACTCACACTTTTCTTCCTCCCCCACTTTGAGACCCCAAATGACATACTCCTGGTGCTCCTATTAAGTGGCCAATGGAACTTCCAGCCAGCAGAAGATCAGCTCTGGCAGGAGGAAGAGTCTGTTCCACTTTTGTTTTTCTCATGTCCTTCCAGACTGCTGTACACAGAAAAGGGGGGTGCCACTGTATATCTCCTTCAAAGACCTTTTGTAATGATCTGATTCCCGTAATAAGGACAAAGGGTTTGTTGGTTTTTTTTTATAGTAATGTTTTAACACAAGTGCTAGGTCTTGCTAAACAATTTCAGTAAAACCAGGTTTTAATTTCCAGGTACAGTGCAGGGCTCATGTTTACAAGAGCAGCTGCAGGAGCTACTCATACTGCAGATATTGGCACAACGTGGATTTTTAAAAGCCCAATTGAACGGAATCACAATTGTGAACAATGATAAGCAATTCAAGAATGCAAACTGGCTGCAAAGTCCAACAGGTATATAACGCAGCAGTGGTCTGTGGTCTTTCAGAACAAAAACACTCAGGAAATTAAGTATTATAGTCATTGTTAAAGACAAATCTACAATAAGGAGATATTCAGAGGATGAGCAGCATTGATTTACACAGCTAGAGGCAGGAGAGGGAATACATGACAGACATGATTCACCAAGTGACTGCTCCAAGTTTATTTGGCAATGCACACTAACAAACCACATTTACCATGTACGCTCTTCTCTTGAGGCATTTAAGAAGAGCCAAAACCAGCAGCATTGTGGCCAGAGAGAGAACACCAACAGCGGTCATCACGATGCCAGCCTTGCTCAGGAGAGTGCTCCCTGCAAAGCAAGGGGAGAGGCAGTTTGTTGGTGGAGACAGATCTTCACTAAGCCCAAGCAGCAGCCCTCAGCAGCACCCTGGCTCGGTACCTCGGGCTGCAGACCACTCTTCTGGCACGAGGAGGACAGGGCCCTGCAGGCTCACCACGGCAGAGCTCACAGCCGCCATCCCACTTTCTACAGCAGAAACACAGCACAGTTGAACCCCACAGTGCAACCTAAAATCGGGGATCGTGGGTCAGTGCAACCTAAAATCCACTCAGACATTACCTCGCTTGCTTCTGGATGGCCTTGGGCATCTTGGTATGCACAGCGGGGAGTCTGGGTGGAACCGGTGGCAGATGAGAGCACTGCAGTGGAAGTACACCTGGGATGCAGTGAGAGGAATGAGAGGTCTGTTCATTTTGAAACAATAACTGCTCCTACTACTGCTCCAAGTAAGGGGGATAACGTCACTTACTAGGCCTGGAAGGGCTTTGTCACCAGAGACAAAGGCAAAAGTCTTCACTTCCAGCCTTTGGCGATAGTTAGCATAGCTGACACCACGTCCCACAGGGTGAAACACAGTCCTGTAGCTGTCTAGGTCATACTCACACCTGCCAGTAAATAGGAACCGAGTCAGAACATCAGGGTAGAGAAGGTTTGGGTTGTTGGTGCTGACTTCTTTAAGCAGCAGATTAAAGTTCGAGGTTGAGGTGCTACCTTCTTCCTACAAACTCCAGCATCCCAGGGCAGCACCTGGAAGGCCCTCATTCTTAGGGCTCTTACTAAAGAGGGAGCAGGGGAGAATCAGGGAATCCTCCCACCCGCTGCAAAAGGTGTTTGCATTGGTGTGGCAGGGCACTCACCCATCTACCACAATATTCCACTGGGGCAGCGATCTCGGCTCCTGTGAGGCCGTTGCCCAGCAGTCATCCAGCACCAAGTGGAGGCTGGGGTCGTTGCGGTTCAGGACCTGAACTTCCAGGAAGATGGGCTGCCGCAGGTACCTCACTATGGGGTACTGGTCCTCACGGTACGGCTGCCTGTACGAGTCCTCTGCAAGAGCCAGAGCCCTGTTAAATAGCTCAGGGGGCAAAGAGGGTCTCACGCTCTTCTACAGCAGCTGGACAAGCAAGCTGTCTGTCCCAGGGCCACAGATTTGAGGCCCCTGCACCAAGCAGCAAGGATGGGCAGGAAGGAAGCACACCAGGACAGTGCAAGTCCATGTACCAGAACAGTTCACTCACACACCCTCCCCTCCACAAGCTCCAGGTGCTTCCCAGCCACTGAGCCCAGAGCCAGCTTTACCTGGGTAGCTTAGAAGGACTAAGGAGAGGGAGCCTTGGTTCACTGAAGAAGGCGGAGGAGAAAGGTTGTCTACTTTTACAGTGAGGGAGGCATCACCACTGCTGAAGGAGCACATGACTGTTAACCTGTAGCAAGGAAGGAGCAGGTAAGTCATACACTGATGTATGGGTAATACAGCCCTGGGCAGCCTAAAGAGGTTTCCAGACACACCTGAGTTCACTGTCCCTCGAGATCCTGCCCAGGGGAAGGTCCGTCCATAACGCCCTCACCTCGTTCTCATAGTGAATCTGCTCCCCATCAAACTGCAGGTAAATAACAGCATCAGTGAGGGCATCCCCGGTGCCTGGATCCCACCCCCGGCCGCACACGTACCCAGTGCCTGGTCCCACAGCCGTTCAGAGGGACGTGAAACCAAACCCTGTCGTTCAAAGGCGACTTGTGGGCTGGCCGGCACGCGGGATCCCTGAGCCGGAGCGTATCCAAATCCAGCAGCGGGGTGGTACTCTCAGCAAGGACTTCAAAGTCCATGTACCCATCCTGGGTGCATACGGCAGCTGTAACAGAGGGTCACCTAAGCTGTCGTGTGAGCCAGTGGCAGCTCTGCCAGCAGCTGTTGGTGAGGGGAACTAACCCAACACAGAGTGCAAGAATGAGCCGTGCTGAGGGATCACAGCACAGGAGCTGAGGGGCTGCAGCAGTCAGTCGCTTACCTACTGGTGTGTGCTGCTCACAGGGGCACTCGGGGTGCATCACCATTGCCACAGTCTCCCCATGGAAGTGAAAAGCCAGTTTCAAAGAGGACAGGTAGTACTGAAGTCCTGAGCAGCTCTCCCCAGGCAGCTGAAGGACAAGAATTACTCCATTGGAGTGTGACTTCAACAGCTCATTTTTAACACGTGCACATGTTAGAGCTGATTAACAAGTAAGCCAAGCCTGAAGAGTACAGTGGCCTCAGGGGAAGCTCATTTGCATTGCTCCAGGCATGCCAAATACCTACCCTCTCCAAGAGGAATATTTTCACCTCCATCTGTTTTTGCCAAAAGGCTCCAGGAAACCCAAGTTACCCTGCATGATGCCTGTCTGTTACAAAGTCAGTTTGTCTTTATCTTATCATCAATCACACCTGCCCTCAAGCCAGCCACAGGGCATGACCAACTCGGCAGATGCTTAATCAAGGTCAAAGCTCTGGCTCTCAGAACACCGAGGAGCTGTGATCACACCAACACCCCCGACTCAAGGATCAGAACTCACCCTGGACTTCAGGACTCCCCTGCTAATATGGAGCCTGACCCCTCTCTGTGTGTCCAGAGTGATTCCATTTTCTTGAAGCTGATCCATGGGGATGGTCTTATTCTCTACATCCACATCTGCAAGGACCCCTGGAAAGGCTGGGATGGCAACAGTCATGTGTGTGGCATTACAGACTGCTGGACCTGCAACAACACCTTTGGTAAATACAACATCAGCTTCCCCGGGGCAAAAGCAGGTCAGGTTCTGACTTTTCCCGTGCATTACCTGGAGCACAAAGCATTCTTGACTCCACAGTCAGTCCACGCTCAGGAGGGCCGTACATGAGCTTGAGTGCCACGGTGTAGAGCACCTCATCATTGTGCTGACAAAGAAGAGGGAGCTCTGTTAGACAGTGCTCAGCTCCTGAGCTGTCCTAAGACCAACCCCAGAGGGCCATGGACTGGTTCAGGTTTGCTACTACTCATGCTTGCAACAGCAGTTTCCTTCCCACCTCACCCTTCCTAAGGACAGCTGCTGATCATGAGACTGCCAGTCAGATGTTCACAGGGCTGGCTGTGGCTGGAGTTCTGCTTCTGGGGATTCCCACTCACCGTGCTGCTATCTGAGGTGCACACTGTGCCTCCCCATCTCCCTGTGCCAGGCAGTTCAGGGGCAGCTGTGCAAAGCCAAACATCTCTGCACACACCAGCTCAGCCCAGCAGTGACATCAGCTCTGGCCCTGGCCTGGAAATGCTTTCCCCAGGTCCATAGGAGGCAGATAGCCCCCAAATAGGGGCTGGGTGACTCTTCAGTGCTGGTTCTCCATTCACATACCTTGTAGGACACAACTCCAGTGGCAGCAAAGGCCACCTGAAAAACCAGGTCGTGGCCATCAACCAGAAAGTTATAGCCTTGCTGCATTGCTTGCCCAAGGCTCAGCTGATGTATCCTGGTTCCATCATCAACTGACAGATTCCAGGACGTGGGGGCTGCTGGAACCTGCAAAGCAGGAGATCCTTGCTTAGGGAGGGAAGGCACAGGAGCATCAAATGCATTAGATTTTCACCCTGCAGGGCTTCTACCTCCCAGGTGTTACATTCAAGCTCCCTGTACTGACAGCATTGGGCTTCCCAACAAGATGTGAGTACATCAGAGAGGTTCCTGCTCCAACTTGGAGACATGGGGCTCGGTTTGTGCCAAACCCCCAGGCAGGCCCCCCAGCCCCCTTCACAAGGAACATACCACGTGCTCATCACCGAGCCCTGAGATGAGTCCTGGGAAGGTAACCTGAAACACAGCACGGGAATTAGACTACAGGAACTTGCAGGGTCGTAGCCACAAAGCAAAATCTCAACTACAGCTTCCCAAAGCAGACAGCCAGCACCAGCTTCCCCTGCAGCAGGACTGGAGCCAGACTGGGTGCATCATTAATGACCACTTGCAAACCAGCTCTCCAAAGAGCCAGCAGCCAAGCCAAAATGAACGTGCAGCCAAGAGACCGCCCTGCAGCTCATGGGAGCCTTCCCCAGCTTCCTGCAGATCCCAGACACACAATTCCAGGAGACAGCCACCCTGCCTTGCAAGCCTCAGAGCAGGATCTGTAGCACTCCCACTCCTCTACTTACTGCCATGAAGTTTTTTGTGCAGTTTGTTGCCCCAGCAAACACAGGAGTAATGACTTTATCTGCACGAGTACTGTCACAGCGAGTGCTGTAGGTGACATTTTTCTCCTCTCCCATTGTGTCATTCACCATCAGCCTCAACCAGAGCTGGTGCTGACCATGCTGCAGACAAGAGACATTAATTAAAAGAGGCAGCAGTACTCACTGCAGCGTGAGGGCAGCTCAAAAAGCCATTGGGACTGAACTCTAACTTCAGAGTTGGCTTGGGTGTTTGTACAAGGGCATGGACAAGGTAACTTCTTGTCAGAACAAAACAAAGGAAAAGGGTGAGCTCTCTAGGAAAGCAAGGGGGGCACAGGGTTAAGCTGAAGAGCAGAAGATACAAAGATAACTGCAGAAGTCAAGAAGAAAACTCCAAGGAGCAGCAGGCTGTAGTGCCAGAGAGTCAGCTGTCCAAAAATACTAAGCCAATAGACAGCAAAACAGTCTTGTGGGATTTCAAATGCCTAAAAAAAACATACCAGGAATGCATCTGGTCTTGGTCTCCCACTTACTACTCTACCTCAGCAGCTGTGATCAGCATGTGGTGTTAATTGCCTATCAATATACATACAGCTTAAATAGATTGGTGCTCTGAAACTCCTGAACCTACAAGAAAACCTGTCAAGTAGTTCAAGTCCTTTACAGGAGCACACAACATTTAGGGCAGGCTCTGAGGGATTTACCCATAGTTGAAAGAATAAGAATTTCAGCAGGTTTGGTTTCCTTTTTTTCAGCATTTGGCATGAAGTGCTCTTCCATAACAGTTTTAGATTATCAGAAGTAAAAGTATCCTCAGTCTTGAGGAAAGTTAGAAATAGAAACCTTATTAAACCCAGTCCTGTCCAGGGAAAAAAAATTAAACATCTCAAAACTCCCTCCCAGTAGCTTCCCAGCAGGAAGACCCCTTTACCTGCAGGCTAGTGCAGTTGGCAAACAGGACACGGAGCACCAGCCTCTCATAATCCACAGCGCGGTCGCAGGACGCGATCTCCTCACCGCTCACATCTGCAGGGAGGTGGAAGGTGAGCCCTGCAGCAGGCAGGTCCCAGCAGGAAGGGCCAGGGCAGCAGCAGTACGTACCAACCACACACACGTGCCAGGAGTGGTTGCCAAGCTCCCTGGAAAACTCAACTTCCATCCCATCCCTGTGACAGGTCACGTTCTCTGCAGAGGGAAGACCATCACGAGCTCCAGCAAACGCTGCTGGAGGCACACAGCCCCTGCAAGCCCCCCAGCCAGCCCCTCCTGTGCCAAGGCAGAGGGGAAGCAGCTCCAAGCAAACCCAAAGCCCACATCCCCAGCCCTGCCAGCCCAGAGAGGGCACTTTACCCAAGAGATCCTGATCCCCCAGGCCGTCAGCACAAGGGGCTAAGGGCAGCAAAAGTCCAAACAGGAGCAGCAACCTGCAAGGAAAAAAAGAATCAAATGAGAGAGCAGCAAGGAAAGGACTCAGCTCCCCTTTGATCCCAAACCACGCTCACCACATCCTTGAGGTGCTCCAGCACCACCACTCTGACCCCATCTCTTCTCTGGCACCACAAGCTTGGTCCTTGGCTGCCCAGGGAGGCTTAAATAACCCCTGGGTCTGGCTCACACAGGTGCCACCTCTCTGCTGCCCAGGGAACAGAGCACTTGCACCTGCTGCTCCTGGAGAGGGGAGGCTCACAGGAGACCTTCAGGTGGTACCAAGCCTTTGGCATGGGTTGTTGTTGCTTTCTATTTTGAAGGCATCCTTTTCTTGCTGTGATAATGCATTTCCTTTATTCCCTTGCTAGATATTTCATAGGAAAACGCCTGTCTCTTTTGGCAGTTGTGTTGTTAAATGGCGTTTTCTGTGCCCCTTTGCTGTCCCTGTCCCTCACATGCTGGCAGCAGGACAGCATTTGAGACACCAGCGGGCTCAACGTGGCTTTCCTTGGGACTGTAAAGCACTGGTAATGTTATCATGGGGGAAAAAAATCCCCCAAAACCAAGCAAAAGGTTTTAACAAAGCAAAGAGCCTGAATGCCAGGTCAGGACTTCTCCTTTTGAGTACTCACAGCAAAAACTGCAAAAGTCCCTGTGATACAACAGATGTCACTGCTCCCAGCCCTGCAATGTGCAGGCTCTGCTGGGGACGCCCTTGGACCCACAGCAGAACAAGAATCACGTCAGGCAGCACCGGTGTGGGTCACACAGAGCCTGGTGTGGGTCACAGCCTGGCATGGGTCACACAGAGCCTGGCATGGGTCACACAGAGCCTGGCATGGGTCACACAGAGCCTGGTGTGGGTCACACAGAGCCTGGTGTGGGTCAGGCTCAGCCTGGCTGTGGGAACTGGCTGCTCAGGAGGACGTCCAGCAGCAGCGTGTCCTGGGGCACAGCAGTTTTGCCTCCCTAAGAAGCGAAGAAATAAGCTCTTATTGTTGTTTTAAATGTTGTCACCATCTCCGAATCGTGTAGCCACGATTACCCAGTGTGACTAATTTCATTCTTCTCCAAGCCCATTAGTTCCAAAGATCTCATTAGGCAAACAGAGACTCCCTTGCCTCCCCTTGCATGGCCTTTACCATACCACATTCGGTGCTTATGAAGGCTGCAGGGAGGAAATGTTGTGCTGGACAACCCCTCCTGCAAAACAGATGTGCAGATCCATGCCCCGAGTTCCCTACAGCAGCCTGGCTGGTGGTGCTGCAGCCCTTCCATCCAGATAGTTTGCTTAACTGGTGATGTTTTAGTTCAGATAGCTCTCAAATTAATAGGGTAATACCCATGCACACAGTAAAACCCAATAACAAATCAAAGCTGCTGGGTAAAGAATTCATTAGTGTACAACACCGTGTACCATCCCAACAGAGTTTCTCTTGAGCCTGGTGAGACATTTCAGTTGGAGGTGGAATGGTTCTGAAGTTCTTTTCAAACACAAAAAGAAAAGCTTCATTCTAACTGTCCAGGGAGTTTAAAAAGTTCACAGTTTTGAAGCTTTAGTCTCAAAAGAATAATCTCCATTCAGGCTGAGAAATTTAGCTCATTTGATGTAGAATCATTTATTGCGTTTCAAGTCGAGGTTTTTGGATGGGACAAAGATGAACAAGTACCAGGAGTTTAGAAACGGATGAAGATTTTGTTTGGTCTTTTCTTTTTTCTTTCTTTTTTGTGATGCCCACTTTTATGACAGAAACAATAATAAAGCATGCAGAGTCCTGGAGCTTCTCCACGGGTCTTTCTTTACCTCTAATTAGAACTTGGAACAATAGTTTCCCACTTAGCATTACACAGGCTGGGTTTAAAATCAATATTTTCAGATGTTAACAATAAAAATCACTCTGAGATCAACACTTTGTGTGCTGAATTAAGAGAAAAGAAAATGAAGGCGCTTCTGTGGTAAAAACCAAGGATCTTTAGAATTAAAAGGACTCTTCTGCCACCAAATCACTTCTCATGGGTGTCTCATGTTTCCTCTCTCCTACCAGGCACTGGTGGTATGTGCAGTATGTGACTTGGTGATCATTTTACTCTCGAAAAAAGGCCTAGTAAAGGAAACAAAATTCAATGGCATCAAGAAACAGCTCATCTTATATATATATATATATATATACATGTATTAACTATCTTTGCAACAGCTAGTTTTTCTAGCAGCTGTAAATGTAACTCAGTGCTGAGCCTGGTTAAATAGAAAACAGAATAAATGGCTGCATTTTTATTAGAAAAGTATTAATGCAGCGCAGGGAACTTGAGAAAGGGCTGAGGGTGAAACTGTCTTCTGAAGTGGGGTGGAGGTGAGCCTGGGTGAAGCACAGCCCGTGCTGACTCCCTGGGGTGGCAGGACAGCACCAGGGACAGGAAGGACAAGCAGGGCTTTGCTTTGCTCTCACCTGGGCTGAAACCAGCCATATAAAATTCAGAGAATTCAGAGATTCAAACCCGTCACAGGGTCTGACTGACTCCCCTCGTCCTCATGGGGAGAAAAGGTTGGTACCAGTTCGCTCCTGAAGAGCTCTTCAGTCCCTGTCTGAGAAAATAATGAAGAGAGAAAGCCCATTTTGAGAGGTCTCTGGTGGCGTCACGGGGACAGAATTATGGGATGTAAATGAGGTGGCAGAATTCCACTCGGGGATCGCACCAGCGCTGAGCGAGGAGCTGGTTTGTGATTCTCTAATGGGGGCACAACGAGCAACAAAACCCCACTGCTAATTGCTGAGGGTAGAGTCTCTGAGATCCAGGTTAATTCAGTGAGCCACAGAAAACAGCTTGGCAAAAAAGTAATGTTTGTGTGGCAGCTCTTGAGAGTGTGGCCAGGAGCACCCTGAGCTCACAGCACGGCAGGAGGCTGCAGTGGCCTCTTAGCAACTTTTCAGCTGCTGTTTGAAAACTGCTGGTTTTATAGGGCTTGCTCTTAGCAATTCTTTTGAACTTAGAATTAGTCTAGTTCTATAAGTTCCTGCTCATAGAGGCAGCCCTTAATGCCACTGAAATCAGGGGAAATGATTCCTAAATCAAGGAGCCATTATTTGTGATGGGGAATGGATCCATCTGTTCCCAGGCAAGGACCACAGTGCTCAGGTGGAGCAGTGGGTGCAGGCCCATCGTGTTTCCCTTTCTGGAATCCCTGAGGAAGTCCTGCACACTTTTTCTTGCATCTAAACAGGGATTACAATGCCTGTTAGAAGCGTTTCATATTTGCCAGTTTCCTGAAGGTCTCCTGATGAAATACACACAGCTGTGGATCTGCCAGCTGTGACTCCCAGACCTGTTGGGGCTTTTATCCAAACATCACCCTGTTCATCATTTCCAGTCTGTGGGCACAAAGTGGTTCCATGGCAGTGCCTGGTTTGGCAGGGGAGTGACTTTGTTTTCAGATGCAGCACTCCAGTAAAAGATGGGTTACAAAGGGCTTCCCCAGTAAAGGTAACTGCCCCTGCATTTCCTCCCATCAGACTCGGGGATACTTAATTACTTGGGGTGAAACCTGGTCACGCTGACAACCATGGCCTTTTGAAGGTTTCTTTTGAAGTTCTTTTTGTAGTTCAAAGTTCTTTTTGTAGTTCAAAGTCCTTTTGCAATTTCCACAGACCAGCCAGGCGAAGACGTGGGGAAGACGAGTGGATCCCCTCTCTCAGTCGTTGAATATGAAACAAACTGCACGTGGCAGAGCCACCTTCCAGGAAATGAAAGCATTCACCACACCACAGCCTCATCACCCATGCAGGGCTCCAGAGAAAGAGCCTGCAAGGATGAACTTTGCCTCCCCATTCCCCTCCTCCCGGGGCTGTCTCAGCTTGTAATCATTAATGACCCATCCCTGGGATGGCAGAGTGACTGCACAGGCTGGGTACTGCTCGGAGCTGCTCTGGGAAACCAGGAGCTGCTGAAAATGTCCAGCAGGTATCACAAAGCAGCGGCTGATGGCAACGTGGACCTGTTGAAAGAGGCCACGAGGAAAGACCTCAACACTTCTGACGAGGACGGGATGACTCCCACCCTTCTGGCAGCCTACCACGGGTACCTGGAAGCTCTGGAAGTCATTTGCCGGAGGGGGTAAGTCAGCCAGCCTCCCCTGCTTAAAACTGCTCGTGTTTCCAACACCCCCATGACCTGGGGCCCAAAAGGATGAAAATCACAGCTGAAGCCACGTCAGCACCCACGGGACCACGTCGTGCGTGGAGCCTGCAGGGAGCAGCTCACGGGAGCAGGGCCCTGGGACCTTTCCCCTCCTCGCTGCAGAAGGTGGCCCACAACCTCCGAGGATGTTTTTGAGACAGGCTTTGTAGAGAAATGCGTTGTTTGAAACTTTTTTTTTTTTTGGCAAAGATTATCTCCCATTTGCTTCCCAAGTGCAGTCAGCAGGCGCTTGTGAAGATTTAATGCTGCCCAGAGGCGAGTCACAACAGACAGTTTTGAGACAGTAACATCTGAAATGGTTATTTCTCTGATTTTTTAATGTTAACAACCACTGTCATGCTAAAACTGAGAATGCTGTTTCAGAAGCTGTGATAGGACCCTTGTAAACCATTAAAAAAAAAAAAAGAAAAAAGAAAGAAAGGAAGGTTTTCTACAGGTTTATTTTCTGGTAGCAAAATGTCTGTATCATTTAAAGGTCTTACATGGTTAAAATGTCTTATTGAAATGGTAATTACCTCTCCACCAGCAGTAGTCTCTTGCTCAGAGCCTACCTTTTAAGCTGTGGTTCTGTAATAACATCTAATCAAAGGAAATCTGGTCTTGTGTAGAGACACAGTTAGTGAAAGGTTATTTTGCAGAACAGTGAACAGATTGCAGGGAACAGTTGAATAACTATTTGGATGCATCTGAGTTTTCTTTTATTAAAAATGGAGTTGAAAATATGGGGGTTTTTCGTAGATTTGCTTTATGGCTCATGGGGCTCAGGTGTGGTTGTAGTATCACAATAAAAAAGACCTTTGGACTGCGTGGTTGCTGCTGTGTCCTCGGGACAAGCAAAAATAGATTGACAGTTTTTCAACTTGTGCCATTAAGGCAGCTCCCAGGAAATACCTGTCAATAAGGTGTGTGCCTGGACACCTGCGAGCCAGAACAACTGATAACAAAACAATTTTTTTCAAAATTTGAGTGAAAAATACATCTTCTACCACATAAGCTGGCGGAAATCACGGCAGATGACACAAAGATCAAAATCTCTATGTATTTGTTATTTCATGTATTTCTAAGTCTTTTTCTTGGTAGAGGACAGCTTTGGGACAGTATCACCCTCAAAATCTTCAAACATATGTGTTTACCTCTATTTTAATCTAAGATATCTTGGCACAATCAGCAAGGTGTGGCTGTCAGAGGTACGGATGCATTCTCACTGGTTTTCTGGGGAGACTCTGAATTTTAGAAGGCTTTTGATCTGTTCTCCAGTCAGTTAATGTTTTCTTGTGAGAAAGTATTTTAATTATTTTTAACAAATTTGTCCTTTCCTTGGAGAGTTTTCCTGACAGAAGCTCTGAGGTACAGGGCAGTTTTCTTCCAAGTGGTTGCAGATTTCTGGACTCTCAAGCTTGCAACGCGTTCGGCCCTTGGAAAGTGTAGCAACACTAACAATAAACCCCTTTCATCTTGAAATAATTTATCTTCCCAGGCATCAGGAGCCGTTTTCTCTGCTTGCCTTGCAGGTACACGAACAAAGGCAAGACCAAATAGCAGAATTTCTCAGCTCTCTTTTTGTGTGAGCCTTCTCCTCGGGAAAGCAGGGCAAGGAGGAGTACGAGAACCCAGAGCAGATGTCAAACCTTGTCCAAAGCCCCACTGAGCTGGGAACAGCCACTCGAGTCCCTCAATTGTTCGAGACTCAAAGGCTGTCGGGTTCCAGGGGGAAAAGAGACCACAAACAGCTCTGGAGGGGCCTGGGGGAGGAGGGATGACCCGGCACTGCCGGGGCTCGGGGTAACACAGCCAGCCCGTAATGTGGGAATTTGGGAACCCGGCACGCTCGGCTCCCCGGGGCCCGGCCACACAGGCAGAACTGTGCACACATGGTTTCCATGTGTCTGCGAGGAGGAACTTTGATCCTCAGCTGCCACCTCCCTGCAGCAAAGCCCGAGCTCCCACGGCCGGCTCTGCCGGACCCCTGACCTCGCTCCGGCCCGGGGCAGCTCGGGCTGGGGGACGTGTTCGGGTCTGGCCCTCGACAAACCTGGTGCTGCTTTTCCTCAGAGCCTCAGAGCCAGAGGTCGGTGCCTGAAGGACGTTTTGGGGCAGGATGTGCCATGCCTTTCACAGCACAGCTGCTGTGGCACCGACCTCCGGGCCGCTGAAATGCTCCAGCTCCCAGGAGCAGAAATTCTCCTTGTAAATTTGGTCCCCGGCTCTGAAGTCAATAAAAATTTTGGGCTTCTGTGGCCACCTTATTTGTTGGTCACAAGAGGACACGAGCTCTGTTCTGAACATTGCTAAGGCTGACCTTGCCAAATGTTTATTGGCATATTCAAGCTGATTCTCGTCTGCGGGCAGTTCAGAGTGAAGTCAGAGCAATAGTTAAAAATCAAGCAGTACTTTTCACTGGCTTTAAATTCAATTGAAAAATGTGGCATTTTATTTTCAAATCGGCTTCTGCTTTTCAAACCCTCATGAGCAAAAGCAGCTTACAGAGAACAAAAGAGTTGAAAAACAATGGCATCTATCTGGGCTTAAACTAATAGCAATGGAGACAAATGGGTAATCAGGGCTTTACTCCTGATCATTTGCCTATTACCCACCTAGGAATTTACTGCAGGAGCTCATTAAAAATGTCTCACTGTGGCCAGTGAGGAAACCTCCTAACATTGCCCTGTGTTTGACAGGCAAAAGGAACGAGTCACCAAGAGCACTTTAAAAATATTCCACGCAAATGTTCTTGAAACGGTTTTGCCAGTAATTCCAATGAGACCAAGTCAAAGCCTGAGCCCACTTTGAGCTGCCAGACCCTGGGACGACCAAGGAAACGGCCTGGATCCCTTATGGGGGGATGCACGAGCGGTCACAGTGAGCTCGTTTAACTCACAGGGCGGGAGTTGGAGCTCGTGCCACGCACACGGCCACGCTCAGGGCTGGTGGAAGCGGGTGCAGCCCTGCTCCAGCGGCTGAGCCGCCGTCCCTGGGCCGTTGTGCTCGGAGCAGAGCAGAGGGCTGGGCTCACCGTGTGCCGCTTTCCCCGCAGGGGTGACCCGGACAGGTGTGACATCTGGGGGAACACGCCCCTGCACCACGCCGCCCGCAACGGCCACGTGCACTGCGTCTCCTTCCTCGTCAACTTCGGAGCCAACGTCTTCGCCCTGGACAACGACCTGCGCACCCCGCTGGAGGCGGCGGCCGGCAGGGACCGCAAGGACTGCGTCCAGATCCTGGACAAAGCCGCCACCGAGCAGAACTTGCTGAACCCGAGGAAGGTCTCCAAACAAAAGGCGCAGGCCCAGAGGAACGTCGGGAGACAAATCAAGGAGTGCGAGAAGCGCCAAGAGAAGCACCAGCACGAAATGAACCGGAATTACATCAAAGAAAAGGTTGGCACAGTGAATTCTTCCAAGGGAACGCACTCCAGGGTAAAGTTGCCCAGTCTGTTTGCTTCAAACACCTCGAGTACTTTAACCAAAAACCTGAAGGATACCTTGAAACTCAAGACAAAAAAGACAGCGACAGCACAAGAAACACAAAGAAATGACCAAGAGGGTGATGCAGGTAGGAGAAGTGTGATGCATTTGTTTGATGAGAAAGAGGAGGATGAATTACTGGACGAGCTCGAAGAGAAAAACCTTGCTGATAGTGACAGTCAGCTCTCCATCTTTCAGCGGCCAGGTCTTGGCAAGATTGTGTTTGGAAGGAATTTGGCAGCAGAGGTGAATCCTGAAACTGTGTCTTCTGAGAAAGAAGGTGTAAGGTTTAATATGGCCAGTGAGCTCTTTCAGTACGGGAATGCTGAGAATGGCAGGGAGGATGATGCTGAAAACTGTGCTGGTGTCCCTTGGAATGAGGAAGAAGTCATTTGGGAGGATGAGGAAGCAGAAAACACACCCCTTGAGGTATTTCTGGCATCCCAGATGCTGGATGAATTTCTTCCAGTCTTCATGAGGGAAAAAATTGATTTGGATGCCCTGATGCTATGTTCTGATGAAGATCTACAGAGCATTCAGATGGAGCTTGGGCCAAGAAAGAAAGTCCTGAATGCTGTGAATAAAAGAAAACAGGCACTCGAGAACCCTGGGAAAACTGTAGATACTTGCTTATAAATTATCATACCTGTTGTTGTAACCTACACACAGATTCAGTACCTTTCCCTCTTTCCAAAGAGTGTGCAACTCTCTTCAGAAGTCTGCTAAAGCAAAAGGCAGAGAGGTTACCAATTGCTTTAGAAAGTACAGCAGGGACAGAATTTTTCCTCTCTGGATAGAAGGTTGTGGTGAACAGGATATTAAGTAAAGCATATTCTGCCAAAAAAAAAGAATGTGAAAGTAAAAACCCAAAAGCTTTTTCTCCCTGAACTGTTTATGTGGATTGGATTTCTTTTGGTCCAGATAATTTAAAATATCCACAAAGGCCAGGCCCATTGCATTCCTTAATAAAAGCCTTCCTTTCTTCTCCAAAACCACAATGCAAAGAGCATTCTCAGAGCTTGAGAGCTTTGAGTTTTCAGCATTTGTTTCTGTAAGATCACTACAAACCACTCTTCCTGGTACTGATGGTATGTTAGAAAAGGCATCTGAATCTTGATTTTAGCTGTGGCTTATTGACTCTAATCACCTCTGAATTAATGTAAATAATACTAATTTACAGCAAGTTTCATATTTTTGTCAGTAAAATTTTTACTTCTGTGTTGACAATAATTTAAAAATACATGAAGTATCCTCCCAAAAGATGTTCAGCGTGAGTTGTATATTCCTTTATCTCATTAGATTGGATCCAATTGCCAGCACCCATCACGTCCTAAATGTCACCAAGGCTGCAACACTTTCATCTACAAGAAGCTGAGGTTTAATTTTCAAAATTTTGGATCTATTTTGGTACACCCTCAGCTTGGTTCCTCTAGGCTGCATTTTCCATGGAAAGTTCCAGAAATGAGGATTCATATCACACACCCTTTTCTGTGGGTTGCTGTCAGCCTTAGCCTGAGAGCTGCGTGTCACACACAGAGCCCATGGAAATAAAAAGCAAATGAGATGTGCTGCTGTGGGAGCTCCTGCTCTTCACAGTCTGTCTGGAGGCATTCACAGCAGGGCTCCCCTGTTCCCCTGGGAAGCCAGCACTATCAGATATAAATTAATTGCTCCCGCTGAGTTTGGTGAATCTAATGAGGTGTTTGCAGGAGCCACGCTCTGGCTCGGATCACAGATTTTTAGAATCACATTTATTAGCAGAACACTTATCTTTAAATCTCTTTTTATAGCTTTCCATTAGCCAGCCATGATTTTTTTCCTTAGGGGTATGGTGCATCTGTGGACACTAATCCTGGTTAATGATCTGTGTTTTTTCATGTTTCTTCTTTCCATATCATCTTGTGACTTTGATTTGTATATTATAATACCTTGCCTTGGCTGGACTTTATACTGCATCCTTCCCTGCCTGGATTCCTGTACCACAGCAGGTTGACATGTTCTTAGATTAAGCACTCACATCAAAGTCCTGTTCTGTGCAGCCTTCCAGGATTGCTGTGCTCAGCACAGTCACCCACACACCTTCCCCCAGACTCTGTGCCCGCTTGTTTTCATTTTGGCTGAGGAACTCCCAACTGTTTAACAAAGCAAGAAGGAACCAATTAACCTCTCATATTTGAAGGCGTATGATTAACTGGATTTTCAGTCCCCTTCCCTGTCCTGAAGGTGCAGATGCTTCCCATTCCTGCTGAGGCCAGCCCAGCCTCACCCCTCCCTGCATCCTCCAGTCCCTGCAGCAGCTCAGTTCCACAGCCCCAGCGCACAAGGTCTGCACTGCTCCAGTGACTCCTCTCTGCTGCAAAGTGCTGATGCACCTTTTTCAGGCCAGATTTTAGATAAGTGAGTTGGATTCAGCTATCCAGGAAACGCTTTCAACAACTCTAAGCCTGCAAATGCCTGGCACTGATGGAAGGCAAATGCAGGTAGAGGAGAAGGCACTGCAGGAGAATCAGGAACCAAGGATCTCCAAACTGCACTGAAAATCTGCCTCTGTGCTTACTCATCTGCAGCCTCTGACAGCCAGAGAGAACAGCAGAGACCATCTGCACATAAATAACTCAGTTGTCACAGGCATCTCCTTAGGTATTTGCAGTGACTCTGGAGCTAAAAGGAACAGCACCAGACCTGTGGGTGTTCCTCATCCCCCAGAAACTGCAGCAAGAGACTGTAAGGAGCCCCAGAGCACCCCATAGGATACTTAGTTTTAGGTAACTGAATCAATTTTTTATTTTTATTCTTTTTAATTTAAAAAAAGTGGAATAGTGCTAACCCTTTTCTTACGGGACAGTATAAAGGAGCCCTGTGGAAAAAAAGGGGGAAAAAATTCATAAAAAGGAAGACTCACATTTCAAGTTTTCTCCACTCGTGCTTTGCTGTTTTCAGATCTTTTTTACCAAGCCCTCTGCTTCCTTCAGAGTTTGGAAGCACTGGAATCCTAGCTGTGACTCCTTAGGAACATTTGTACAGCTCAGTTCAGCTGGAGAGGCTTTATGCATCACCTGTGCAACCCCAGAGCAGAATCCAAACCCAAGTCATAAAACCAGGCAATCTCACACGAGCACAGCCCTGCCAAGTACAAGGTTCTCCTTTCTTAAGGATTTAACACTCTGCACTGGACAGATATTGAGAAAATGTGCAGTGTGGGACAACAACAGGAAGAGAGCACCCCTCATTTCTTCCCTTTACATTCAGTGATCACATTTACTGAGAGAGCAGTCACTGCAATAACTTGAATACTTTCTCTCTTGTCTTCAAATAAATCAACCACAAACGAGAAAAGTAATGGACAACAAATGAAAGTCAAGGAAAACCAGCAGTATCTATTTAATTTTAATATAAATGCACGTTACACAATTTCATGATCCACTAATTTGTAAGAGAAGGAAACATTGAAATTGATGCTTTTATTTCCCCTCAGAAAATCTAAAGGTGGCATCCAAGCGATTCCCGTTGTAACCGAACCAAACCCTCTCCGTGACACCAGAGGTGCAACACTGAAGCCAGGCTCCCAAAATCTCCCACTGCCAAGGAGGCTGAGAACAATGTGGGTTTTCAGAACCAGGTCTTTGGACCGGCTCCGTTTACTTTTTAAAGTGCATAGTCTGTAGGAGAGTACATGTGAAAACAAACTGGACTTTTCTTCCCAAGCCCTATGTCTCACATCAAATTACAAATCTGGGGTCACACTGGCACAGAACTGGGGTAATGCTGTCATAATTACTAACTGCAACTTTCCATACAGTTCTTGAATAATGGAGCATCGTTGGCTTTCCTGTTTCCCTCAAGCCAGGGTAGTTCTGCATCAGTGAAGTAACAAAGCCAACACACACAGCCCTGAACGCTTCAGAAATGACAGAGAGGAAACAAGATGTGCAAAAACAGAGGAGTAATTTTGCTACAATTAAAACGCAAAAGCTCATAGAGAAATTTCTGTTGTTCTTTCCGATGGAATAAACAGGATCAGGGAGTTCAGTTTGGATCCACATGGAACATCCTTCAGCCCTACTCGCTTAGTGGTCTGGTACCTTTCTGTGCTACCTCTGCAAATTACAAACTCTGCCACTTAGTACACTTTCCAACTAGCTTACACCAGGCTTGTGACTGGGAATATTATTTACATCTCACCTGCACTGTACTCATTGACCTCCTCTACACTTACCTATGCACCCTCCAGGGCTTTAATGCCAACTGGTTCTGACCCTCCTTGCTGTTGCTCTGCTCTGTTCTGCTGGCATGTTATAAAATGCCCTGTCATCCCACTCTTCCACAGCATGAAGAAACACTTAATAGCCTGCATGAAATAATATGCAAATGGAAATAAAATTTCACAAGGCACAACTTGTGAGCCTGAGACAGGAATTTGTTTCCAGGGCAATAGCTGTTTTTCAGCAGATGCTCAATCTTTTGCAAGGTAGTTGCATAACAGCACAAAACTGGAACTTTTCCTTATGTCACTGTGTTCCTCTGCCAGGAAAGGATCGTGAAAATTCCTGCCCCAGCTAATATCCGTGATAATGGAACAATTAGCAATTGAAGCATGGTACAGCCAAACCGAAAATACTCGCACGTATGTGTGAAATCAGTTTTGTGGTTCCAGCCTTCCAGAAGCTTAGAAAAAGAACTCAGAGGCACCACAGATTAACAGCAAAATCTCCCTACAGAACAGAGATAAAAGTTAAATCAAAACACGTATCAGTTCTCACATTCTGTGTGACTCCTTGCAGTATGAAAATGGCAATGTCCCAGCAAGGCATGTGCTAAGGGAGGTACTGAGCAGAAACCCAGCTGCGTGGAGGTGTGGTTATTTCTACAAACCCCCACTCAGAACTGTGCTCCTGAGCGAGAAACCACGGAACCTGAGGGCAAGGGAAAGTGGATTGCAAGGGGTGACCAAAATGGTGACTTCCAGTGTGAGCTGGAAGGGAAGGTGTGTCCAGGAGTTAGAGGTGGGCTGTGTTCCCAGGAGGCTGAAGACAAGGTCACTGTCACTGTAGCACTGAAACCCACAGGTGCATTTAAAGTACCATCACAGGTAAATATGATGCCAGAGCCCATTCTCCAAACTGATGTATTTTACACCAGAAAGAATTATCCCTCTCAAAACCATGAAATCTACACACAGGCTTCTGCTACATAAATAATCAGGGAGGAAAGGCATTGATTCCAGAATGATACCAAATTATGTAAAGATGCCCTTGTTAGTGTCACTGCAAACATCTAATACTTGCTGTTAGAAGAGAGAGACATTTATTAGCAATAATGCAAGTATCTAATACTCAAAATTAGAAAACTTTAGAAATTAGCCTGTTGCTGAAATTTTACTTTTCCTTCTTGAATGTTCTAGAAGGGCCACATTCAGATAGGACTGGTGCCTTTCTTGTTAACACAGCATTCAAGGAAACTAAGTGCAAACTATTTTCTTGGCCTCATTGGCATTGTAGACTTCTCTCTTTAGTTGCCAGCTGACCACGCATCATAAACAAACTTTGCTGCTACTGTATCTTCAACTGCCATCCCTGGAAAAGAATTAAAGTCACCTTTAAACAGTTATTCAGCCATACAAATAATTTAGCTTCAGAAGGGAACAGGAAGACTCGGGAGATCATCTAACTGGACAGGAACAGGAATTATTTCCCATCCCAAACACCTACAGCGCTACATTCAAAGTCCACAGCCACCATGTGGCGTTGGGTGTGCTGCAGGAAGTTACTGTAACAGCAGGAATCTTAATTCTCAGTGTTCCTATCACAAGCGGGCCCTTTTGGAGATGTCATGGAGCTCAGAGCAGGGCAATTCATGCCCAGTGCCACCCTTTCCCAAAGGCCAGCCCCAGGGGACACTGTCACATTGTGTCAGGTCAGACAGACCCCACGGGTGGAACAGCGGGGCAGTCGGGCCCTGGAGCTCTATTAATAAATGCTGCAGTCATGTCTTGAGCAACTGTGAAATGGGAAATGGACTTCCCATTGTTTGCCTGATTTCCTATCACTTTTCATTACATCAATCCTGCTAGATAAATAAAAAGGGAAATAAAAAGGGAAAATGCAAATCACAGTCTACTTTCTTGCGGACAGTGCATTGCCACAGCAGCTCTGGAGATGATCAGCAGCTTTCCCACGCATGGGGGACCTCATAAAGAACAAAGCATTGTTTTCTGTCAGACTTGTACACAGGAGGGGCTGTTCTTACCCAATGATTTAAACACTGTTGTTTTCTCAGGCAGGGCTGGTTTTGTACCCTTCAATACCTCCCCCAGCTCAGCAAAAATCTCCGCCTGTGAGCAAAATACATATTAATACAAAAAACATAATACCCATACGTACATTAAGAGAAAAAAAACCCCTTTTCTTCTGAGTGACTTCAAAAGAAAGAACTCCTCCAGTGCTGCATCCCTAAAGTGATTACTTTCCATGGTGAAGCAGATCAGCATTCAGACAAATAATATAGAAACTGGACAGAAATCAGAGGAGCAGAATGGTTTTCAAAGAAAAACAGCTGGCAGACTTTCCTCAGCCAGCAAGGTTTTTTTACAGTGGATGGCTTGTTACTTTTCCAACAAAACACATGGGATTCCACACACATTACCATATCTGGAGCTCTTATGTTAAACCTCAAAAGTGTAAATCATATTTATTCTGCAAACACATGAAAAGAGAAAAAGAAAACTCCACTGAAGCTCCAAGAGTCCCTGCTGGCAAATCTGTGCAGACCATTGTCTGCCTGGCTTGTGTGGTCCATTCTTTGGGCTGGTCCATTCAGTGTCAATCACACCGAAATCTCGTGGGAAGAAAAGTTACAGGGTTTAATAAAGAGACTTGAAAATATTTAAGATAACCAAACACTGCAGGAAAAGCAATGCATTGTTATCATGACAAGCCAAGGCTGCAAACATGCTGCTGTAATGTGGTGTCATGTCATGGCAGACAGAGTTTACATGGCTTGGTCACAGACACAGCAGTCTCAGTTTGAAACCAGTTTTATCTTTCAACCCCTGCCTGGAAAGTGTTAACAGTCACCTTTGATGCCCTAAAGGTGTCAGTGACATCACCAATACCAGCTCATTTCAAATGCGAGCCAACTGCCACAAAAACAAAGCCCATCGTTTCAGAAAGTCTTACCCCTGATAAAATAACGTCTCCTGATTCTGTGAGAGCAGCATCTCTGGAATCCACAAACAGAACAGAATTCTTCATCAGCTCGTCATCCAGCTCTCTCCAGTCTGGTCTGCTTGCTCCAACAGCTGAAGTAACAAAACTGATGAACTTGGGAACAATGTTTAAAACAAATTCAAACCACATTTTGTTCAAAAGACACGTGGGAAGTAACAATGGAGGTTATTATTGAAATGTAATATACAAAATATACAGTGTTAGCCTTGGAGAAATATTGATTGATAGGACAAAAAAAAAGCATATTTGATATGTCAGTAAAATATCCTTATCAGAAGAGTCTGAGGAGGTGAGACAAAAGAAAGTCCCTTCCCTTTGTCTGTTATCTCTAGTACCCTTGTTTTCATCAGATCATTACCAAATGAATTTTACACACCTTTATTAGATTATCACTTACCCAGAGCAACTGAAAACAAGTCATGGAGCTTAACTTTTTACACACAGCACCAAGATCATTATCAGCTTGTTATGGGCTTAAAAAACAAGCAGACAAGAAACCCAACAAAAACTAAAAGGACTACCCAGTTATACTACACTCAGATATTTTTACGCGTCCAACTGTAATGGAACAATAAATTCCATGTCGCTCAAATGCCTCTTCAAACAGTACAAATGCCTCAATGAAGGGTAAAAAAAAGGCAGAGGAAGGAGAGAGGTCTTTGTGTTTGTGTGCCTCAGTGACTGTGGGCCTTAATTGATTTTGTTGTATTTCTGGCTTCCGTGCCATGACACAACACAGACAGCAACTTTCAATGACAAAGGACTAAATTGAGTTTGAAAAATTGGTAGGATGCTGCTGGAATGTGGGCCCTTTCTTTAAACTGTTCCCCTTGGGAAGTTGTTTTTGTCTTATTACCATGCTATCTGGAAAGTGCAAAAGGTCATCTGAACAAGGCCCACAATTAACAAAAATAAACAAACAAGGGCATATCCAGAGACTCCAAACAATAGTGTGGCAACATCATTACAAGGCAGGCAGCAAAAAAAAAAGCAACCCCCCAAACCTCACTGTAATTAGAGGTTAAATTATGATGTTCTTAACTCAGTTATTGCATTTTCGTAACTCAAGTAGAAAAGTAAATTGGTGTGATCAGCCCCAAAAGAAACAAACAGAGAAGCTTAAGAAATTGGTGCAGGAAAAGATGACACCACCAGGGAAATGTAACAATGAGCAGTAACTACTTAGGAAACAAGACATTTGTGTGGGTTATTTAAATGGAGAGCAAGGTGAGAATAATGACCACGTGAGGGCAAAGATGATGCACCACTAAGGGGAAAGAGCAAATCCCACGCTCTAGCAAAAACCCCCTGCTGGATTCTGCAGGCGTTCTGGCTCCAGGAAGACAGGGCTGGGAAAAGTGGTCCTCACTAAAGAGGAAGAGTCAAAGTGGGAAGAACATTGTTTCCATGAAGCGCAGAGAACTGCTTTTCACCAGATGGTGATGCTGAACACTGTGCTCACGCACACATGCTGCACCCGGCGGGAACAGAACTTACCATTGATGTGGGCACCTGGCTTCACCCAGTCTCCAAACAAGATGGGAGTTGTTGCCATGGTGACTGTCACAATCACATCAGCCCCTGTCACAGCCTCCTGGGCAGAGGAGCAGACCCGCACGGGGCCGCCGACGGAGCTGGCAAACTTCAGCGCCTTCTCCTCGGTGCGGTTCCATATCCTGACCTTCAGCGAGCAAAACAAGGAACAAACAAAGCAGAGACACATGAACTTGGAGAATTTCTCCTTGCTGAAACAGAACACTTGGTTTAAGTTTTCAGTAGATAAACGTGTCCTAAAGGTTGGGGGCTTTTTTTCCCCCTTAATGCTGTTATCATACAAGAGACTAAATTTCGTGAGTGTTCAGCTACACTGGAATGCCTGTTTTGTGATGCCAGAATAACAGCTCCCTGAAGAGCTGTTTTTATAAAACGCAAATATTTCCGAAAAATACATTTAAGGGAAAGTCACAAAAAGCTTATCCAAGTATGGCATACACAGTAGGATCTTCTCAGACAAAAAAAACCTATCTGAAACAACTTTGATTCCAACCTTTTTTTTTTTTTAAATACCAACATTTGAGCAAGAAATTCTACAGCTGCTCCAACTCTTCTCGGGTTCTGTAGAAACAGAACCACAATATGATTAACCTTAACTTTTGTGGTGGACTGACCATGGCTGGACACCAGGTGTCCACAAAGCTGTTTTATCACAGACATCCCCAGCAGCACAGGGAGAGGGAAGAGAAAATAAGATGGAAAAATTTGTGGGTCAAGATAAAGGCAGTTTGATAGAATAGAAACAAATGTTGGAGAGATGGCCTTGATGTTGTGTGAGCACTGCTCAGAAGTAGCCAAAACACTGGGGGTGTTATCAAACCCTTCGAGCTGCCAGTGCAAAGCACAGCACTGTGAGGGCTGCTCTGGGGAGCAGGAACTCCATCCCAGCCTGATACAACTTCGTTGGCTGTACTTGTTTTATAATGAATCCTGCAACAATAGAGAAAAATAAATGTATCCTCTTAGGATGTGTCTGTTACCTCTTTAAACGTGAACAGCTCTGTGAAGATATCGTAATGGCTGTATGCTTGAACACCAGCTCCCAAAATGCACAGCACTTCTGCAAAAGGTGGCATTAACAACTGAACAGTATCAGAAATAAAAAACCAAAAGAGAGTATGTAAGGACAATATATTAACAGGTATTAAAAATACATATCAAAATAGTACAAAAGAAAGCAGTACTGTTAGTCCTTTTAAACAACAGGAAAGTATACAAACAAGTATTCAATAGTCACTGTATATATCGGGCTCTTTTAAATGCAAAATCTAGCATCAATGGCACCAAAGCACATCTTGGCTTAATTCCAGTGTTGAATTAAGTTCCAGATTTAAGATGCAACAGAACGAACAGCAAGTTCTGGGGCCTCAGCACACTCCAATATTAACACACCCTGGTGGGTGATTAAGTGTAAAACCACAGTGCTGATGTTCTGCATGGGCAGAAAGCAGGGCTCAGAATCCCACAGACCATCAGTGCAAAGCACAGCCAGGTAAACTGGTCCTGGCAGCCCCACACTAAACTACCTTTTTGAATTCACTGAAGCCATAAATCACACCACGAACATATCTTGGCATGGCAAGAGCAATAATACACAGATGTTGTAAAAATAGGGATGGTTCTGAGGAACAAATAATACAGTTCAGTTCTACAGCTGCTTTTGGTTTTCTGGTTTAGTTCTTGCCTATGATTCACCAGTACTTGGCAAAGGGGAAGACAGGGCTGCTGGAGTCCAGCCCTAACCTATCCTTGTTTATGCATTTGCTGTGGCCACTCACTCCTGTCTAAAAAGCTTTAGACTTGTCTAGGCTCTCAAGGTTTATTCTGCTGCAAACAAATGGAAAAAAATCTCATTGATCCCATTTTTCAGTAACAAGAGCTTGTTTTAGTGTGCCTTTTAAAGACTCCGAAGCACTGATTTCCAAGGTTCTTTGTCTCAGACCCTGGGTCTTTGAAAAGCAAATGCCATAAAGAGGACAAGATGACAAATATGAGCTGAACTCAAACACTCCTGAAAACTTCCCAAAACAGCAGATGACAACGAAGGATCTGATCTTGAAGTACCTTCAGCAGCCAAGCTCCTTTGAAGCCAGCATGGACTGCATAAAAACCATCAGAACCGACCCAATAAAGAATGGCCAAAATGAATGAGGTCCTGCAACCTCCCGTCCAAGGAGTTCATTGTAAATCATTCTGTCCTTTGGTTCAGGAGGAGCTCTTGGGGACAGGTCCTTCACTCAGTTTTATGCCAGTGTGGCTCCATTGCCATGGATAGAGTCACCCTGGCATGAAGACTGCCCCTAACAAAGCAGTGAGATCAGCCTTCATTCTGATGCAAAGCTGAGGGCTGACAAACAACAGTATTTTTCAGCTCTGGCCCTCTTCTTACTGCCTCACCCTTTGAGGTGAAGGCTAAAACGCTGCTGTGCAATGCATGGCCACTTGCTCTCTTCCTGCTGTTAGCGGCCCAACCAAAAACAGTTTTTAAAAAAGAATTCCAACACAACAATTTCCAACTGAAATTGAGGTGATGTAAAGCAACACACAGCCAGATACACCTCACCTGTCTTCAGACACTGAAGTTTATGGTCACGGTCAGGGACAGTCATCTGGACATCTTCCAGTGACCACAGACACTGACAGACAGACAGACACCTCTGGACAAGTTATCCATCTACACTGGGCATCATCTATCTTAAGAGAAATGGAAATGTGCTTTTTCCCTCTTCTTACAGGTCCGGTGCAACCTGCCTGTCCTGTCCTGACAGCAGAAGGCATCTACCTAAATAAAATTCAATATATCACCACAGCTACATCACCCAAAGCCATAAAGGGGCATGTTAAGACAAACACAAAAGAAAGAAAATTACAGAGAAAGAGAGCTCAGTAAATTCCTAGAAGAGCATGCAATAGAAGCCACAAAAATATAACTCAGGTTCCTTCTCCAATCACAGCCACAAAGTGTTAAAGCCAGACATGACTGACTCAAAACAGTGAGTTTAAGTTTCCCCTGAAAGTACATACGTTAGCATAAATCTGATTTAAAGCTGTATTGGATGAAAAGCCATTTGCATCATTCCTTCTAGTTATTTTACAACTCCAAGCCCCATGTGAGAGAACAGAAGACACACCTTGGTAGCAATGGCAGAAACTGCAGCTGTTCGTTTTGCTGTAATGACACTGCCATCCAGGACCTTGAAAAAAATTCAAACAGACTGACGTGAACATTGAAAATATGAATAAACCCCGAATGTTTTCATCCAGTTTGTGAATGACGTGGTATTACAGATATAAATGATACGTAAAAGTTGGCAATTATTATTACAGCAGCCACAAACCATATAAAGTCACGTTTAAACTGGGCAGATTCTGTTTATTCCAGTTCTTCCCTATCATTCCATCAGCACGAAAGGAGTGAAAATGGTCAGAGAAGAGCCACCTCTAACTCACCCAGCTCCTGATGCACTGCTCTTCCCTGGCTCTCCAGCACAGGGAATAGATGGATGTGACTCCAATACTCTGCACCCCACTAAGACCAAGGACCAGTGCAAGCTGGCACTGGTTCCCCAGTCTGCACTGTCTTGGTCTGTACAGAGGGGTGACAGGGAACCGTGGAATTCCTTAAATGTGTACCACACATGGGGCACTCCTGCCTCAATGTGCATTAGCTACTGCATACAGATTAATTATGGGGCTTAAAAACCTCACACGTTTGGTAGAAAAACCCAAGACAGTTTTCTTGATCAGTTTTGGCCCTTTAATAAATCATTATTACTAAAGTGCAATGCAAATCATCACTGTTCTTAAAAAAAAATTCTTAAATTCTTTAAATAAAGTAATCAGTCTCTGAATATTATTCCCTGCAATGCAAACTGTAAATCTCTTTCCATTTGAGACTTGAGATGGTTCAGCATCCATTCTTTATCCGCAAGGCGGGGGGTATTTTTACTATCAAATGCAAGATAAACTTTACCTGATCATTTCTGTCTTCCAGTTCCCCCCTCAGATACCCTGTTCAAATCACAAGCAGCAGTAAACAGCACGGTGAGTACGGTTTAACACAAATGAAACACAGGCAGCTTTAGGCCAAATCCTGATTTGTCACAAACACATTGATGATGTTGGTAAACTCAGGCCAATTTAGACCAGCTCTAGCTTCCAAGAAGCAGAAGTGAGACCTGACAGCATGAGCAGGGAAGAATGCAGAAGGACACACGAGACTTACAGCTTTCAAAGTACCATTGCTGGGGTCAAACAAGAGGACAGTCGCTTGGTGAGAAGGCACAGAGGAGTCCTTCAGGTGCTCATAGAAAGTCACCAACTTGGTTGTCAGCGCATCGTCTGCAGCACTGTACGCGGGCATGACTCCGAGGTACCTCGGGTGGAGAATTACCCGCGTTACTCACGCACCGTTATCCCGGGAGCTCTGACCGGCACGCCGCTACCGGCGGGTTAATCAGTAACTCGGTCCCAAGGGCCTTTTCTGATGCTCCAAATCCGCCCGCCCGGTCCCTTCCCCGCCGCGGGCCCGCCCCCAGCTNGTGCCGCTCACCCGCCGTGCCGGGGCACGGGCAGCACGGTGCGCACGGGCTGCACCACCCCGCCCGCCGCGCCCGCCGAGAAGTTGGCCAGGGCGGCCTCCAGCGCCGGCAGCAGGAGGCTGGCGCGGTGCAGGTGCTTCTCCACCTCCTCGGCGCCGATGAACACGGGCGGAGTCGAGCCCATGGCGAGAACCGGGCGGGCGGGCGGGGCAGGACGGAACGACGGGGCTCCNCGGGCGGGACAGGACGGAACGACGGGGCTCCGAGACTGCGACACCGCGCACCGCCCGCACCGCCGCTAAGAACTCGCCGGGGCGGCCCCGCTGCCGCCGGCCCCGCCGCGGAACCGCCCCGCGGAACCGCCCCGCCGGTCCCGGCTCCGCCTCCGCGCCCCACGCCCCTCACGGGCGCGGCGGACACCCCGCTATGTCCCCACTGAAATCCTGCTCGAGGGGAGTTCCGGCGCCTCGGGAGCTGCTGCACCCGCAGACGCCGCCGCTGTCCCGCCTCACCCGGGCGGCGCTCGGGGGAAGGAGGCTGCGAACGCCACGGAATGGCCCTGACATAGGTTGGGCACAGCCACCCCGGGACCCCGCGCCCCGAGGGACGAACAGACAGACAGCCGCCACCGGGGCCCGCGCCCCGTGGCACGACCCCGAGGGACATTCCCGAAGCACGTTCCGGAGAGACGTTCCCGGAACACATTCCCGAAGCACATTCCCGAGGGACCGCCGCCACCGGGACCCCGCGCCCCGCAGGGTGTCACGGCCCCCTGTGCCCGGGAGGGGGCGACACCCCGTGCAGGCGCACAGGCGGAACGGGCCCCGGTGCCCGCGCCGTGGCGCTGTTGCCTCCCGGCGCGCCGTCCCGCCGGAGCAGTAGAGTTCGCGGTTCGCTCGCTGGAAGGTCAGCGCGGCGCGGGGCGTGCCGGGAAGGCGGGGTCTCCCTCCGGCATAGCCATCTTGTCCTGGCCGGGGCCGAGCCGAGGGGCGCGGGACGATGAAGGGCTTCCCGGTAGCCGCGCGCTCCCTCTCGGTGAGCGAGACCCGGGCGCGTCGTTGTGCGGTGCGGGAGAGGCGCGGCTGGCGGTGACAGCCGCAGTCCGGGCGCGGCGGCTGCGGGCGGGCCTGNCCGCGCAGCGAGCGGCGCCCGAGGCTTTGCCAGAGCCGCCCCGGCAGCGCCCGACGGGGCACGCAGAGAAGGGAGGCGAGGGGAGCCCGCCGCGCTGGGGAAGCTTCAGCTGCTTGGGACAAGGTGGTGCCCTTGGCACTGGGGCTTGGCGTGTCCCGGAGGCGGAGAGGAGGCAGAGGGCTTGTCCTGCTCAAAGGCTGTCGTGGAGCCGGCGGACAGCTGGGGTGGAACCTGTGTTGGATCTGCCCTGCAAATGCGCTCGAGTGGGATGGAGGATGACCTCTGAGTGACAGCGTGTTTGTGAGTCAGTTTTAGATATGCAGCAGTAGTTCGTAAACAAGTCGATTTAGAGGTTAAAGCTAGGTGTCTTACCAAATCCTTGGTGGGGAAAGAAAGGAGTTTTTCCTAGACTCATACACCGGACAGTCTCTGGTAAAGCAACGGGAATTACATCACTGGCATCCTTACAGCTGAGTGCAGTGGTGTTTCTGTCACTCGGCTTTCACCTTGAGAGGTATGGGAATTAAGTTGTTTTTTAATGTGAAAACAAGAGTAATGTGTAAATTTACTAGTACAAGCAACTTCTAAAGTGGGTGGAAAGTAATAGCATTTCAGATTTGAAATCAATAGTCTTGTCATTTCTGTTGCCAGCTGCTGAAGGCAGGGCTCTTGTGATATTCACCTCTTTCATGTGAAGGACTGCTTCTGGTTGTTAGAATCCTAGAATTGTGGGATGGTTTGGGTTAGAATGGACCTCAGAGATCATCTCATTCCAGGCCCTTGCCATGGGCAGGGACACCTTTCACTAGACCAGCTTGTTCCAGGCCCCATCCGACCTGGCCTTGAATACTTCCAGGGATGAGGCATCCACAGCTTCTCTGGGCAACCTGGGCCAGGGCCTCACCACACTCTCAGGGAAGAATTTCTTCCTAAAATCTAATTTAAACTCTCTGACAGTTTAAAATCATCGCCCTTTGTCCTGTCACTGTCTGCCTGTATAAAAAGTCTTTCTCCATCTCTTTTAAAAGCCCCTTTAAGGTCCTGCAAGGCTGGAATGAGGTCTCCCTGGACTCTTCTCTTCTCCAGGCTGAACTCCCCCAGCTCTCTCAGCCTGTCTGTGTAGCAGAGGTGCTCCAGTCCTTTGATCATCTTCATGGCCCCCTCTGGACCCATTTTAGCAGATTCAAACTGCAGCCTGGGGACTTCCCTACATGTCCTCTTTGTGTGCAGCATCAGTGCAGACAGGCTGGAGCTCTGAGGTGACTCTTCAGGAGCTGAACTGCCTACACCTAAGGAATTTAAAGTTACCTCTAAGGTGTTGTGCTGCATACGTGGATTGCTGTGGCTCGTGGTTCAGTTCATTGCTCTGCAGGTGTCCTACAGACTGTATGGGATTGAGAGAGATTCATTCCTACAGTGCTATTTCTTGAAATTCCGAAGTCCTTGTGTAAGTCATAGCACGGGTCTTGACTGATGTAAAAAATAACCAGAGGAATTACAAGGGAATCACTGTTTTTAGTCCAGTGTTTGAAGTCCTTCATTTTATTTCTACTTTAAAATTAGTTTCTTTTCCAGTATATAAGGAAACGTGATGAACTAATTAAGGAAATCCATTCTCTTATGCTTTCTCCTCTAGAAGAGATTTTACTCACTTAAAGTAGCTCCTAAAGTTTCAGCCTCAGCACCTGCAGCAGCAAAAGTGAAATTATCTCCAGAGTCTCAGGATCTTGAGGTCAGTATAAAAATACAGGGATGTTTTTTTTCCCCTCTCTTTTTAATTTATTTTTTAAAAACTCAGTCAAAGTACAGCTGTGATAGTACTTACACTGAGTGAAAACAAAGCTTTCTTTCGTTTTTAATACAGATCACAAAATTACCGAATGGCTTAGTTATTGCATCTCTGGAAAACTTTTCTCCAACTTCAAGAATTGGTGTGTTTATTAAAACAGGCAGCAGATATGAAACCACCAGTAACCTGGGAACTGCTCACCTGCTTCGTCTTGCAGCTAATTTGGTAGGTGTTTGTTGCCTTTGTTATTATGTTGACAGTAGGTGAAATGGTCAAAGATTTATTATTGCAAAAATAAGTGGTATGGTAAAAGTTAATGTAAGAGATCTTACAAAGTGGAGAACAATGTACAGTGGTACTTGGTTATGTGGTTCAGCGCAGGAGAAATGTTACTTCTTCCTGGAAGATGGGAAGTAATATTTATTTATAATTATGCTCTCCTCTGGTGTTTCAAACGAGACATATATATAGTATATCTATATTCAGTTATGCACAATAACTCTTTTAAGCTGCAGTAAAAATTAGTTCAGGTGGCTGATACAAACTCAATTTTGTGCATGTGGGGAATATTTTTGAGTAGTTTTTCTTATTGCTGCCATCAACTCAAAATCTGTTTTTTAAATAGCTAGAATTGTAAGCTGCCTATTTTTTGTTTTAATAGACTACTAAAGGAGCTTCCTCTTTCCGGATCACTCGTGGCATTGAAGCTGTTGGGGGCAGCCTGAGGTCTGTAACCACATAGAAAGATAATCTGTGTTGGTGAGATGCAAATCTGTGACTAAAGGAAACATAAGACAACAGGCACAGCAATGTGTAGGTGGATAAGCTCAGCGTGGAAGTGGTACTTGAGTACTGAATGTTGTCAAGGAGCATCTTGTACTTTTTGTTCTGTTAAGCTTCGAGGGTGCACTCATGATCTGTAGTTTAAAAACACTTTTTAATAAACAAAATATAAATACTGTGCACATGGAAGAAATATAATTTGTTTAGAAAGCCTAATTTTCTTTCTGCTTTTCAGACTTTGAGAATAAACTTCCTAAAGTCAGTAGATTTTTTTTTCCTCTGTCTTTTGCGAATAGATACTACTCATACTGCAGCCTTGGGAACAGGACAGACAGCAGTTGGCTTTTGTGATTTGAGGGTTTTAAGCCTAGAAAACAATAGTAAGAGAAATAAGAGGGATCTCACTATGCCTGCTTTCTTTCAGTGTATCTTGAAATCACCCAGTAAGATCTTTTTATCTAGAATTTGGTTAAAAATAGCATTTTACGACTTAAGACTCTACCCTTTTCTGGGTAACAAATATGTTAAAGTAAAAGGACACAATCGACTGTGTTTTCTGCCCAAAGAGAGTAATTTCTAAATTGTTCTGTTTAATACATACACACATTTTTCTTCAAGTTTCACTATTCAGCCTTATTTGCTGTTTTACCTTGAATTACTGTGGTATCTTAAATTCTGATGGTCACAAGACAGTTGTTATTACTTGAATACTGAAGATGTGAGTTTTAATTACGTCTGTTTCTACTGTGCGTGTGTTTATCACTTCTTTAAACAGTCATCCCAAACAGATTTAAGGTTAAGTAGTTATTCTAGTCTATATCTTGCTGATGAATTTGATCAGTGGGGAATAAGTGTGAAAATTCACTTCTGTGTTCTTTGCTGAAACGGATTTTGGTTTTTTTCTCATGTAGTGTGCATGCAACAAGAGAGAAAATGGCTTACTCTGTCGAATGTCTGCGAAACTATGTGTAGGTATCTGGATGGGCTACAAAGGGAATTACTGCCTTCTTTACAAACTGCTTGGTAGTGAAGACCTGTCATTTTACAGGGTGGGAGGAATATCTGTTCTCATGCTTTTGTAATATATCAGTAAATTACTGTATTAATATTCAACTTCTGTGTCATGTTACTGAGCATACAAATGCTACAGAACTGAAGCTGAATTACCCTGCTTTGTAGAGCAGTGCTAATAACTGCTCTGGCTTGAGCGATGCATTTTGGTGTTAATGCACTGCTTACAGATTAGTTTGAATTGCTTTCAGCTGCAGAAGAAGTGCACGTTACCTGTGTTTAATGCCTTTGTAATGTTTTTTACCTAGTGACACTGTAATGGAGTATCTTCTGAATGTCACCACAGCACCCGAGTTCAGACGATGGGAAGTAGCGGATCTTCAGCCAAAATTAAAAGTTGATAAAGCAATTGCATTTCAGAATCCCCAAGTTGGTGAGTGTATTCTCTGATCCACGGTACTGGCTCTGTGGGAGTTCCTTCAAAATGAAAAAAAGTGGAAAAACTAGTTTCCTTTTTGCTCTGTCACATGACCATTTAATTTTTCAGCTTGTTGATAGGCATGGTCTTTCTGTTGTTTCGGAACTTTTTTTAATACACAGGTTTTTCCAGCCTGTGATAGCATGTAGCAAGTAACATGCTGAAGACAGCTTACACCATTCTCCTTGACAGCTTCCATTTTACATTTTTAGTTCTTTTCGAGTACAACCAAAGAATGTGCAAGTCATGACTGTTGTTAACAATGTATTTGCAGAAGCTTGTGTTCTGAAAACCATATTTAGGTATTACTCATTGGTGTGAAAACAGTATCCTACAAAAGACTTCTTGAATTTGTATGGTTATTTTGGTATAAAAACAATATGTGTTTTCATCACACTGAAAATGGGTTCCAGCTTTAGGATTGTAAATTTAGATTTTTGTGTTTAAGGAAAAACAAAGAGGAAACACAACACAAATACTGGAATAGGCTTGATCTGACTGAGGCTTTCTGTTATTAACTCTCATCATCCAAGATCACCCAGGTAGTTCTTCACAATAAACATAATTTGTACCACTCTAAAGCATGTTTACCTTTGTAACCCATTGAAGGTGACAATGTAAAGTTGGAAAAATCTCTGGTTTATACTGAAGTGCTACTATTTTTTTTAATTAGTCATAATTTTTTTTTTTAACTTACATCAACTGCAGGTTGATTTTCATAGTCATGCAATATTTTCAGTTACAGTTATGTTCAGAAACAGAACTATGAAGAAAGGAATCTTTCTCTTGAGGAAAAAGTATGAACAAATACGAGGAGAATATCAAACAGGAATTACTAGAATGGTATTGGAATGCAAAAAAGAACTAATGAGAAGGGAATTGAAGACACTAGCATCCTTCATCTGAGTAGGGAGATAGATGAGACACCTCACAAAGCTACAAACAGTATTCTAGAGAGCCTGTTCTTTCTCAAGAACAAGGGATGCCTACAGTGAAGATGATTATGAAACTAATTAAAAGGATATTGGGGTTTGGTTTTGTTTTCTGCTGCTTCCCTTCTTCCAAGCACTGATGGCATTTATAGCTTGCTATTGAAGCCAAAAAGTGTTGAGCAAATACAGGTTACTAGTTTGTTTTAGTTTGTTTTTAATAAGTTACAGAAGAATAGAAGGCCTCAGGCCAGATTGCTCCAGCCCAAGGGTTTGGATGAAACTTCCATATGAATTGAATTATTCCAGACCTGCTTTTGCAGATCTTATGGTCCTTAAAGTGGACCACAGCTCTCCTTCACTTAGTTTCATTCATAATCTTCATTACATGTGGCTCTTATGTTAATCATCTGAAACTTTGTTCCCCTCAGGAGTGCTGGAAAACTTGCATGCTGCAGCTTATAAAAATGCTCTGGCAAACCCCTTGTATTGTCCAGACTACAGAGTCGGAAAAATTACTTCTGAGCAGGTAGGGTTGTTTTTATTTTCTTACATATCTGTTCCAGTTTTTTGTCAGGAATGGATGGTGGCACTTGTGAGAGATTAATTTAGTATATATACAGTCAGTGTTTACTACCTTATTGATCTGGTGTTAAAATAATTTATTTCCATGCAGCTTTTAGTACTGGGTACAGAACTCATGTTCACATTTAGAGAGATGGGTAAAGTCAGTGGCTTTCTGTTGACAGTAAGGCTGTCAATGAAAAGCAGGTGTTCTTGTATAAAAGGGTTTTGTAGCTGTCACTGGGGAATGCAATAAGATGATATTCTATAGACAGTCCCTTTTGGAAGCTTTGGAATTTGCTTTAAGAAGTAGAAGGGGCTATGTCAGAAACACACACAATTTTTGTTCTTTAAACAAAATACCCTAAAATACGAATTTACTGTTGCAGCTTCACCATTTTGTACAGAACAATTTCACAAGTTCAAGGATGGCTCTCGTAGGAATAGGTATGTATGTTCCTGAATGAACACTGCAGGTCATGTGGGAAAACTGCTGGAGAAATTGGAGTTCTCTGTAGAAGTAAAATGTTACCATAGGCTTCAAACACTTTTATTTAACTGCTGTAGCTTTTCATTGTCATTGCATTACTTGGAGTAAACTGTTGTATTGCAGGTATAAAGCACTCTACCTTAAAGCAAGTTGGAGAGCAATTCCTAAATATCCGAAGTGGAGCTGGTGCTCCTGGTGCAAAAGCTGTTTATAGAGGGGGTAAGGATGTTTCTTGTATCTATTATGAGTGACTGGTTTTCTGTTTATAAAAGTAGTACTGTTCAAAGTTACAGCTGTAAACTATATGGTTGCACTAAATGCTGGGTGTTGGAAGTGACAGTTCAGATGCATATCCCATTTAAATAAGCAGAAGTTTCCACCATTGAAAGTTTCGGGATAAAACTGAACCCAGGTCTTCAACAAAGTTTTACCTGGGACATCATTTTTTCTGTAAAGTGAAAAACAAGCTGGCATATGGTTTCTCTTGGCAGGGTTGGTAAGATTCCTGTTAAGAGTAGATTAAGGGCTGTCAGGAAGTGGAGGTAGGATTTCTACCTATCTTAGGTATCTTAGGTAGGATTTCTACCTATCCCTACCTATCTTAGGGAAGATGTGTTAAATGTGGTAAGTCAAAGCAATGCTTAGCTCTTTCAGAGCAGTGTCTTGTACCATTACCAACAGCTATTGTTTAGTTGGAGTATCAGGTATCTCTGTAAAGACATGAAGGGGAAAAAGAAATTTTTCAACATTTAATATTTGACTGGAATAACTTCAGTTTCTATAAGCCAGCATAAATATTATGAACAGAAGGAACACTATTTTTATGGGTATTTGTTGTGTGGAGACTCTTGAGTTTTATCAACCCACACTCTGTATGGTTTAGGGTCAGGTTCAAATAAGGTATAGTAAGGTACTGGGTTTTGTGTTAGCAAGAAAAATCTTGAATGTAAAGGATTTATTTTAAAATGACCTGCAGCCTCATGCTGCCTTCCTGAGTGGACATGCAGTAACTTCAGGCCCTGGCTTCTCTCTTGTTAAAGGGAAATGTTTCTTTTCCATGCCTCTGAATATACAGTAGTTTCTAATTCAATGCTGTATTACCTTTTATTTTGTTGTATTTCTAGGAGAAATCAGGAAACAGACCGGTGATAGCCTTGTCCATGCTGCTATTGTAACAGAAGGAGCTGTTGTTGGGAGCACAGAAGCAAATGCCTTCAGCGTCCTTCAGTATGTTTTAGGTGCCGGGCCCCTTGTCAAGAGGGGAAGCAGTGTTACCAGCAAACTGACCCAGGGTGTTGCTAAAGCAACCAGCCAGCCATTTGATGTAAGCTCAAAGGATTACTGTATTCTGATTTTTAAGTAAAATGTGTATCTTTGAGAGGTTACTACCTTCAGCTAGAATCTTAATTAGTTCCTTCTTGCACACATTACAGTGTATCAGTGAAGGGCTTCCAGTCTGATCCTTCCTCAGCACAGATGGAGTTTAGCTTCTTGAATTACAATATTTTAGATCCTAATAGTAATTATTTTCCTATTCTTGATGCTGAATTACTCTGATACTTGAAACAGTTGGTGATAATGTTTGTTTTGCAGGTTTCCGCATTTAATGTTAATTACTCTGATTCTGGGCTCTTTGGGATTTATACCATATCCCAGGCTCCAAATGCTGGGGAGGTGAGTTGCTGATTAGAATTTAAGTATTAACAACATAACCTTCAGAGTAGTGTTTTGATTTGAGATAGTGACTGATTCATCTTAAAAAAAGGGAAAATAATCTGATTTCCTGTATAGGAATGCTGCATGTTCAGTTATGACTTAGCTCTGTAAGCTGGGAATGAGACTCGCTTTGTGGAAAGGACAGATACATAATATGAACTGGAGTTAGTAAAATGCCTTGAATTGCTGACTGTAATTGCTGATTTACATTTGTAAGCCTAAGTATATGGTGAAGAACATGCTGTCTCTTGAAGCTGGCAGAACTGAACACTTCCATGAAAAATGGTGAGACCATATAAAGTAATGCTGTGGTGCAGTTAAAATCCAAGCTGGTTTTTGAGAATTTTTGGGCATTCAGTACACTGGTTTTAGTTTTATTGTAAAACTGCTCAGAATCGTGTTCGGGCAGATAATCCTCACATTGTCCGCTGCTCTTCCCTTGAAGTTTCCAAGATGTCAGATAGTAGAAATAACATGTTGAAATTTAATGTGGGAAGAAATCTTAAATGATTTAATTTTCCTCAGGTCATTAAAGCTGCTTTGAACCAGGTAAAGGCAGTTGCTCAGGGTGGTGTCACCGATGCCGATGTCACAATAGCAAAGTAAGTGTGCAAAGAACTCTCATGTGCTGTAAAGAGAAATTTCTTAGCATGCAGCTACTTGTCAAACACTCAGACTATTCTGTACAGCAGAGGTTATCCTGGCATTATTTCCATGGAGAACTGCTCACAGTCCTGCATTAAAACTGAGCCCCTGTCAATATTCTTTTTCAAAGCTGTACTGGTTCTCCAGTAGTGTTATTTCCTAATAAAAACTTGTTAGAGAAGTGTTAATATTTTCTGAAGACTGTTTCAATGTAAGAAATTAGCAAGTGTCAGCAGATGCTGTTGTTTTAATCATACTCTGTAGTATTAAGATGTATTTGAATTAGAATCCTAAATTGCATTATTTAAGTAATTCCCTTTACAGTTACACTGAGCAATTCCCAAAACAATTATAATAAGCAATCTGTGCCATCTTCAAAGAAAAAGAGTAATGAGGGTCTGCAAGTGTAAAGCACTGAATTAATGTTACACCAAGTGTTTGAAATACATGCCCCTAGGAATATTTGGGGGAGGGGGTCTCCAAGTAGTGTTAAACTGCACTGAGTTTTTAAAACTGCAGTTGTGCAATACAACAATACAGTAGACTCAAGTAGCAAAATGAAAATATTGTCTGTTGCATGTATAAAATACTTACAAAGACTCCATGTAAAGCATAATTACACAAAATATGATAGCCTAGGCATAACTGGTTCTGCCTTAGTTGCTAGTAGCTAAATAGTGGATTCTGGACTTTTATACTGGGCGTTAATTGTTTTGTGTGTTGTGGGTTTTGTGGGTTTTTTGTTTGGTTTGGTTTTTTTTTTAACAAAGCTGCCTAGTATTAGGGAGTTACACACAGTGCTGCTGTGGCTATTTTTCTTTTCTTTTTTTTTTTTTTTTGGCATTTCCCATCTGGAATGGCTTCATATATTTCCTATGTTCCTCTTTTTCCTTTATTGAAAAAGAAAAACCCCAAACCCAGTCAGTTCTATTAGCAGAGTCTGGCAATTCAATCAGAAATGTCAAGCTACTTAATAATGCGCTATCGGAATAAATTGTTTTCGATCTTTCTGTCTTCAGAATAGAAGGACTGGCTTATAAAAATAAGGTTTTCTTATGTAACAGTGATTCTGCAAGAAACAAAAGAAACATAAAACTCACTGTCTTTTAACAAAACATGGAACTATTACAGGAGGAGCCTGACCATTTACATTCACTGCTTCTCTGTCACTTAGGACAAAATTGCCCTGCATGCATCTGGTTTTGATGAGAAAATTAGGTTTAAACTTGATAAGTTTGTCTGACTGCAGTAGTTACTTCAGACAGAAACAAATCCTGAGCTAGAGATCTTCTGACTGTGTGGGGAGGCAGTAGGTGTTCAAGTACCTGTCATTTCTATGCTTGGTCTGTTTGTGGTGCCTCTTTCCTAACTGCGGAATCCTTCCCTGTTAGGAAAGGGAAACATTTCAAAATGGAGTCTTGAAAAGTTTAAAAGGACCAAAACCTCATTGTATTTATGGGGTGGTGGGGAAGGTAATAGCAGGACTTACAAGCTTGCTCATTTTTGATGCTTTGTTTGGTGGCAGAAATCAGCTGAAAGCCAACTATTTGATGTCAGTGGAGACCTCAAAAGGGTTACTGAATGAAATTGGCTCCGAGTCCCTGGTTTCTGGCACACACACATCCCCATCTGTTGCTGCTCAGAAAATCGACTCTGTAACCACTGCTGATGTTGTGAATGTAAGTATGTGTCAGCATCTACAGGTGTTCCTTAATCACTGTGTCGGGTTTTTTATGGAAACCTGATGCTCATTTCTGTGTGTTTATAAACACACACATATACTATCTTTAAAAATAGAAAAGGCAGCTCATTTACAAATCCCAGCTGGGTATCTTTTGATGTCTTCACTTACTTTATTAACAGAAGACTCTTCAATCCAATACACTGTAAAACTAGAGTAGCTGGGAATTATGTAAAATTCTCGTCTTCTTTACTTAAGTTTACCAAAACTGCCAACTAATATTCATGGAAAACTTCATATTAGTTCTAGTGCGGGTGGTTCTGTGTCAAGGTTTTTAGGATTCCTGAGTCTGGAATAACGGGAGTGTTTAATAAAACAGGCTTTTGGTGATAAATTGTTGTAACTTTGTTGCTACTGCACATTACCTTGTTGCTTATATGTGCAGCAAATTTCAAAAAATCCATCATAAAGAGAAATTCTGAGATACAAAATTTGTTTTTTCACAGTCATTGCTTATTTGTATTGCAACAGCAACTAGCAACAGCTTTAGTAGTGAGATACGCTGTATTTTATGGTGAAATAATTATTTCAGGAATAACCATTTTTAGAGTTTACACCTTTTATATCCAACTGTCAATCTGCCATTTCAGTTTAGATTATAAAGTAATGAGCAGCTGCATTAGAAGCAATTAGGTTTGTAGAGCAAAAAGAGGATTGTTTACATGATGGTTTATTATAGTATTGCCAGGATTTGTTCTTTGTTTTAGTAATTTGAAGCTGAGGCTATGAGTGGCATCAGCTCTGTTGTAGTGAATATTTCCTCATATCCACTTTCCTGATTTATTTTCAGGCTGCAAAGAAGTTCGTTAGTGGGAAGAAATCAATGGCAGCTAGCGGGGATTTGGGAAATACTCCTTTTCTTGATGAGTTGTGAAAACAAACCTGGGATGCAGATTCAAGATGGACCTGAGCTCTAAGTGACCTGTGTTCCGAATGAATTACTACTAACTTGTTATTTATGAGTTCAGTTCTTTCCGAAAATTAATCTGGAGTAATTGTGGGCTTGCACTCATCAAATAAAGTGCTGAGTTCATACATTTTGTGTAGAAGTTTTTTTCACTGAAAATGGTACATAAAAGGCTGATAGGTCTGGCTCTGTACACTGGCGGTAAAAACTACAGTGTGAAAACAAGATGAGTTTTGGTCAATATAAAAAAAATAAATACATAAAAAAAAAACTATCACTGCAGTGAAGACAAATTCTTTAATTAACACGAGTTATCCATGTATTCTTGTATATTCAGGAAAAGTTCTTGATAGATTGTTTCTACCATCCTTAGATCAATTAAATGAAGAAACTTGCCTTCAGACAAAGCTGAATATATTAGACTTTCTTAGAGCTTGCAATTCCTACTTGTCTGGGACTAGCAGATATTTTGTTTTTCAGTGACTTCTCCACAAGTAGCACTGGAAGACATCTTTTTGGGGATTAGCCATATATAGTTAATACATAATTTGAAATATCATAGGACATAAAGTTTTTTGAAGTCTAGGCATATTAAAAGAAAACAGATACACTACATCATAAGAAATCTAGGTGTTGAAGAAGCCAAGTTTTGAGCTGTTCTGAAGCAAAGCAAATTCTTACAGACAGGATGTATGTGATAGAGAAGGGCAGGAGGAAGAGGAAGGGGTCTGATTTCCCACAGCCCAGCGTGAAGGAGGTCAAACACCACTGGCTTCCAAACTAGGACTGCACAGTGCACCAGCATCACTACGGGGTACAGCATCACAGTGTGTCTACTCAAGTGTCTGCCCTGTACCAGATATTTGCCAAATTTTGGGTATTGCTGCTAACATGGGTGAACTCAGAACACTATAACTGTGAAGATTTATACTGAAAAGCTTCCAAGTCCATATATCATCACTACTGGACCCAATGTCATCTTCATCCTCTGTGTTTTCACTCATACTGGAAATACACAGCATTATGTTACTTGAACATGCAATAATTCTTAATATTCAATGATTAGTATTCTAATTATAGATGGAAAAAGAATACCCAAACCCCACATCAAGCCCAAACAAACCAACAACCAAATCAGTATGAAATATATAGTTTTGCATACCATAGAGGTTTTTTTTCAGGGAATGGATGAATGCTATCATGTCCTAAGAAAATAACAATAAAAAAGTATTTAGTTCAAATTTGTGCCTCAGCTTTTTCCACTGATTTTTATACTCAGATCAGAAGTGCAAAGCCTTTTTCCTAAGAAGAGGCTAAGAACTCCACTTGATGGTTTTTATTTCATCAAGCAAGTAGATATTTCTTTGTGGCGCTTGCAGTTCTGAAGAGAGGACTGCCCAGACTATAAAGGCACTGCTAGGAAAATTGTTCTAATTTAAAGATATGCATTTTCACTGTACAGTCAGTAAATTTCTAAATTACTTCATTACGCTCCAGTCTTTGCTTCATAGATTTCAGTGTCAGAGACAATTTTCATGCTGGGAATTACCATAGCACAGTATCGTCCCCAAACTGTAGTTCATGAGTTTAATGGGATTGGGCTGGGGACCCATGTGAAGCACTCACATTTACAGAGCTTTCAATTTCAAGTTTAATACAGGTGTCAGATGTTCCACAAGAAACCTTTAGTAACTGGTAATAGTCTGCCAGTACTGATATGGTTCATTTCAGGTTTAAAACATTTAGCAAATGAACACCTGTGTGGATTGTTAAAGCACAGAGATTAGTCCATTGCCACTTTGTAACTACTTTGTGTAATAAAGAGGAATAAAAAGCAAACAATAAGGCAAATTAATTTCAAGCCTTGGGAAGATTTGTGTTACTGGTAGAAAGAAATTACTTGAACAAGAATGCACTGAATAAAGAATGATATTATTCAAGTTTAGTTGCTACATAAAGGTAATAGTCAAACAATTTTTTGGAAAAATCTGCTGGTGAATAGGAGATCTGTTTTTGCTGGAGAACGGTGTATAGACTTAAATCTTGATCAGATTATGGAACAGTCACCATACCAGCTATTTTAAGATCACAGGTATTTGATCACAGTGGAATGCTGGCACTGAGCTTTATACAGTTTGTGCTAGTTTCTTTTCTCTATAATTTTAAACTGAGTTTCTTTTGATCTATGTAAGTGTGAATAAATCAGAGACAGGCTCAAAGCATAAATGCAGAACAAGGATATTTTCAATGCTATTAAATTTTAATATCACTACTGGTTCTTTTTACCTGGTTTCAGCTTTCCATCACTAGCTGCAGAGCTTTTTTCAACAAGGCTTGTTATCTGGAGATATGGCCCATCCTGTACCATTGTGAGGACTAATCCTCGTTCATCCATCCTAATATCTGCCATCAATGCTGCAATCTGTGTGTGCTGAGAGAAGTTTTCCAGTGCTGTCAGCTGCTCTTTGAAAAGTGAGAGGAAAACTTTACTACCTGAAGTGTGATATCATGCTTCAATAAAAGGTTTAAGGAGACATTTGAGCAGGTGCTGACCCCATTTAGAAGTGTCCAAACAGTTAAGCCTCTCATCCTTAGTTACTTTAGACCAGCATTGTGTGCTGAGTTGCTGCCAAAAGACTCTCATAAACTTGCTTTCTGCAAATAAATACACTGAAAGTATTTTTACTTAGAAACTTACTTCTTAAAAAGTCACACATTTTGCCAAGAGAAGGAGCGATAGTGCTGTTACTTAAGTATTCATTACTAACGGCAATATATTCAGGGAAGGTAGGGAACAGGGCTCAAAATAACAGAACAGAGGAGTTTCCAGCTACTAAGGACTTCAAGAAAATACTGCATGCCTATAGCAAATTGATTTTTCAAATCACTATTTCTTCCATGCACCATTTTTTTCTGCTTTAAAGGGAATAATTTCAGCTATTTTTCATCAAAAGCCTTCTATTTTCTCCACCCTTAAGAAAATTTGTCAAGCATAGGCGATTTCAATGGGAGGTAAGTACAGGGCTTATCCTCCAAATAACAAGTTCTGCTGATTGCTGTTGAACACTTTAAGATTACTTTACTGATATCTCCATTTTGTTTGTATAGTCTGCCATCTACGTAAAATACTTACATAAAAATAAAACAGCACAGACAATCGCCCACTTGGCTTCCCGGTATGTTCCATATGGACCAGTTGTGCTGCTCTGGAAAAGCAGGTGGGTGTTCACTGTTGGAAGGAAAAAAATTATGCAAGCAATTAGGTGTTTTCCAAGTACCTGTAGATGTGGGGGCTGTTTGTTTCATTTACTTCAGCATTCCCGTACCAGAGTGACAGTATCGAAGGCACAGAGCTATTGTGGCCAAAACCAGGCTGGTTTCCCACATTTGGTGCATTGTTCATTTATTGGCTACAGATTCTCCACAGTTCTGTATAGCTAGATCCATGGAAAAGCATGCCATCAAAAATGGCTGTATTTGGGTGAAATTTCCAGTCACAATTAATTAGATTTCCTTCCAAAGACACAGCACAGACACAACGCCGTGTAGCGCTTCTGAGGGGCTCCACAGCCGCCAAACTTCAGTCCTTCCACTGTCCCTCTTCTCATCAGTGCTACAGAAGCAGCTCTGGAATTTCGCCTCATCCCCAACCTTTCGAAGGGATAGAGAGCAGTGGCTCGGGAAACAGAAGGCAGTTTTTGTGGTGAACACAGACCTGTGATCGTTCCCCAGCCCTTGGTACTGACCGAGCGGCTCATTCTCGGTTCCAAAACAACTCTGGGGATCGCGATGCATGAGGGCCGCGAAGGACCAGGCGGCAGGATGAGTGTTGGGGCTCCCCGGGCGCGGGCCAGGCGCGGCGGGGTCCGCGGGCACCGCCCGCCCCTCACGACAGACCCGCCCCGGGGCACCGCCCACCCCGCCCTCGCCGCATGCCCCGCCCCCTCCCTCAGGCCACACCCA
>VXAZ01009370.1:2773000-2864396 GCA_013399875.1 Gymnorhina tibicen | reverse complement strand
CCGGGGCGGCGGTGGGGCCGGCGTGAGGCGCCGGGGGGAGGCCAGCCCGGGGGGCTGCTGGCCGCGGGGCCGGAGGGCGGCTGGGCCGAGTCCCGGGGGCTCCCGGGGCTGCTCCGCTGGGGCGGCGGCGAGTGAAGCGGCCGGGGGGAGCTGGTGGGACCCCAGCCCCGAGCAGAGCCCCCGCGGTGCCTCCCGGCCGCCTCGGCGGAGCTCGGTCTCCCGAGGGGTCCTGCGGAGCCCCCGAGCCCGCTCTGACTCCGGGAAGCCGAGGGCCAGGGCAGCATCCCTGCCTGTGCCTCCCAGGTGCCGTCACCTTGGACAGGGAATTGAGATCTGTCTCCGCTTAGTTTGCGGCAGGTTTGGAGTCTTTCGTACTACACTGACGTTTCCTTTGTTGCAGGGAAGTTCTTGCTTTCCTTCATCTTTTTTTTCCCCCCAGAATGTTTCCTGCGTGCTGATTTTTATCAGCTTTTAAGCCGAGATCCCATGTGTTTTTTATTTTAGAGTGTGGCGTTGTTATCTTTGAAAGAACAAGGTTTTGTGCATCTGTCTTTCTACTAATGATGTAATTGTTTCTATGAACAATTTATTTCAGTCTGTTGATAAAGACCTGCATGTTGTGATCAGTGGAGCAGGGAGAGAGAACAGGAGGAGGACAGCTCTTTGATCTCATGTCCCAGAGGAACCCAGAGCTCCCTGTCAGGAAAGGAAGCCATCCTTACTGCAGACAGATTAAACTAACTTAACCACTTTGACTGGTCACAGGACCCGAGGGAACAGCATGAAGCTGAGTCGGGGAGGTTTAGGTTGGGTATCAGAGGGTGATTGGGCACTGAACAGGCTCCCTAGGGCAGTGGTCACAGCATCAAGCCTGTGTGTGTTCAAGAAGTGTTTGGACAATGCTCTCAGGCACATGGTGTGATTTTTGGGGCTGTCCTGTGCAGAACTAGGACTTGGACTTGATGATCCCTCTCGGTCCCTCTCAGCTCAGGAGATTCTGTGATTCTGTGACTTTTCCTAAACTTAAAATTTCCAAGCAAACCACAGGTTAGTATAGAGAGAACTGGTCTGGCTGTAAAGACTTCTGTCATAAATACTTGCAGAAGGTTTAAAAAATTTTCTTCATCTGGCTTGCATCTTCCATGCCTAATATTCAGTGCATGTGAACGGACTGCACTGGTTGAAACTGTGTCATATTTCCTTTATTCTAATGAAGCAGAGTATTAAAAACACTGGCTATTAGGGATTGGTGACTGTACTCTGACCAGACTGTACTTATGGCTTATTTGATTTGCTTTTAATTACCTAGTCTAGAACCCGGACTTTCCTACATGGTTCAGAGGAGAGGAACGAGTCCCTTCCCAAAGTGCAGCCTTCAGGAACTCCGTGGGTGACTTCACTGTTCCTCCTGTAGCTAATTGTGATGATGTTCCTGCCTATGGCTAGATGAAATAGTTGGTTCTTTCCTCTTATAATTCCACCTAACAGCAGTGCTGCAGTAATGAGCCCTTCTTCAGGGGCTTAAAGTCAAATAAAATAATATTAATTCCAAATATTGAAATATGTATTTCTGAAGCCCTGCCTCACGTTAGCAGGTCCTGTGCCATGTGTAGGATGTCTCTGTGGATATAGAAATGAGATAACAAAAACTATTCTGAAAAAAGTGCTCATGGAAAAAATGATCCTTTGGGAGCTAAGTACAGTCCATTAGGTTCTTTCCTAAAGAAAAATGTTTTATATCTCTTTGTAATACAAAAATTGTTTCCTAAAATATTTTAAGCAGCAATCATTATTTCTTAGTTCCTTAATGGATGATTACTTAAGAATCATCTGCCATTTCTGAGGTGCAGCTAACAGTTTTAATTAGGCTGGCAAACATGAAATCTGTATGGATTTTTCTGGAGGACTACACCAGTCAAAGAATGTTTTGACAGGCCTAAACCTTTTTTTTTTCTTTGCTCTGTTTTGAAGCCAAACAAATTGTTGTCTTGATAAAACCGTAAAGGAGAGCTAGCTGCCACCCTTAATGACTCTTTTTTAGGTTTTTATTGACATAGGATTCAATGCATTATTATAAGACTTGTGCTTAAAAGCAATACAAATGTATATTTGTGGTGCTTAGACCTTCTAACGGAGCCGTTTGCCCAAACTGTAAAGAAAGGAAGCGTGGAGATGCCCATTGAACCAAGGACTTCCTGTAGTATTGAATTAGGAGGTGAATGTTTTTATGAGTGCCATTCATTACCCAGAGACTGCTGGGGAGCGATATGGCACAGGAGGGCACAGCCCTGATGGTAAAACCTGTCCCAGCTGCTGGTGACATTCAGGGACTCTCAGCAGACAACTGTGCTTGGAGCACATCCAAGGCATCCAGCTTCCATATGTGCCACTAAGAAGCAGGGGTTTTTTTGGAGCATCCTGCGCTCAGCTGGTGAAAGGAACTATTAGGTGAGAGAAAATATTTCTTTGCTTTATCTCTGCCTTCTTAGGTTCATCTCCTGTGGGAATTATTCTATGTTCTGCTTCTACGAGTCAGCCTAGTAGCAAGGAGGAAGGGGAGTAATAGTGTTTCTCTGCTTGGCTGCTGTCCTGGGCGTTCTGAAAGGCAGCATGGAACAGCCTTGTCTTCTCAATACTGCAGCTGTTTGAGGATGGCAGAGAGCAGAGGTCTTGGCAAACCTGGGAAGGCAGCACTGCATTGGCTCATTCAGAGCTGTTTACAGCCACTGAGGTTGGGAACCTGGGCTTATGTTTCAGGGAAAAAAAAAAAGTTCTGATTTGGATGCTAAACTATATGTACCCCTTACTCCAGAGATAGTGATGAGTTTCAGCTAAATTGGATAGCAAAATAAATCACTGGCTTTAAGGCTTCTCTGGAAAATCTAGATAGTTTCCAATATTTTTGTAAATCAATATAAAAGGGCTGATTAGTCTCCTAAATCTTACTCTTAAAGGTAAGTTCTACAGTCACTTGAAAAATGTTGGCTATAAAAATTTCTCCCTAGTAATTATCAGCAAAGGATTGCAACTGAGATTATTGAAGGTCTCAGATGCTTATCTGTCTTTAGGCCAGAGGAACTACACCTTTCTGGATATGGGTCCAAGTCTCTGTTGGGCACTTTTTCTTTATGTAGTTTTGTAAGAATTGTTCATTAACTTGGTTTCGGATATTTCATACATCTTTAAGATGGTAAAGGAAAGATGAAAATTAAATGGATTTTTCTTACGGTGAGTTCTCAGTGAGGTTTTGTTATTCGTGCTGTGCAAGTACAGAACACTGATAACTCCAATCTTGAAACCAGTGGCTGCTCAGTATTCTTGCACTGACTGCCTTTTCTTATCAAACTGACACTCTGTGTGAGAAATAAGGACAGAGTTGGCTTTAATTTAAGCCAATGCCTGAAGTGCCACTGATTTCAGTAGGAAGGAATTTTACTCCTGTATCTCTACACTTGTGCAAAGAACTTTATAAGCTGATAGTTTTGTCTCCATATGTTCCTTTCTTTGTGTGGGAGGGTCTTTAATGATTTTGATATTTTGTCTTCAGTAGGAGAGGAAGGGGGATAGAAGCAGCTCTAGCTTCAGCTCTCAACCCTTTTGTAGGAAAAAGGGGATGAATAGCATGCACAGTTGAAATTAGAGGTGTTAAAAGCTGTACATGTGGGGGGGTTGACAATTTGAAATGCTTTTACAGGGTTTAGGATAGGTCAAGTAAGTCAAGAGAATAATTTAATCAAGTAAAATCTGCCTTCAGAAAGCTAAGCTATCAGTTTGTTTATGTGGCTTAGTCATCCCTTCCTATGTAGCATGATTGTTCATTTGATTCCAATTTACAGAACAACGTGTACCCTTTTTATAGCAGTCGTTAAGTTAACATGGATGGCAGGATTTATGGGTGTTTAACTGATGGGTAACTCCTAAAGCAAGGATTTATCACCTCCTCCTGTGCGGATCCATAGGTCACCAGGGAACACACAGTAGAATGTTATGGCCAGGCCACTCAGCACAGGCCCAGCAGAGCTGACCTGGGCCATATTTGTGTTCAGCAGAGCTTCCATTTTCATCTTGCTTCTGTGACAAAAGTATCAAGGTCACTTGTGTTAGGAATTATACTTCTCATTTGAACTGCCTTCTTTATCTTGCTGTGCAGTAACAGTGTGAGAGTGAATTGTGAAGCTAGAATATGACACTTATTTAAAATGGTCTGTTTACCCAATGCTGCCTTTCTATGTATCTTCCAAAGTGTTACGTGTAGTTCTTGGGGTTTGCATACTCACTTGCATTTTTATTTGTGAAGTATGGTTTCAGATGCAGTGGTCTTACAGAAGAGCAGGCTTTGTGCAGCAGGTCCTCCCTCCTGAGGCAGTTAACTCCCTGCTCCTGTGGAATAAGTTGTCTAGTACTTAGTGAGAAGTTACTGATGTTCAGTGTTATTCCCCTGCATGTCATAGCTCTTCCTGAGGAATTTAGCTTCACAGTCCCAACAGGAACTGTAGCTTTGTTGGGATCAGCTTGATGAACTATCACAGGTGGTGTGACCAAGCAGTGATTCCCTGGCTCCTGCTGAGCTTGAGACCACTGAAATACTTTTCTCTAATTGGAGCACTGACTATACATGGAATAAACCCAAGACCACATGAAGGTGCTCGAATGAAACAGTACTTCTAAATAGAATAGATAAAGTAAATAAAGTATCCACAACTTAAAGAGGGTGTAAACTTGGGTTCCAGCTGGAATTATTGTTCTAAGTGAAGTCGTCTGCTCGAAAAGTAGTGGAATGTAAAAATCAGTATGGCATATTACCAGTGACTTCTGCCCTTTAGGGCCTGTGCTGAGAAACTGCTCATGTACAATGTTCCCCTGTGGACAAGTCATGGTATATAGCAGCCATTGTGCTGTCCTCCGAAGGAGAAAGTGTTTGGTTTCTGTGATGTGTGGGTAGTTGGCTTTTCAAAAACTGTCTGTAAAAGGGTTCTGGTGATCATTTGTTAAGCACCTTGCAATATACTCAGAACACAGTGTGCATCCCCCAGCTCTTCTCAGTAGCGACTGATGGGACATGATAGGAAGCAATTCTACGAAATTACTTTTTCCTAATGTTTTTTGTGCTATCATGTAGTGACTGTGACAGGAGAAGTTATTTGCCCTTTCATGAACCTGTTTGGATTGCATGCTGAGAATACAAAAAAAAAAGGAGGATGATACAGAGAATGAAGATTTATGTACCATCAGGTCCTAGAGGTGAGTGCTGAAAAGCAATCTCCAAAGCCATCTGAACATCAGAGTGTTAAAATTAGATTCTGGGACATAATTTTCAGGAAAACACATTTATTTGATGGATGCTCCCAGGTGTGTGAGGAAGGAGAGAAAGGTGGTGGTGGGTTGTGATGTGTTGTTGATCCCTACACTGAGGGATTAGGACCTGCTGGTCCTAAGATGCAGCACTTGCATTTCAGAAATGTTGCCAATGCCTTAAAAACAACAGTACAAAACCCAAACAAGAACAAGATTCTGAACCCCATATAATCTGAATACTCTAACAAGAGTGGCCTGTTAATAGGTCTGCCTGGACTGGGGGGGGTCAGTGCCATCTTTAAAATGAACATTTCCATTCCACTTTGTGTCTGTAGATGTCTTTCAAGTGGATGTAAAAATGTGACAAAGCAGAGTGTTTGAATTGTGCTTGGGTTCTGTAATCGACCAGGCCTTAAGGCACAAGAAAAATCAATAGAAAAGCATTGTTGTAATGAATTAATTTTGTGCTTACTCAACCACTCAGCATTTAAACATATGGAACTATTTTATGTGTAGGAAGACTCTCATGAAAGAGAACTGTGTCAGCCTGGTTATTTGAGCCTGCCAGAGAAGACATGAGAGAGCCAATTGTTTTTGTCCGTAGAAGAACTGATGTTTTACATCTGCTTTTAACAAATACACACTAATGCTGCTCCTGTTAGGTGCACGTTTTGTTTTCTCTTTAGCGTGTGGAAGTACAAAATTATTTGTTTGCTTTCCGCCAAATCCTGCTGAATTCCTCACTCTCTAATTAGCATTCAAGAGTTAGGTAAGAAATCCCTGATTATAGAGTACAGATCTGGGAGCCAGCAACTTTCAAATCTAGCATCTGGCACGGCTGACTTTGGATGTTGGCGAGTTACTGTGGTAGTACCCCAGTTCCTTCCTCTGTGAAACAGAGGTGCTGTCTTTATCACAGTAACTTCTGTTAGCATTAGCAGCGAAGCTTTAATTTTGTTTCGTTTTATTTTTTTTAACTTTTGTTTCCTGTCACAGTTTTACTTTATTAGACTGAGGGGGGAAATCACATAATAACAGGCATTTCATTTGTCTTTTCTAATAGTAGGTGCTTTGGATAAGGTACTTGAGTTTCAGATATTTGGAATAACGTTTTTTGTCTTTATTTACTTACCAGCAGTGTGCACAGTTCCTACAGAATTAAATTCTATTCAGTGTGTGCAGATACAGATTTGTTTTCTGTCCATCCTGTGCTTTACTCAAGAAGTATGTAACTGTAAAGCTGCTTTATACACAGATGGTTTGTCTGTGGGAAAGGTGCCTTGTTCAGACTTCAGCTTTGTGGCTTCAGGAAGTTACCTGAGTTTGATCTGTTTTTTTAAATCAATTTAGGCCTGATTTGAGATGTGTGTATTACATTTGTTGCCACAAACTTACACTGAAATGAAGACAAGAGTAACTTAAATGTATTGAGCCTTAAAAGTAAGGATTCAATAGTGTGTACTGCAAAACAAAATTTTTAAATTGTCTGAAATAATAAAAAAAAGGAATCCTGTTAATGGCTGCAGCTTATTAAAAACATTTGTATCATTTAGTTTCCAGCCAGCACTTACATGTGAGCAGCATTATGTAAACTCCATTTGTACTTTTGCCAAAGCAAAGAAGATCAGTAGGTCAAACTTTCAAGCTTGACCTACTTTTTTTTTCATAGGTTCCTCACAACAGGTCAACTTCTTCCCATTTATTTTCATGCAGTGCAGTGCAGTGTGTAGGATTTTCATCTTAGGCAGGAGTTCTTCACCTCGTTCTTGAATTCTTTTCCAGCAGTGGTTGAGGCCTGTGTATTTCAGAAGAATGTAACTAGAGTGACTCATGGATGAGGAAGTATATTGAACTTCACAGAGAATAAATGCTGCTATCTATTTTAGAAACAGATACAAAATGATGTTTGTAGTATGGTGGAACAAACACAATATGGAGGCTGTTTTATTCTTCTGCAAAGTAATTTGGGAAAACTATAAAATGATTTAAATTTTTTAGTTTATACAATTTTTAAATGTAAAAATAAATTTCTTATTACCTAGTTGTAAGTTGTTATTATTGTAATTCAGAGTGCCTACAAATTTAGTAATTGACAGAGTTTTTTAATAGTAAGGGCTATATGCAGGAGAAAAGTTCTTTGATGATTTTGCAGCAATCCCCTTGTGTATGCTCCAGCTGCTTTGCTCAATTTCACTTTTCTTCCCCAAGCCTCTGACTGAAGGAGATACACACAGATCTGAAAAACTGGAGATATGGCCAAGAAGAGGATCTGTGCAGGGTACGTGTCTATTTTAAGGAGAAGGGAAACAAGCTAGACTGGCACAGCAGTGATACTGGCCTGATCCTGTAGGGATCCATATGGAATCAGCGGTCATCGGTTATATCCCTTCCCAGTGTGAAGCTTTTGGGTTCTTCCTATGAGATCATGTTTTATTTCCTGTCTGATGTATTGTCTTGTATATACTTTTAAAATTTTGTAGATAGAGTTGATGACAAGAGTTTGGTCTCTCCTGGGTACCCTAGGAAACATCTGTTTGTCATGGTTTTTCTCTGGGATGGGCTAATCCAGTAGGAAATACTTGCTGCTGAGAGTTTGAGGTTCAAGATTCATAGAGTGTGTAGAGCCTGGTTCCTGTCTTTGAGCTAAACATACTCAGTCTATTACATCCTTGGGGTGAACTAAAGTGCTCCCTTGTGAGGGCATGGAAAGCCTCCCAGCGATGCCCTGCAGTATCCAAAGCCAGCACAACACAGTGCAGTAGGCAACAGCTGGCTGCTACCCAAGAACCTCACGGTAGCTGCAGTTCTGTGCCATAAATTACAAAGCACTTTGGGATCATTAAGGGTGACAGTCTCTCAAGGTGTAGTGATTAATACCACACTTGGATGTTTAAGTACTTGTCCAGTTGAAGACAGTTCACTTTAGGCCTTGAACTTACTTGATGGGGAGCAATTCTTTGTGCCATTGTTTGCAAACTGCATTAGGAGGCCTGGGCTGTCTCTGAGCTTGGTACATCCAAGAATTTAATAATCAAATGACAGTGTTCATAGACAGTAAAGTCAAGTGGTTTATTTCTGTAGTGCTCATCCTGGAGCCAGCTTCCCAGTTTGTATTCTTGCAGTTCTCACTCCTGGGCTTTCCATTCTTTTGCCCAGGTTGTTCTTGAATGGTTTCCACTTCTCTTGCTGTGACTACTTTCTGCTCTTGGCAGCAATGTAATTGGGTTGTATTTTAAGGAATAGGTATGGGATCAGAACAGGACAGCTGATCATTCAGTGTACCTCAGAACTGCTTTGCTATGAATACTTCAGAAGGGCTGCTTTGAACCTAGATTCTGCCTACTTTTCTCAAATTGATGGCATATATACTAATGTTATTAGGATATCTTAGTGAAACTGCTTGCTTTCAATAAAATCTTTGTATACATCTGAAATGAGAGGGATCCTGACTTCATTTATAGGCAGGGCGAATGTACAAGTAAGGGGGAATGGTTTCATCTGTAACTTCATCAGTGTGAGCTTAAAGTATCGAGCATTAACAACCTTTAATTGTAATGTCTTTATACCAAAGTAAAGTGAAAAAAACTCATAAAGGGTTGTCATGGGCTTCAAGTTTCCTGAAGGATGACTTTTGTATGGTGGGTGACTTGTTTGACTTGAAAATTTGCTTTGATGTTCGGTCTTCTCTATACAAAATAGAAATACTCTAAATTGGGCGTTAAGAGGTATCTGTTCTCAATCATAGACAGTAATCCAACAGTATTCCCACGGTCAGTGGAAGTGTCAGCTCCAGAACTGCAGCAGTGGAAGGAAGATTTCCTTTCTTGTAGAGGAGAAAATGCACTGCTGCTTCCTCTGTAGGCGTTTCATGCTGTGGGGGAAGAGAAGTCACAAGGGTGAAGAAAGAACTTTTTTATTTTCCTTAGGTTGAATTGCATTCTGAAACGAATTGTGCACCTAAATTCATGCGTTAATGATGTGCTCTCCATTGTAGAAACTCGTGGGAAGAAGCATGTTTCACTTTGTTTTTTAAACCCACACTTAATTCACTTCAAAAACTATGCAACAAGATTGTACAGGAAACCTGAAAAGACTGAAAGGCCAAGGATTTCTAATGTGGTCCCATAAATTCTTTCAGTGGAATATTACTGGGTCACTCAACAATTTCAAGAAGCACCCTGAAGCTTAATACGTGAAAAATGGTGAAATAAAGAGAGTAAAGGCCAGAAAGTAGCAGTTGCTGTTTTACAAACAGAAGTCTGTTGACTTATGCCCAATGTAATCTGAAGTAAATGTTCTCTGTAAGTAGATGTTCAGTAAGATGAAGTTGGTGATAAGGACAGAGCATCTCTTGGTTGTTCATATAAAATCTAAAATTAGAGTGAATCTGTTTCAGAATGTCAGTGTAACAACTGTGTAAACATTTGTTAACAGATATGTTCTTTGGAGCACTATATAACATCTGGTTGCTTTTTAAGAACAGTTCTACTTGCTCAGAAAGGACTGAGCCTTGCTGTTTCAATAAAGTCGTATTTTATTTCAGTAAAGTGCAAATTTAACTGTTCAGGAATGGTCTGTCTTCTGTTATACTAGTAAAAGAGAACCCTCCAGACTCTAACAGTCTATTTTTGTAGATGCCAATTTGTGATAAGGGAGAAAGTGTTATCACCACACAGACAGCACCTGTTAATTGCCTAAATAATTCAGGCTTAAATTATGCAGGCTTCTAAAACAAGGACTTGCCCTAGCAAAAGCAATAAGAAAATATATACTTTAGAATAAATCCTGCATATGCTTCCTGCATTCCTATTCTTCTTTGGTTTTAATGTTTTTGTTGTGATGGGAACAGCAAGTAAATGCCTAAATTTGAGAATTATTACTGCAGGAGAAGGTTGGGGTTTGGTTTGTTTCAGTTTATTTTCCAGTTTGCCTTTTATATTGGTGGGGGCTTAAAATGTTAATTAGCCAGGAAACTGTGTGCCAGCAGTCCTGAATGCAGTTAAGCTGTATCTCAGTCTGTCTTTCAGCACATCAAGTGTTACTTGTAGATAATGAAATCTTGGCCCTGTACCTAATCCCTGTTTGAAGTGCAGTTTAACCTGAATTCCCAGTTGTTGCAAGCATGTCATACACAGATTTGGCAACAGTTAAAAAGCGCCCGTAGGAATAAAAACTAAGGCTAAGTTTCATTTTGCTTGAAATATTATTCTGGTTGCAGTGAAATACATCTTTGGGCAAATAGAAACACATCTTCAGCTGACAGAAGTGCCCTATGAAAAAAACAAGTCTAGCAGACAGAGATAGGCTCTTTTATATCCCCAGCCAGGACAGTGGTGGTAACCTGTGTGTCCAGGGAAGGACTTGCCAGACCAGAAATATGCTTAATCCTTTCCATTTTTCTAGCAGTTCTAATGAAGGATTACTTCTACCTGCAAACCTCCCTTCTCATGTCCTCGTTGCTATAAATACAATCCTGCCATCAGTTATGTGATGTAAAGAAACTGCCACATTCGTTAGTACATTTGGCTTGGGTTTTGAATGCTTCGTTCTTTATTTAGTGTAGTCTGCTGTACTTTCAGGCAATCTGGGCCTAAAATATTCTGTCAGTAGTGGACCAAGAGAAAGTTACGCTCAGGTGTAGGCAAGCATTGAAGCACATAAGGTGTATTTAGGCTGAGTGTTCGCAGAACAGACACCTAAACTCTGCAAATGTGTTTCTAACCATACAAATGCCAAAAGGCATTTCAACGCTTCTCTTTTCACCTTCACCACTGGGTGATTCATGAGGCCATGGAAGAGCCAGATCAGTGGGTGTCCTTGGAGCATGTCTGATGCAAGCTGAGATCGGTGCAAAGCACAACAGTTGTATCTGACAGAGGAAGGTGATCCTTATTCCTCACGAATTTAATTTGCTAAAATGCATAAGCAATCTTGAAGGCAGAGCCAGGACCTGAGTTTTCCCCCTACCTTTGTCACTAGGTTAGGGAAATTGCTTTAGGCTGTAACCAGGAAAGTTGATATGTACTTTCTCTCCATGAATAAAAAGAGGGAGAACAATAGGGTACTTTACTTGGGGTGGTTTGGGAATTTTGGCGTATCCATCTTGATCTGCTTGAGCATATCTAATAAGTTTGAAACTCAGCTAACTTGATGAAATGATGCTTTTGGATATGCAGGACTTAGAAATGGAAGGCTCTGAAGTCCACTTACTGCCAGCCTGTGAACAGACCATCTTACAAGACACCTGTGTGGAAGGTGATCTACTGCACTGTGAGATCCAGAACTTCTGTGTTGTTCTGGCTGGGTTGTGTTCGTACCACATGGCAAGCTCTGGTGCTGCCATTTCTGCCCCAGCTTGGCCACCTCGTGTCACTGGCTCCTGTGCATGATGCAGCCTCAGAGAGCTGCACATCAACCATAGAGTTGTGAGGTGCTGAGCAGACCATTCCTGAGCAGGTTGGGGTAGGGTTGTGTGGTGTATTGGATAAAGAGGTGTCATTTTACAGCTCTGTCTGAAGCCAGATTTACCTAACTGTTCAAAAGAACACAAGCTCGTCAGATGTTAAATGGCAGAACAGCTGTAGGTGTCATAGCTTGTGGCTTTCAACTGAACATATGGCATAAAATGGTGTAGCTGACTACAAAAATCACTTTTAAATATTGACACTGCCTTTGATCTTTCTTTTTTTAGGCAGTGAATTTTGTCAACTTTGAGTAGCTATACTTTGGTTGGAGGAAAAATGGAAATAACTGGATTCTTTGTTTGTGTTTTAAACTAAATAAAACATTGCTTTCTTATTTTAGGAAAGTTCTCTCTTTTTTTCAGGCCCTTGCCACTTCAGGAACTGTAAAAGATTCTAGTCACTGACAAAAAACTGTTCCATTGTGAAAAATGCTTATAGTGTTAGAAAATAAACAACCAGAAGGATGCAACTTATTAAAAATCCTTTTAACCAACATTTAATTAATGTTGTCTTCTGAAGTAGGAATGAATACCTTCTTCTGAAGGAAAGAATACCTTCAACACAGGCTGATTTCTTGGCTCTGATATGTGAGAACACACAGCCTTTGTTGTGTCAGGAGAGTTGTTCCTGTATTAGTGCCTGAGGGTAGCTCTTAGAGAGTCTGGTGGTCCATCTCAAAAAAAAAAAAAATTAAAAAAAAAAGAGGGGTTGCAAAAGGAAGAAAAACATTAAATAAACCCAATACACAAGCAGCAGGGCATTGAAAGTTACTAGAATTCAGAAATAAACTCACTTTTTATTGGTCCAAATGTCCGCCATTGAAGCATCCCTCAGAACTAATGTACCCTAATGATTGTCATCTGTGGTAATAAACTTCTCTAATATGTGGAAGTCTTTCGCAATAGATGGCCCCCGATTTTTTTTTCTCTTTGGGAAAGGAAGAGGGAGGGAGAAGACTGTGGGTTTTTTGGAGGGGAGATTTGGTTTGCATTAGGCATGATACAAACACAGAATAGAAAAATTTTGAGGCGACTTGGCACCAGATGTTCTTCAGCAGCAAGGCAGGCTTTTCTGCTAATGTACCACAACTCTTTTGACATTGGCTTTAAACTTTAAAATTTGGAATTCTTCTCTTTAAAAGTCAGTAAGATTTCTAAGGAGTGCCAAAAATGGTACCTAATAAATTCAATTAACTGGAAATTAAGATTGTTAAATATAATTTAATTGGTAGGTTTCTCATCGCTGACATAAGCTGGGTTTGAAGCCAGGGATATTACCTCACCTGTGTGAATGTTTTTAAGAATACTTCGTTCCTGAAGCAAGTCAACATCCTTTACATCTCTAGACCAAGAAGGATGATGCATTTCAAAGCTGGTTTGAAGGAAGAGAGCATCAGATTTGAGAGGAGGGGATAAATGGAGTAGATTAGAAATAACAGATTGTATAACATAATCTTGCAACGAGGACTCTTACAACAAGATTCTTTAAAAGAGGCCCTCTAGATATAGCAGGGACTTTGCCAGTAAATCTAGGTCTTTATTGAAAACTGACTTTTTAACATTGTATAAGTATTTTTTAGGTGTTTGCTTCATACCAGTAGAAATCCAGTGGGTGTATGAATTGATCTTGCATCTGGTCTTCTTCAAAGTGAGAAACTCCAAAGCTTTCTTCCCGGGGTTATGATACCTACTAGATGATTTGAGGGACAAATTGGAGTGAAGGCCAAAAGCATAAGATTTGGCATACACAAAAGGCAGGAAAGATAATTTATAATCTGTTTGTTTTGATCTCTTCTATATTCTGTGCCTTTGCAGCTGATCCTCTTTCATTCTTTTCAGCCTTCCTGTAGATCATCCTTTAACATTCATAAATCTTATTTTAGTGAGTCTTGGTTTCCTATTAATCTACTACCTGAACAACATACTGGAACATCCGCAGTGAAAGAATCAATCTGTTCTGCTACATCCTGAATACTGTACTTGCATGGTAACCTCAAAGTTATTTTAGCAGCATAAGTGCTAAAAAGCATCTACTCAAACTACCTCACAAAAGAAGTAATTATTTATGTAAGAACTGTACCAGACGTTATATTCTCATGCTTGATTAGAAACTGGCAGTTGATCTTATCTTATATTTTGATTCTTTTGTATACCCTTTATAGCTATTTAGGTGTTAACTCAGTTACTGTGTTGTCCTACAACGACTGAAGCACAAATGTGAAGACAAGGTGTTCAACTTTCTTATAGTTACTTAGCTGCAGTTAATTATGTGTATGTGCTGTTTTAAAAAATGCTCTGATATGATGTTATTTGAGGCTGTAAACTTTTAAAAATTGCTTTAGTAGGTCAAGGTTGAAAAATGAGATGAGGACTGTAACTTACAAGGCTGTAACTGTGAGCAGTTGTAGATACAAAGCGGTTCTGGGAGCTGTGCCTGTGGGCCTCCTTCAGTGGGACCTGACATACAGAGACCCCCTGATTCTGTTCCACTCTTACAACATGGGCCTTGCCTTACAGGATCAAGTGGTCTTCCCCACCGTGGTTAATTCTTTTTTCCTCCTTGGTTTTGCAAACCAGCAGGATGCTGTTATCCTTTTCCCCTTCACACCAGAGGTGATGCTTATCCTACAAAGGTATAGCTTTTCCCCTAACCTTCTGCATTGCTTATTCTGAGCGTGACTAATCTCATAAGAGGGTACAGGGCCTGATTTCTGATGGAGTTTTGTACTGGAATAAGTAGAATTAACTGTGTGGAGTACCTCCGAGGCTGTGGCAGGGCATGATCAGTAGTGTCAGTTCCCTGGATTTTGGGAAAGGCAGAAGGGAGAGCCCTCTGTTTCCAAGGAACTAGAACCTAGACTAGAGAATTCATAGAAATTTTGCCCAAAACAAAATACATATAAAAAACCTAAATAAGTCATTCTCTCTTCCCCCTTTGTATAGCAACATCACTTCAAGTGCCTCTTGCAGGAAAATAAATTCCATATGTAAGAATGGGAAACATCCCACTTCAACTGCCAAATTCCTTTGATGACTTTGAAACTTTTCTTCTTGGAAGTCCCTCCTCCTTGTTTGCTGTTAGGGGTAGGTGCATTGGAACTATTCTTTCCGTGCTGTGTTGTTTTTTCCTCTCAGGAATTCCTCGGCTACGCTTCGCTCACTTTGTAAGCAGTCTTCTGTCAGAGAGCTTGGTTGCAGGCAAGGAGCAGCAAACATGTTAAAGGCAGGGTGGCCGAAGCCAACTTGATGGTTATCCTTAACACTGGGGCATGGAATTAGTCTGCCATGACCAAATCACTGTGTTTTCTTTACACCTTTCAAGTTTCCACTTGGATTGGCAACAAGCTTCAGCTGTGCTCGTTGCTGCAGCCTGTTCCTCTTGGATGGACCTACACCTTTTCCCGTTCTGGTTTATCAGCTCAATGGAACTTAGAAATTCTCCAAAACCAAGCTGTCCTTGTCTGTGGCCCAGTGAGAGTTACAGGGAATGGCTTCACTGAGCTTGCCCTTAACTTCACATATGTCATTCCCTGGCATGTGACTGTTACCTAACCAGCAGCAATGAATGTTTTAGTGTGCCCAAATAACACAGCTCCGTGTACTGTGCTCATTACTAAAACATAAAACTTTGCAGTGTCCTTGCCACACTGGCAGTGCTCTAACATTCATGTCACCAGCACCTCATTAAGAAACCTCTAAACTGTGCTTTTCACTTAGCAAAGATGGTTTAACAAGTCCACAGTACACTAAAGAAAAGTATCTCCTTTGTGCAGAAACTGCCGGGCACAACTGGCATTTCCAGCAGCACCACCCCATTTCATCAGGACAGTGAGGGAGGGAGAGCAGGTGGCTCTCAGGGGGCAGTTCCGTGTTTTAACCCCCTCACAAGGCATATTGGCCCATAATATTTATTTAATGTTAGTATTGAGCATTTTGCTAAGGATGTGGTTGATGTATGGGAGGTAGAAATAAGGAAGCTGTTGTCAAGGAGTATAAGAGGTTGCAGATGCATTTAAACCCAAGGAATAGCATTTTCTCTAAAATGATACGAAAGAGTAAACACATTTTCAGCTTGGGACAGTAGGGAGAGTACAGAGGAGGAGCAGGTACCCCAGGCTGAGCAAGAGCAGTTCTGAGGGTTTGTGTCTTGGATCTTCATGTGCCAGCATAGCTGCTGAGCTCTGAGACCTCCTAACATGTGAGCCCCACCTCATTCACTGCATCTTGCTTTTACCATATTAGTTGTTTCTTGTGCTGTGGTAAGCTCCTCATGGCAGCGGCACCTCTGCTGTGTCCATCTGGCACGCTTGGTCCCGCGTGTCCTGGCACTCAAATAACAGATGAACAGTGAACATCTGAATGGCCATTATTATGCTGCTGCTTTCCAGCCGTGCTATCGCTGTGCCACTTTTAATAATTCAGAAGTGATGTAGAGGAGGGGGAGTTAAAGGGCTGCAGCAATCTTTGTTTCTCTCCATAGAGTGTGATTCCTCCTTGGTGGCTCTGTAGTTACCAGGGAAACGGGAGAGGGATGGCAGAGCACCGCGGGGCTGGAGTGGGACTTGGGGGTCGGCTCCCTGGCAGCTGCACATCTGCACCAGGGGGGAAAATGAGGGCTTGCCTTTCCTTGGTTTGGTGCCTTTCCCCCTCTTTTCCACAATGGTTTTGTGAAACTTAATTGTTAAATAGGTGATGCTCCCCAGCGTTGGTGTATTTGTTGAAGAGTCTTTTTATCATTAATTCTAGTAAAAATATGCAGTGTCAGAAAATGAGGATTACTGGTGGTTTGGAGGAGTTGGGTGATCACAAAATCTTTCTCTGAAATTAACTGGAGCCCTGGTATAAACAGACTGTCACTACTGAGAGGTTGTTTAATGTGTTTGAAATGCTTTGGCACTTCAGGGAACAGATTTACTGGAAGAGACTAAGGACCACTTCAGTAACATTTGCTCAGTGCAGCATTCTCTGATTTGATAAAGGTCGAATTTCATTTTTAGTAATTAGCATATCCATCCTAATCACCTCCTGCTCTCTCTGTACTGACCTGAATAATGCCAGTCTCGGAAGCTCTGGGGAGAGAGGCCGGTGAGAGCAGGGGAGCAGCCCCTGCACCTCGGGATTGTCACCGTGGCTCCCGAGAGCTGAGCCGTGCGGGCAGGGGGAGGTGGGTGGGCAGCTGTGTTTACTCCACTGCACATGTTCAGGGCTGGATCCATCTTTCAGCTGCCTAATCTACTGGCATTAGCTGTACTGTTTGTTCCATACCTGCCCTAGGTGCTTCGATTTTCAGCAATTATGCTGAAGTAGTTGTGAGAGGATGACTTAAAAACCCTTTACTTACGGATCAGTGGAACTTGGTGATTGGTTTGAGATGGGCTGTTGGGCTCTCCTCTAACTACAGGCAGAAGGACTCTGCAATTTCATATCTCTGTCCCTCTTTTCAATGAGAGTCTAGATAAGGTGAAACAAGATTTTCTGTAACAAGTTAGTTTGTTTGCAGCTGCCTGGCAACTGTTTGCTTGATTGCTTTAGAATGGGACCAACAGAATAAAATACCAAATAAACATGCTCTTCTTTTGAATTTCATGGCAAATAAATACTGTTTTTCCACACCAGAGACTTGAAGTCTGAATTCAACAGATTTGTCACTGTGGGACGAGCCCTGAGGTTTCATTTCCTTGTGCCCAGTTTATGCACACAAGTGAGGTATTCTGTATAGTCAACTTTAACTGAATTTATGAGCACATAATGGGGTTGATTTTCCAGTTACCTTTGTGAAACCTTCAGAAATGGTTTACAGACCTCTTGCCCTCCATTTGCCTCCCTAGAGTCTGCACACTCAAGGTTCAAAACCTTGAGTATGGAGTATATCTACTTCAGATTCGTAATCCATAAAGCAGAATTAAGAAAAAATACTGTGTATATGCTACCAAGGTTTTAGCCATAAAGTTCAGTATATTTCCTTCAAAATGTCAGATTCTGAAATTTAATTCTGACACTTTAAAACTCTGATTTAAAAAAAAAACTAACAAAACAAAACAAAAAACCTCACCAGACTGAAACAATACACTTGGGCACCAGAAGTGGTGTTTAGGAAACCATCCTCTGAATAGTTTCCTGCAACTATCCTTGTGTATTAAGAAGGAATGCTACTCTGGTACTCACAATTCAGAGATTTTTAGTCTCCTTTTCTTCATTTTCAGTTCTGGGTTTTTGGTTTAGGAGGGGTTTTTTTTGAGAAAATCACCTTTTGGAGTAGTAGATGTTGATAGTAAGAAAAATTGCATTGAAAAATGATAGTTCAAGATGGAGTTCTCTTGTGTTTCCTCTAGATATGGCACTACTGGGCTTAGCTTTGGTTCTCTCTGAATCTGACATGTTAAATGTGCTCTTGTTAATTGAAAAATATCTTCAATATAAACTGCAAATTGCATCTGCAAGATGAAATAGTTGTCTCTTGCTGATACATGCTCATCTCCAGCAGCTGTTTTTCAGTTGCAGTTAAGACACAAAATGGAACCAAGTCCAGCAGAGTCACTCCTATCACTGTTGCTTTTGCCAAAGTTAAAAATGCACTAAATTATTGCCACTGAAGTCAGGAGAGGTCTTTGAATTCAGAAAACATCTATTGAGTGTATGATGTCATTTTTATGAAGTCATTCTTTGATTAGAATTGCAGTTCAGAAGAAACTGACTTCTGCTGTAAGGATAGTGAAATTGTTGTTAAATCCTAGTCTTGCAGAGTGATTGGGATTAATTTCCTGTTCTATGATGCTGCAGTGAATAGCCTCTTTATCCCCAAACTACAGGAAACTGCTCAGTGTTTTGTGTGAGTTTCTGCAGTGTGTGTGTTCCAGGGAGCTTGACTTTTAAGGACACAGACACATCCCCCCGTGCCCCAGCAGCTGATGTGCAATGAAAACATTGCAGGCTGTGGAAACATTGCAGTTCATGCAAAACTGTACAGTGCAGGTGTGGAGCTGTGCAGGGCTGCCTGAGTAACCCTGGCTCAGGTTTGTGTGACCCTGGTGCACAGCAATGGTGTGATTGCTGTGTATCTGCAGTAGAAAATGACAACTTTATTGGGTTTGTAGTTGTTCAGTTTTTAGCTGAAAGTTCATCCCTGAATCTTTCAGTCGATGGATGTGTAATGAAAAGGACATACCTGAATAAGACTGAAATTTTGTAGTCTAAACAAAAGTTGCAAGAATACGTCAACAGAACTGATAATGGTTTTGGGTTTGGTTCTTCTCATCCTTCCTGGGATGTGAAGCAAGACACCTAATAAAACTCCAGACATCTAATAAAACATGATATGCTGCCTCCTAACCCAACAATTCTAAGCCCAGAAGCTGATTCTGCTGGTACTCATTGCTGAGGTGTGAGCGGAGAGGATCTGTAGAAACTGGCTCCAGGGTGCCAGGAGGTGTGTGCTAGGACTGGTTACCCTTTGGACTATTGGCTTTCTCCTTTGTTTCGTGCTTTTTTTTCCCACAAAAGAGGCTAGAAAGTACGACAGATGTTTCTCCCTCCGAAGTACATGCTAAACCTAAGCTTCCCAGTCTCACTGTAATTGTGTCTAAGTTGCTCTCTTTCTATTTGAAACAGGTCAACTAAAACAATATTTACTTGAGGTAATTTGTGGAGAAAGATTTTGACTCTAATGCTGTCCACTGTTAGGTTTTGCTCCTAATGTAGATAAAGGATAATTGTGATTATTTAGGATAATAGTTGAGAAGAAAGGATAAAATTGAGAAATCTAGAACTTAATGTTTAAGAGACATTGGAAGAAATGGATCTTAATCTTGCAAGTTAAATTGGGGTTAGAAAGATAACTTCAATATTAAAGCTCACTAAAAGCTTCTTTATGAGTCTCAAAAGCCTTGACTTGGATTTAAAAGAAGATTCTTTTTTATTATTATTTAACAGAAAATACATCATTTCGGTTAAATCTGTATGGTTCCTGTACCGATCTTATCCTTTTTCTAGGATCTTTTTGATAGATCTTTTGTGTAGATATCCCAGTTTCTGTGTGCAGTAGCTCTTGTTAGCCAGTCTTGCGTGGAGGGACTCTTTTTAATGAGTTATTGTAAGAAGTGGGGGTTTTTTGTAATGTTTTAAAAATCATACGTGACTCAAATGCAGTTTCTGCTGCAAGACTCAGAGGCTTAACGCTGTATTTACAGATGAGGGAAAAAGATTTGACAATTAAAAGCATTTTAGGGGGCTACAACTCATTTTATTAGACTGTAAAAGTATTTCATCTTGCACAGATGAGGGAGTGATCCTCTATGCAACTCAGCTACCACGTTAGCAGATATTGGCAGGCTTTTTTACAAGCGCTTTATCCCTTTGATTAGACCTTGATTACCACTCAGGAACCAGATGCAGCTTGCAGCCATCTCACTCCAGCTTGTGCAAGCGTGTGATGAAGGAACATGCAGACAGGTGTTGATAGCATGCCCCCATCCTCCGTGTTTGAAAGGCTCACTAAGGTTCATCAAAGAAAGAATCCCTTACTTTGGAGCAATTCTGAGCTGTGGTTTGCAATTGAGCGCCCCTCAGAGAGGATTTTGAAAGTTTACTTGCCTCTCTGCTATGTATTTTCAGGTGCTCTCACAGTTGGCCTTGTGCGACAGTGTCAAACCATCCATGGACGTGACAGGACCTGTATTCCTCCACGGCTGCCTCCCGAGTGGGTCACTACGTTATTTTTCATCATAATGGGAATCATTTCACTAACTGTCACATGTGGCTTGCTGGTGGCTTCCCACTGGCGAAGAGAAGCTACTAAATATGCCCGCTGGATAGCTTTCACTGGAAGTAAGTGACCTCAACTGCACAGTTGACCTGTATGCAGGATAAACTGGTGGAGTCTGAAATAACACCATAGTGTTGGAAAGGAGCAAAGTGCATAGGGCTCCTGCTGTGCAAAACATTCCTTCTCTTTAAATATCACATCTGAGGGAAAAATCAGTCTTCAGAAATAAAGGGGTTGGTATCTCAAGTGACTGCAACTGAGAGGGAATAATGGTGTGAAAGAAAGGAAGGCCTGACCCCTTTACCTTCCTTGGGCAGTGCCATTAATTGACCTAAGAAAACGAGCAGGGATAGAAGAGGTCAGTCCTGACTTGGGTGGCTGTAGTATTTCATACTTCCCCACTCCCATATATCTAGGACTTAATCCTAGCAGCATGAAATTAGTGAAAATTCCCTCTCCGAGGCAGAGGAGGCAGTTGGTACATCTGAGGTAACCTGTCCCTTCCTTAGGCGTCTCGTGAATACCTGGTTCGGGGTTGAGGCTGGTTCAGTCCTGCTTCATGCTCACAGCAGCTGCTTTATTCAGAGTATCTGCATCCTAATTGGCTATGCAGGAGGATTGCCCACTGCAGAGCATCTGCTGTGCTTCACAGCACTGAGACTTCTGCTTCCAGAAGTGACCTGCAGCCGTGCTTTAGCCAGAGGGAGGAGTACCAGTGCTTTTCTGCCTCCCCTCATTCTGCTCTGCATGAGCACCAGTGTAACTCCTCGCAGCTGAGCCCTCTCCAGCCCTGTGTTTGCACGCAGGGAAACATATCCTGTGGCTACTTCAGTGCAAAAGAAAAACAGTTGTAATGAGCAAAGGGAATAACTTTCAAACTTCCTTTTCTTGGTGTGTGTTACAGGCTTAGCCCAACTGTGAAATGGTGCCTTAATGGTGGGGATGACAGCATGAAAAAACTCAAAACCTGAGGGCTTTTAGATTGACTTGAATTTTGACAAACCACTAAAGGTAGTGTGAACACTAACTAGAAAATGCAAGTTTGTGGTTTACACGGGCATAAATAAGGTTTAATGGAACTCTGTGACATCTAAGGATATCTAATACGAGTAAGATTTAACCTTGGTTTTGGGAAGGCAATATTATTAAAAAGTGCTCAGCTTCAACAAAGGTACTTCACTGAGGCACTTGTACAATCAAAGCCATCTTTCTGACAACGTTGCTACACAGCATATTAAATTAATAGTGCAGCTCTTGCAGACAGTGGAGCTATTGAAATGCTGTATCCGTTGTGATTGACTTTCATTTATTTTCCGGTGAATTATTAAAATACAAGACCTGAGTATTACTGAATATTCCATCCCAGCTTTTCCAGTGCACCTGTTTATCTATACGTATTTCATGGATATCTAATATATGTAGGGGGTTAAAGCCAAAATGCCATACAAAGTTAAGATGCTCACAGTAAGCTGGAGTCAAAGCTCTTGGGTAAAGAGAGGGGTTTGAGTTCTAGATATCAGTGTTTTTCTTAAGTATCTCAAATCATCACATCCCTGCAGGTTTAGTTCTCTACAGCTGTGACGATTAGTTCAGCCAAAAAGTACCCTAAAGCTGTTTTGTTTTGGGTTTTTTCTCTGGAGATTTCTTTAGGCTTGCAACAGGTTCATTATTAGATGTCTCAGTATAAAAGGACATTTTTATTTCAGCACTTGTCTTCTTGGTATGAGATGTTTAATAATGAAACACACTAATTTGTTCTTTTGCAAGTCAGAATTATTCATAATTCTATTAAGATATGATCGCTGCATTGCTGAAATTATAAAATTCAAAGTCTTTGGTACTCTTCTCCAATACATACAGCTCTGTGACCTTTGCATTCCTGTTCACAAAGATGATGGGGAATTTTATCTCTGAACTCGCTTGTTAGGAAAATTAATTTTGAAAAATAGAAGTGAATGGAAGGAAGAATTCTAGATTTTTCAAAAAGTTGTTGAGAGTGACTTCTGTGGTTCATTGGATGCAACACAAATTAGTAACCTATTTGTAGGTTAGTATTAGGAAATATGCAGCCATGTGGAATCAACTTGGAATACCATGAGCAGGTCCTTCCTGTGAAGTGCCAGTGCTGTTTAGATGGAAACGTGTAACTCGTTAGAAGGGGGTAGGGAAAACTTCGTATTTGTATTACATCTCATCTGCAAGTGATTTCAAGACTCAGTGGCCTCGTGCAGCCTGCTAGCAGGCATTCTTCTCACAGAACTTTCTGAACACAGCTCGGGACATCTATCCTGGGCAGGCAGGGAAGTCTGCTGGGGCTTCCGAGGGAAGCTCTGGGACTGGCAGCTCCGTTCCTTCAAATGCAAGGGGGTCTGGAGTAAATATCTGAGGGCGAAGGAATCCTCTTGCTCATCCCTTTCCTTGCAACTCTGAGAGCAGCAAGGAAAGCCTGGTAGGGAGGTCACTTTTGCCCAGTTCATGCTGGAATTTATATATAATTGTATAACTTACATTGTTCATGGAATTTTTGCTTGTAGTCTTGTCATCTTGGATGACTCCACATCTTTTCGACTCCTACGTATATCCAGATTTTTTCAACTACATACCTATAAGTATGAAGTACTGCTCAAAGTGGCCTTGTCTGTCGTGTTTGGCTAAGAGAAATGCAGGAGACAGAAGTTTGATCTGTCAGTTCCCTTTCCTGTATACACTTCTGAAGGGATACACCCCAGAGGGTATTTACAAGCACCACATTTGCCTCATTCCCCAGTTGGTGGTGGGTTTACTGCACAGAAACTGATCCTTCTGACATCTCTGCAAACAGCTTTGTGGAGAGGAGAGATAGTGCTGTCCTCCAGGTCATACTGCGTGAGTGAGAGAAGGTTAATGTGGAGGTTTTCCTTCATTTTCTGTAGAGAAGAGTCTATCAGGAATCAGTGTTCCTGCTGATGTGATGGGTATTGGCACTCTGGGCATAGATACTATCAAAACTATCACAGATGTTTCAGTAGTACCACATTGATACAGTGTGATGGAGAGTGAGTTCCTTGTCGGTGTTCATCTGTGCACTGCCCAGGTTTTGTGTGATTCTTCAGTGAACAGGGTGTTACAGACCCATAGCTGCACCTCGTGTGTTGCTAGCAGGCAAAGCTCTGATCAGCTGTTCCTTTGCTTGCATACCAGAACTGCCTTTTGCCATCCCAGCTTCTCTACCATCTCATCACCAACTGTGCCCTGGCACATAGTGGTACAAGCTGGTAGCCAAAAAATAACCTGGTTTTGGTATTATTCCCCATGTCTCTGACACTGCTCTTAACTTTGCTACCTCTACTTCAGATTTATGTAAATCTCTTGCCTTTTCAGGGTGCTTGTTTTCTACCTTCGGTTGAAAAGATAGTATGTGGCGAAGGTGTGGAAATCTCAAATGTAATTTTTGTGGCCCTTCAGACAAATACTGTTAAGTTCCATAATTAGAAACAATGTCCAGAGCTTATTCCGTGTGGAGGACACGTAGGTGATCTCATGTATGTTGTTGCAATTTTGGCTATTGCAGGGATTCACAGAGCTCCCTCAAGATCCGCTTCCATCCTACAGATCCAGGTCTCTTACCATCTGCTGCAGCTAGAAAGGGAACGAATTCTGTGTTTGCTACTACTGAATGAGGTGTTTCTCTGGGATGTATCAAGGGAGAAGATGCTAGACAGAAAAATCGTATTTCTACCTTTTTTCCAGAAGTTACCAGAGAGTCTGGTTTGGGTTTTTTTTCTTGAGGATTTAAAAGTTCATGAGCAATAATGGACTGCTTTTTGGAATGCAAGTAAAAATGGTGCAGGATAATCACATCCTTAACTTAACAGTAGCCATCCTGTGAATGTCTGGTGTTCCCCAGTGCATAAAGTGCTTCTTGAGTTATTAAAGATTTGTACCAGGTGCTGTTCTCTATGTTATGTGTCTCTATAAAGAGGCAAGCAGATATGACAGTGAGCCCTCGGAAGACTTTTTTAGACCTTTTTCTAAGACTGGATTTCTTTTGAAGTTGTCATTAGATGCTCAAAACAATTTCAAGCTAAAGAATTACAAGAACTAATTGGTTTTACAGCCACCATTCAGATGCAGGCTAGAAAGCTCTTCTATGCCTACATAGATCTGCTTGAGAAACACATACTCATGCTTTCCTCAGATGGACTCAGATGTTTGAGATACAATTGAAAAAAGGAAGCATTCTTTAAGGGTTAGATTGTGCAGCATGGAATTACATGGACCAATAATCACGTAGATTAAGACTTCCTTGATTGTTTAATGCTTAACGTCTGGTTGCTGGGTCTTTGGTTCTGTTCTAATAAATGCCCTAACGAAGTGGCACTGAGCAGGAATGTGGGAACTGCAGTTGCCAGATGTTTTCTGTGTGTGCTCTTCCCTCTCCCCTTTGAAGAATAACCCGAAGGTGCGGGCACAGTGTGAGCGAGACACGAGCCCCCTCCAGTGGAACATCTGGGTTTTCCTGCTCGGCACTGGCAGCCGAAGGGATGATCCTGGTGCTGGCTGCTCTTGGCTCAAGGTGTTGTGAAAGCTGCTTTATGTGTTTTGGAAAGCAAGGAGCAGCTGATGTTCTGATGTGGATCATGGTTTATGAAAGAATCCTTCTTTGTTTATGCTCAAGTCCCACTTGGACACTGTGAATTCAGATTCATCATACCCACAACCAGTATCTTCTAGAGTATGAGTGTTCTCTCCTCAAAGCTGAGACCTGTGCTATGGAAATCATAAGAGCTAAGATATAAAATATGTGGTAAACTGTTTGTCTTGGATAAACACGGAGCCCATTAAAAATGGGTTTAGTGTGGGCATCATAGCTGGAGAAACTGGAGCATCTGTATTTAGGGAGAGTAGTGAAGCTACATGAAAAAATATTGATGCTGCTCCAGCCGATCGTTTCCTCATTTGTAAAGACTAGAAACTTTGTTCTGGTGAGGCCAAAGGGGACAGGCAAGCTCCTATTTTATTTTACATGCCTTTGGAAACAAAAGCAGCTGCAGCACTTCTGACTTGCAGGGGAGCCAGTGATTAAGCTGGTTGCCAGTGGTTTTTAATGGTGCTTGTTTGACTTGTAAGGACGTCAAGTAGGGAACAGCATCCCCAGGGTTTCTTCTGTCTTGTAGTGCTGGAGCAAAGGGAGACAAGGACAGCACCTGTGTCCCTTACTAACAAACTAAAAGCAGCAGCCTGTGTTAACTAGAGAAAGCTGAAAAAATTAGCATATGATGCACTTTGTTCAGGCAGGAGCATTGTAACTTGGCTTGAATTTTCTTTTTTGTGTGGCCAGGCTATAGGCAGAGTTTGAGGATTAGGAGAGGCTTCAGTGTGAGCTCTGCTTCATGTTAGAAGATGTTGGTATGTGGATTTGTGGGGTTGGTGAGAGAACAGAGCAGGTTCAGCTCCTCTCTCCCCCCAGATCTAATTGGATTTGGGTGAATAATAGGTATTGGGGTGCCATGTTCCACTCACAGTAAATAATGTTTGAAACATAGTTGAAATACATAGGAGTGAAATAAGAGTAGAGCGCTAATACTTGACTGAACTGGTAGAATCAGATAAAGTTCTCTTTTATTCTAATACTGATTAAAAAACCCCAACTGTATATTCTTGCATATGCAATCAAACCAATTCAAAAGCTAGTCCTTTCTGTTGTGAAGAATATCTTGCCTCTCAGAGGAGCTGTATTTGGAAGTCATTCCCATGGTTGAGACAGTAGCGTCCTGCACAGCTGCATCCAAACTAAACAGGGTTACTTTTCTGAAGGTTACAGGAACACTGAAGTTGTCATCTGGGAAACAACACTGGATGTTCTCTCCTGGATTTGATCAGGGTATTGAAATGTGCTGTGAGGAATCTTGGCCACTATTGATACTTGAAGGCCTCTGAAATCCATAATGTCACTCTTTAACAGGAGTTCTGGATTTCTTGTACTTTCACACAGAGTCAGTTGCAAGAACAAAACATATACATTAAGTCTAACTTTGAGGTGAAATAAAAACCCTCATTGCTTGGTCTCTTCACAGAGTCTGACTTTAGTTTTTCACTAAGAAGCTTGGATTAAACTGAATCAGAAGACTTTCATTTCATTGTATTCCAATGGGAAATTCTAAGGATATTTCATTATCTAAGGAAGCATTCATATAACTTCAGGAAACTGGTATCTTTTAATCTTGAAAGAAACAGTAATGACAATCTGACTATTTTCTTTTAGCAAAGCTTTTACAGAAAAGGAATGTGTGAAGAATGGGAGAGGGCAACTACAGTTGAAAAAAGACAACTGATAATAGAAAAAGTTTCTTCAGTGTCAAATGTTACTTTATCTTAACTGGGCAAAATGACTAAAATAACCGGAGAAGAAATGACTAAACTTCGAGATGGTGATAGAAGTATATGTACCAATTTTTTATTCTGTAAAGAGAGTTTATGATCTAGTGAGCAGAACTGAAATTACAGTCAAAATTGGGGACTTTTAGTCTTTCTTGGGAGTAGATGAGGGATGTTTTGAAAGTGACATACAGCCTACTCAGTCATTTCAAGCAAGTTATCAGCTCAGATAGCTCTGATCTCAGGTCTTCAGTTCAGTCAGGATATTTTGCTTGTTTTTCTGGAGTGCTCTATGAACGGGTAAATATTTTCACTTTAACACAGCAGTGACTGTTTTTTTCTTTTCTCTTTTCTTTGCAGTGATTCTATTCTGTATGGCAGCCCTAATATTTCCAATAGGATTTTACATCAATGAAGTTGGAGGTCAACCATATAAATTACCCAATAACACAGTGGTTGGGTCTTCGTATGTACTGTTTGTCTTATCCATTTTCTTTACAATAGTGGGACTTCTATTTGCTGGCAAAGTTTGTTTACCTGGCTGATGAATGTCTGGACTGCGGGACTTTATTTTGGAAAAGAGCAAGACATCAGAATTGCATTCTCAGGAGGATGCCTAAATCAGACTATCAAACACTGACTGAAAAGAGGAATGCTTTGACTCGTTCTCACTATGCACTTTGGATGAAAAAAAGGAGAGCCTTTCCCATAACCAAATACAGACCACGTTGACTAATCTCCTGAGCATACTTTAATGCAGTCAGGTCTGCACTGTGATAGGAACTAGTGAAGAATGCTTTACACTGAGAAGCATAATGCCCCATGTTACTGGACTGTTCCTGTTTTTAACGTCTAACAATTTGGAAGTCAAAGTATTTATGAACCTTGTGGTAGACCAGAGGGTTGCGGAGGAATTCAAGTGAGGCTGGCCTCGCTGTTTAGGAGATTAGTATTTTACATCTTCCTTGTGATGAGCAAAGCCTTTGGCACCATTGTGGATCAATCTTGCATTACTGCACCAAGAAGCCAATAGATCAAAACGTGTTCTCTCAATGTACGTAACAGCGAAAAGACATACATCCCCTCCTCCCCCATAAGCTCTAGGAAACATTAAAGAACGTTTTAGAGGGGGATTTCGTCCTTATATTTATATAAATATATATAAATATATATATTTTGCTGATGCAGTATACAGTGTGTGTGTGTATGTGTGTGTGTGTATATACACATATGTATATATATGTATATACACACAAATGGTTCCTGGAAAAGAACTCAGAATGCTTTGCTAGCAAAACACTGTGGTGTGCAAAACTAGAACTCAATAGAAAAAAGCCATTTTTCTGAAGGCCACATAGCTGAGAGTCTTCAGTTTACCTCATTCTTTGTAGCAGCCCTTGATTTTAACAGTTTTTTGTAATAGGTACAAACGATCCCATGCCTTTCTAGGTGCAATTTTAAGTTAAGCTAAAATTCCTTTTATGGTAATTTATTTGTATATGAGGGTAGAAGGTGAGATCATGTCATACCTTAAAATCCTAATTTTGGGAAACTGACACTATTTAAATTATTAGCAACTGTTGTACGGAAATCTCTTTTTCTACTGCTTTGTTACGTTAGCACTCATACATGTTCAAGCACAGCATTTTACCATAGGTAAGCATTTCTCTAGCACATATAAAATGCAATGTTTAAAATAATGCAAACACTATTCCACTGCAAAGATGGATGAACTTATTTTACCTGAGTATTAATTCATCTTTGCCGAAAGAATGAGCAATATAATTGTTTAAAAATATATGCCTTGTTTACTAAAGTTGTAATTTTAAATGTAGATTTACTGGCCACCCAAATTTGGAGTAAATGTTCCTCACTAAAAGTAGTTTTATTTTTCATCACATTGAATCCACAGACATCTTAATTCACTACTAAGTTGGTGTTCCAGGGAAGCTGCCTGCACTATCAGTATTTGTTTTCCAGTTGATACATAGTTTAACTGAGATTCATTCTGAAAACAAAAAAAATTGTCTGTTTTGAGCACTGTTTTATTGAGCTTACTAGAGGAACTGCATTAATGAACAGACACTCATTTTAGAATGAGGTTCTTGTTAAAATAAAATCAGCAGTTTCCAAAATAATCACTTACCAGATAAGGTGGAGTGTTTAAAAATAACACAATTTGCACAATTATTTTAAACTCCGTGCCATTCAAACCGTAGTGGGTCCCTGTTTTCTCCATCTCTTCCCTCTCCCCCTCCCAAGGTATTTTAATACAAAAAGGTTATTTGTTGTTTGTTTGTTTGTTTGTTTGTTTGATTAATTTTTGACCAAACTTGCCACTGGAATGGTTTCTAAGTAATTTTTATTTTCCAGTCAGCTCATTCACAGGTAGAATGGAGTGTTTATGGATCACTAAATTTTTCTAAAGTATACTAATCTGTAAATACAGCCAAGCATGCACTTGGAAGTCATGGTTTAAATATAATTTGGTTCCTAATTTAAGCCTTCATCTGCGTGGGCAGTCTGAGGCCCCTAGTGGTGGAGGTAAAGGCTTGATATGTGTTAAAATTTTGGTGTTACCACTACTGTGTCCTAAGATTCACTAAAAATGGGATTATAAATTACGTTTTCAGAAATGTTACACTTGTAAATAGTTGGAGATTTTTGTAACTGGAACACAGCTGGGGGGTGGGGAGAGTTTCTCAGCTGCTAAGACTTCTTTCCCTTCCTGCCCCTCCAACTTACTTATTTCAGTTATTGTAACATCATGTGAGTTTAGGCTTTGATTAAATGGATCATCATAATAAAAAAAAAAAGAAACACTTATCTTGGAGCATACCCAGACTGTGGTTGGCTGACTGGAAATTTACCTGATCTGCCAGTGCTATTGCTATGAATTATTAAATGTTAGCAAAGGTTTAACAAATAGATTGATTAAATACATGAGCATTTCAAGTCCAGAAATAGATGCAGCCAAATGCATTTAAAAAAACCCAACCCAGTAATTGAAGAGACAGCTGTCAACAGTTGCTTTTAATAAGGTCACTAAGTACTATATAGTACAGTATTAATTTATAGCAGAAAATCATATCTTGTAAACTGTATATAAAACACTGTTTTATGGTGCAATCATTTGTCAAACTTATGTCTGTTACTTTTGTTTTAAAGTTGTGTGCATTCTTTTCATACCTAAGAGCATCACTGTAAAATCTGCTGAAGACTATTTATAGGTTTTATTTGCACAAGGTTTTGTTTTGAACTACAGGAAGTTCGTATTGAACATGCCTAAACATCTGTAGACTTTTTCAGTTAATGAAAAGCAAACGTTTCCATATGAATCTTCTCCAAAGGTAATCCCATATTTGTGTTGAGTGTTTACATAAACTTTTCTGATTCTGCCAGCCATTATTTTTTAACTTTTTGAAGGACAGCTCATTTCATACATTACTAGAGAATTCCAAGTATTGTTTTGCTTCTAAATCCTCCCGAAGGTTTGATGTCCCATCATAATGTAATTTGTGCATACTTTGTCATTTATTTGGCTAACAAAGTGAAAGACTGGAAACTGAAAATCCTTTCAGAAGGAAAACTAGTAAATTTGTCTGTATAAATCTTATCATTGAGCTCAGCTGAAATAATTGCCTGGAAGCTGTTTGGCTCAGCCCTGGGGAGGGTGTGCTTCCCTGAACACACCAGCCTAAGCATTTAACGTGTTTTTCCCGCTGTTAATCCTGCTGGAAGCGATGCCGGTGTCCCAAAGACACGGGTAGTGTGCCACACCGCCGAGCCCCGGCCTGCGGCTGAGCTGATGCCGCCAGAGCCGGGCCCTCCTGCCGTCCCTGTGTTTCCGAGACCTTGTTTAACCACTCCAGAACACAACTGTAGGTTCCTGTTTGCCCTGACACGCACACACACAGAGGAAAATGAAAGCTGTCCTTTAAAACCTTTGTGAAGGATGAACATAATGAAGGAAAAGGTGTCTGCAGGCGGGCTGTCCTGCCTGGGCTCGAGGCCGGGCCCGCCGCCTGCGCCCTCCGGCCTTTACTGAGGGTTGTTTTCTAATTGGTTAGAGCATTTTTTTCAATTAATGATTTCCGAACAAATGTTAATACAAACTGTATAAAATGAACATAATTTTCTTCACTTGTATTTTTGTTATTGAGCAAGTTTATCAAAATAAATTGTCTACTAAAGCGACTGGCCCTGGCTGCACTGACTGGAACTGACCCCGCCCCGCACGCAGGTCTTGCCTCAGGTGTCCCCCCTCGGGTGTCCTCCCTCAGGTGTCCCCCCTCAGGTGCCTCCCCTCAGGTGTCTCCCCTCAGGTGTCTCCCCTCAGGTGTCCCCGCTCAGGTGTGCCCGCTCAGGTGTCTCCCTTCGGGTGCCCCCCCCTCAGGTGTCTCCCCTCAGGTGTCTCCCTTCGGGTGCCTCCCCTCAGGTGTCTCCCATCACGCCCGGCGGGCCCCTCGCCTCCTTCCCACCAGCGGCCTCAGGCGGCGGGAAGCGGCGCGCCGGGGCCGGCCCCGTTTCCAGCGGCAACGCCGCAACACCGGGCGGGGAGCGGGCTGGGCCCCTCCGCTCCCGGGGTCCCGCGCAAGGGGAGAGCCGGGGCGGTGCCGGCGGGTGCCGAGAGGGTTTGGGGGGGTCCCTGTCACCGGCGCGGTGCCACGGGGAGGGAGGATGGGGCACGGGAGAGTCTTTTCCCCCGTCAGGTGAGTCTCAGCGGGCGGGACTGGGCGGCGCGGGGTCGGAGGAGCCGAGGGGTCTCTCCCCGGTGGGGCGAGGTGAGTCTCGGGCACGGGGCAGCGCGGGGTCGGGGAGCCCAGCGTTTTTTCCGCCGTGAGACGACGAGGGTCTCGGGGATGGGAAGGGCTGCGCTGACACCCGCTGTGGGCCGAAGGGTCCGGGTGGCCCGGGACGGGGTGAGGCGGTGGAGCCCGGCCAAGGGAAACCCGGGGTTTTATGGTTTCTGCTTGACTCGTACCGCGCCTAAACCCGAGGGCAGCTCGCCCACCCGCTGCCAGCCCGGCTGGCTCAGCTCCCGCCGCCGCTCTGGGGTTTGCTGTGATTAATCTCTTTTTCTGGTTGAGCTCTGTAGCCGGTCTCCCAGCAGCTGTGCACACATATAATTAACTCTGCATAAAATCCCTTAACAAGCAGCTCCTGCAGAATAGTTCCTAAATGTGTTTTCTAGAAGTGGGTAATTGTAACTTTGCTTTATTTTTTAGTTTACTGTTGTCCCACATACAATATAAATTATCATTTAAGTTGCTGACAATATTAATACCTTTTTAATAGTGTTTATTTTTAGTAGTGTTTACTCCTGAGTATTTTAACTTTTTTGCTCTAATGCTGCCTTTTTACTTTTATCTTTAACAAGGCTAAGTCTATTCATATAACGGATACACACGTCAGGAAAATGGCGTGGTTGTTGGACGATGATCAATATTTGGAAAAAATAGGGTGAGGAAACTGTTACAAAATCTAGTTGGGGCTTCATATGTAGATAGAAAATAAATGATAGTTCATATAAACTATGTACTATGTCCCTTCAAAACATCCTGTATTAAATTAATGCTTAAACAACTGTCAAAGTATGAAACAGTTCCTACAGAAAAAAACTTGAAGTTATTTTATGGCAGTACAGGAATATTACGAGTAATGAATTGCTCTCATAAATATATTGTCTTGTAGGTTGACAGAATTGCATCTACAGGGTGATTGTCCACCCTGGCGAGATTTTGCTGTGCCTCATCTAGAACCAGATAATGGATTGCTGGGAAAACATACCAGCGAGACACAAGATGTGCTGGTAGGCGACTTTTCCTGCAAAAATGGAGCAGCTAATACAGCAATGCATACCCACTGTAAATTCCCAGTGGGAAATAAATAAACTGATAGACAGCTAATATGCTTCCTTACATATATTTGCATATATACACAGACAGTTTGATAGACGTAATTACTGATGTCATGAAACTACATGTAGTTTCTCTGCAGAGATGAATCAGTCTGTGAACAAATGAGGCAAAACAAAAAATGAGATCAACTGTTGATAGTGCATTTTTCTTCAGAAAGGCAGAAGCCAATATATATCACTTCAAACTCTGAGTTGTGTTTGGGAGATGCTTATTTTTATTCCTCTCTGGTAAATCGCTGGGGTATTTATTTTAATTATTTTATTGAACTCTCCTCTTTCTTAATTCCTGTCTGCTCTAAACTAAGCTCTTTATCCCCTTCCTTTAGCTCACAATCTGGGGGTATTGTGAAAGCTTTTTTTCCTTTGTATCCCACATTCAAAAGAGTATTCCAGTACATAAAATTATGTTCTTGGACATGCACTGCCTAGCAGCAACTTTCCTTAGGACTTACACTTTTGTCACATTTAAACAGCACATTTAATTTCCCATACTGCATGTAATTTTTTCTCTCTTGATCTGTAGAGAGGACAAATGAAGAAAACACAGCCTCAAAAGGTGCAAACAACAGAAGAATGGATAACAAACTACAGTTTGGAATCCTTGCAGTTAACATTAGAGTATCTGGTAAATGAAGGCAGTATTATTTTGTAAGCACAACACTGCCTTTTCTCTAGTCAGTTGTAACTTGTGTGCATCTCTGATGTTAACCATGCATAGTGCTCCAGGAATTCAGGAAATGGTGTTGAAGAGATGGAGTTTACAGAGGAGACTGTTACTGATTTTGAATCCAGACTTTCTGAGTAAGTGTCCATCCTGTTTACTATTTTGATGTGTAACTGATTCTGTATCTCCATTACTGCAGGCACTGCCTTAAATCTTAATTTTTTTATCTCTGGGCGCCTCAGAGTATCTCAACATTAAATCCTTTCTGCTGAGATTTAGAGTAAGGGATAATTGTGTGCCATTATAGCTGAGGTTTGGGGTTTTTTAAGGAAGATCCTTATCAACCAGGTGTTGATGTGAAGCAGTTTGCTCATTTTAGAAAGGCAGCCAGTGAGTGGTCAGGTTTCCATGTGTAACACTGTGTAGTTGGGGGTTACACTTAGTGTAACTTGGATTAGTTTCAAGTCATGGATGCAGTCGTGACCTGGAAGTTGAAAGTTTTCTAAGTGAATTTTAAATGCATAAAATCAAGGAAACTTAAATAATTTAATTGATAGGTTGAATAAGCTGTAGAATAATCATAATATTTTTGCTGGCCTTCACAACTGATAGGAGTGCTGCCATTTCAGCATACCTCACTGTGCCAGGCTTTTACAAAACAGAAGCAGCTTTTCTGTTTTGGAAAAGTAAAAAGGGTTTTCCCCTTTATAATGTTGGTTTAAACTTTTTTTTTGCCAACTTGTGAACACTATGTGCATGGAATTAAAATTAAGTTGGTTAAAATAAAACTGTTTTAGAGGACAGGAAGCACTTAGCTTCACCTCAGGTTATAACTATTTTGATATTAAACTGTTGGAAGTTGTGCTGCTTTAGGGGAAGAAGTATTTAATTGGTTATCCCTGCAACCACCAGTTGTATAAGGGCATATTTAAGATATTTTAAAACACCTGTTTCTCACAGATTTTGCATCTGTGAGAAAAGGGATGCGATGAAGACAGATGGTTGATTGTTACACTGAAACCCAGTGTGAGAGGGTGCCGTAGCTAAATGTGTGCTCTGCCTTTTGTCAGAGTGATTGAACTCTACCAGCACCGAATTCAGTGGCTGTTGCAGGACAGCAGAAAGGTAACTTGAACTTTGTAGTATATTTTTAGAATGGATTCTATGTGGCATTAAAGAATAAATTAACTTTTGAATACTCGTGAAAAGCGGCTTCCAGAAAGCCTTTGTATTTTCGTTATTTACTACAAGTTCCACATCATATGCAGTGATATTGACAGTGTTTATTTGTGACAGATATTTTTCCTGATCCTTCATTGGTATTCAGTTTTCTGCTTCCTAGATGTAGTCTTTCTCTTTGCAATCTGTCATCAGGTCCTCTCAGCACAATTTAAATGGGAGCCCACAGTGCTGAGCTTAACCTGTGCCTGAAGTGGAGCTGTCCTGTAGTTCTTTGTGCCCAGTCCTGCACAGCTGGTTCATCACTCACTGGGCCTGGCAGTGCTAATGCTCAGGATGGAACTCCCTCTCAAAGGGAATAGAGAAAGGAGCAGCATCCCAAAAATCTGGTTTCCACAAAGTTGCTTGATGTAGCCTGAAGGAGATGCTATAGACAAAGTTATTTTTTATTTATCCTCTCAATTAATGGATAAGTCTTGGGAAGGAGGTAATGTGATTCACTGGTAAGGATTAACTGGGAGCCAGTAGGACTCTCTTTTTTTCTTTCTTTTTTCCTCCTTGACTTTGTCACTGTGTCATCTTTATGCTAAAAAGTGTAAAATTAAAATAAATACCTAATACTTGATTTAAAAATGGTGTTGTACAGAATAAACAGTAATATTATTAAACTGTAGATAAGCTCATATTTACAGTGACTTTTTTAAGGTGTTTGGCGTTATAAAAGGAACCAAAGTTGGACTTTTGGTTGATGTGTCTCATTTGAGTTATGGACCTAGACTACTGGATTTTCAGAAGAACCTTTTGGTAAGTAATAATAAAGCGAATTCTGCCAATTTGAAGGTATTAATCAAGCTTTTGTGTAGCTAGAAGCCAGGAACCAAATAGAAAAAAATCTGCTTGAAGTCCTAATATACAATAGAATAGAAATTTTTTGTTGTAGAAAAGTATGCTCCAAATGTCTTTGAAGGTGAAGTATTTGTTAATGTCCAGATCAAAACAAATCCAGTATATACTTCAAAATATTAAGGGAAGTGTTATTTTTAAAGTTTCTCAATTCTGTCAGCATTCTCTATGGAATAATCTTGCCTAACAAAAGCAGCTGTAAGAGGTATTGTACATAGAGCTATTTATAGTAAATATCGTTTCCGTGCACTTTACATTTTGTCACAGTAAGGCCCACTCCACAATTTTTGTCAGAACCTTGGTGAATTAATAATTTTCTGTGTTCTCAGAAGAAACTTGTCCTTTATTGTGCTCTTTGTTTTTAGAAAACTCTTGTAGTAAGGAAGGAAGATACAATGTAGCTGATTTACTGTCTAAATTTGACACTTGGTACAATTCAGTTTCCCACATTCAGGAATTATTTACCATCAATTTATATTATTTGTGGTTTTCATTTGTGTATTTCAAATAAAACTCCTTCAGGAAAACTCAGCTTCCACAAACTCAGTCTTGGTTTGCTTAGCCTGAACATCTGAACTGTTGTTTAGCCCCATCCATGATTACGTGCTAACCATTTTTCAGAAGTTGCTTGGTGGGTGAATATGTGCATTCTAGATCACTGCTGTTTCATGTGGTCATCAGCTGAAGAGAAAAACTGATACCAGTATAACAAATATCCCTGTCTCCTGCCCCATTAACAAATCAGTTGGAATGCCATAAGTTTGCAGGTTTTGTCTCTATCCTTATCAAATATTTGATCTCTATGAGTTTTTCTTGGAAGCTTTTTTTAGTGGTAGCTGAAAATATTGCTATAACTATTTCTGGAAATTACTGTTTTTAGTCTTTTACATAATAACCCTACCAGAAACAGCATGGATAATAATGCATTCATAATATTTTATTTATTAGTGCTTAATGGATGAACAGCTTTGTTACAAGAAACAATTGTACTGCCTCTCATTCAGTACAGAGATTTCACCGCTGTGGGAGAGTCCAAAAACCATCAATGTTCATGTGTAAGTAAGTTAATTTCTCTGAAAAATCAAGGTGTTTCAAACAAGGTCTCCGTTTAATTTGAGCAGTCTCTTGTAGGTAATAGTGTTTTTCATCTTGTGCCTGCAGTGATTTTAAGAGGGGAGAAAAGCAATGAATTTGACATGCGGTCAGCGGTTTCGAGATGGTTCTCATATATAAAATATCTTAGCTGCTCCTGTGGTTTGTAGTAATCTTTGTGATCCATCTTATTTAGCACCTGCACATATTCTTTTTTCTTTTTTTCCCTCTCCTAGGCTACACGAAGCAAGACAGTGGATACAAGAGCTGCAGCCTGGTCAAGGCTGCAATTTGCTGAAAGCCTTAAGGCATGTCCTGACGATGAAGGAACTGAATTCCTTGGTTCTTATTGCAGGAAGCTGGTAAGTTCATTGTCTGTCTTAATACCCAGATTTAACTTGGATACAGGATTGGTACAAGGAACGGAACTTGATAGAAAAATAAATAGAAAATTTAAGATCCAAGTTTTACGTATTTTTAGTTTGTACCTTTGAACGCCTTTATTTCTTCCCTTTTTTGCTATTTGATAATCTTCTCTTTTCTGGTATGAAGCTATGTCTTTCCTTTGCAGATCACTTTTCGCAGTAATCTGTTGAGAGCTTGCTAGCTGTAATTTTACATCAATTAAGTGTCATTAAGGATGTCTCTGAAAGAGTCCACACCTCTGGGAAGATTAGAGGATAAGATAGATTTTGCTGTAAAATAGCACTGAGCATTCAAAGATTGTCTTCTCTCTGTGATCTTAGTAGTGCTGATGGAGAACTTAAAATGTCTGATTAAATAAATGAAACCAGATGAGATTATGTAAGTTATGGACTTAAATTCTGCACTTCTGCTGTTATAATTTGAAAATTGCAATATTTGAGTTGGGATTACAAGGAAAAGACTACAATAAGGATTCTAGGAGTGTCACTTCTAGTTTACTAATCGTACTTTATTTTAAATGTGCAAAAAAGGATGATGTAAGCTTGGCAAGATTGATATTTAGGGTGATGGAAATGACATTTCAGGTAACTTACTGAACACACAGTCTTGATTAAAAGGTTCCAAGTTTGGCTTAGGTCTGCTCTGAACAGAAAGCAGAAATTTATACTATGTGAAAACTTCCTTAATTTCTGTCCCTGGCAGAAGTGTAGCTGGAAGGAAAGGTTTTTACTAGCCATCAGAACTCAGGAAGTGAAAGCTGTGTGGGCCACTAATTTCTAAACATAAAGCAAGGTTTTACTCTCTTTGGTGCCTTTGGAAACAGAGGACATCCTTACACAGCAGAGTTGAAAGGTTTTCTATCACAGGGACCAAAGCCACAACTCCTGATTTTTAGCTTTGAGGGCTAGCAGGGAATACTTCAGAACATTTCATTCAGAAGCTATTGTGAATGGGAATAGAATCTTGGTGGGTTTGTTGTCATTCAGGTTTTCAGGACAGAACCCAGCTCCTGTAGTGACACCTCAGTAATGGCTGGAAGAGGGAGAGGAGGTCCCTCCAAAAGCATGGTAATGCTAAATAACTAAATATTTCCTGTGATTTATTATTTCTTTCCCAGGTTTTCTTCCATGTCTTCTTCAGTATGGCCTTTTTTTCCCACTTGATTATTGCCATTGTTAATACCCTTTTTCCTTACTTTTTTCAATCAGCCCTGATCAGTCTTTTGAAATATTATGTGATTATGCTCAGCAGTGTTTGCTGGGGAGAAAACTGCAGATTCACACTGTTACATATGATTGCAGCAACCCCGCTTCTCTTGTAAGTAATTGTGTTAATACTTAACTTCCTAAAGTGCCCTCTCATTTTTTTTCCTATTCAGCTGTAATGCCTTCTCTCATAAACTTGTGGGGAAGCTGACCTAGTCATTAGAGTTCTTGAATTAGTGTTGTATTCTCTTCAGAGCAGATTTGCACACATGAAAACATTGTTTGGAGCATCATCTTGTAACTTTTTTTACTGAGTTAGTTTTTCAGCCATATTAAAATAAGACTGGTAAGCAAATGATGGAAACATAATGATTTTGCTTTCTCACTACATGTGCCTCAAAGATTTCTTTTTCTGTCGCTGCTGAGAACTGAATACCAACAACCCACATTATCAAAAGAGACCACCAAAATCAAAGTAACTGTTTCTCTTCCTGTTTTTGTGTGTAGGCAGTTCTAAAGAACCTTGCAGAAGCTCTAAGAGGCCGTTATCATTGCTACTCTTCCAAGGGAGAGGTAGGTGACAGGTAGAGAGGCAAAGCATTTTTCTCTCTGTTTGATGATTCTTCACTTTGAGAAGGTAAAATAATTATCACCTGAGTAGAAGTTGATAGTAGGACTTGGTGCTGAAAGTCTTGGTCACAGAAATGCTGAGGATGTGGTCAATAAACCTGTGGTTAATTTTTTCTGCAATTGAAAAAGTCTCCTAAAAGTGCAATAAATTTTGCAGTTATTGTTTACTGACTTATAGCTGATAAAAGCAGGGGCTTACTCTAGAGTGATTCAAAGTAATAAAGTAACATCTTGTTTATAAATTATTACTAATTTATATGCAGTGCATTAGATACATTTACACTCAATTCTGCTATGCCAGGCAGTCTTGTATTGATGTTTGCACAGTAAAGTAAGAAAGCTGGTTTCAGTTGGTGTTTGAACAGTAGTTAACTTATTTTTCCCCATTTGTTTTTATAATTGCAGAATTTTGATAGCAGTGATTTTCATCTGCTACTTCAGGAATCCCAGAAGGCTAAGGACCTGCTCAAGAGCATCAAACAGACTTTTCAAAGAAGAGTTGGTGGCTTGCTTAGTAGTAAAACAGCAGCTGTATGTATCTTTTCATTTTCAGATGTACTTTGAATCAGGGTTAGAAACTGTAAGTGTTCACAATATGAAAAAAATTGTATGATTAATCAGGTATTTTCAGAAATGAACTTTGAATATTCTGTATTGAACATCTCTTGTAAGAGCAAATTAAGAACAAAATCAGTAAAGGAGACCTTTTGCTAAACACTCTCCAAAATGCATGAAAAGAACATTGTCCTGTAATCATAATGGGAATCTAAGAGGATCACTGGCCTAACTCTATGCATTATCATTCAAATGAAGTTCCAACAGTCCTTTAAACTGGTGAGAAGACACTCCCATATGATTTAGATGGACATTTAAATCCATTGCAAAATTAAATTATGCTAAAACTTGCAGGAGCTTTTTTTGAAATCCATTCTAGGTTTCCACAGCATTTGCAAATACAGCACCTTCCAGCTTCCTGCCAAAGCCTCCAAAGCACAAAGGACCATTAGTTATTCAAACACCAGGCATCCTGGCCAAAACCTCAGCAGACTGGTTAAAGACATATGGATTGAAAGGTAGCCCAGAAAGAAAAGCTTAACAGGTATGAAACGTGAATTAAAGACAGAGTATGTGTTTTATTTAATGTATTTGTTTCTTCCTACAGCTAAAAAGTTAGACCTTTATCAAGTTTTGGCTCCCAGTGCTTTCTCTCCTGTGGAAGATTTTGTACCTATTCTTAAGAAAACAGTATCATCAACTCTACATGAGGCAAGTGATGAGGAACTTTTTTTCCTGGGTTTGTGGGTTTTTTTCCTTCCTATTGCTACGTTTTTCTAATTAAAATCAGTACTTTATAAGGTAGCTGAAATTCTGCAGGCTTAAATTTGAGTCATAGATTCAAATCAAATACTTATGTCATTTTTAAGAATGGCTCAGGAAGAAATTCCATGTTAGTCTGTGTTATGTTGGGTTCTGTAAACAGTTAACACTACTTATGCTTCCAGAAAGTGATGATGCAGTTTGAATGGTACGATGGAACTGTGAAAAATATCCATGTTGACCTGCCAGTATTGTACAGCTATCAGGTGAGCTGTCTATCATGGTGTGGCCTTGTCAGGGCTAGACTGCCATCTAATTATTCCTCATTAATTGCCTTGTTAGCTAAGTGCTGCAGGGATTCACGTGCAGACAGCTGTCCATGAAAGTCTGTAGCCACTGGAATTCTTACAGGCAGTAGTGATTCTTGAGGATTTCCTCCTAGATCAGAGTGCAGATCATCAGAGAGTGGGATAGGTTTAATGAAAGAGAAGCTGTTTGGGGATACTTGCAGTCAGGGTTTGCTATATAGGTCTGTCAGTCCTTTTTCTTTCCCTCTTCACTAGCAGTCCTGACAAAGGGCTATGGGAATGTTTCCAGGCAGGGCAAATGATTCATTGAAGTGGGAGTGATGAGAAGTCTGTGGAACTCTCCAGCCAGACCAAAAGGAGAGCGTGAAGTGGCTGAAATGAAAGCAGCTTCTGTGGTTCCTTGCTCTCTGGTAGATGCTTGTGTTTTGTGCTCCAAAAGCATGTTAAATTATAGCTTTATTTCCAAGTTCAGTGCCCTTTTCTAGCTTGATGTGCCCTCATATAATGCCTTCATATGCTTGGAAAGGTCATGGTGTATGGAGTTTGGACAAATTACCTTAATATCAAATTGATACTATGTTAAAGAATTACATGTGTTTGAAAATATTGTGTTTATGTTAAATGTGTTTTGTTATGAACACTGCCTAAAAATGCTATTGAAGAAAGGGTAAGCTTGCAAAAACTGTATTTTTAAAGCTTTTCTTTTTTGTTTTCTTGATATGCCTGACCACTGTTCTGGGACGTGCTAGCAAGAGGAAAAGTGAAGTGGAGATACAGACCTTTAGATTCTTTGTTGCTTTTTTATCACTGTATGTTTTTTTCAAGGACTGTGTTCTCATATCTGTACTAAGAATGAAATGTCACTGTCTAAATGAATGAAAATCTTTATTTTTTCATTACTATAATGTTATGGTATTTCTCTATTAAGCATTTGGCAATAAAAGACTTGAACTTTTTATTCTTAATGTAATTTTTCTTTATTTATGCATAGAAAATCCTTGCTAAAATGGTAAGAATCTATGAGAAACGAATTGACTGGCTATCTGTTGCTAGCAGAAGAATATGGGGAAGTGTTTGTGAAAGAAGGTATTGTATCTTTTTGGTGAGGTTTGAAGCCTTAATGTGTTTGAGAATGATGGTTTTTTACATTTTGTCGGAGGCCTTACTCAACCTCAGTTGCACATTTGCTCTTTTTCCTGTTTACAAACCTTGAAGTGAGGTTTCAGACAAAAGGGAGGTAGCTGAGGCCGCTGTTACTGGGGATTTTCTTGCTCATTGGTTAAGGATTGAATTAGCCCATTTGGCCACTGGAACTCACATCCCACTGACTGTCCATCTCGTCTGTGGGTCTTTCCAACACTACTGCTCCCAAATGATCCCCTGGCCATTAACTGTGACCATCCTGCGTTGTCTCTGCAAGCAAGACTTAAAGCTGACCGTGCTGAGAGTCTCACCATCAACACTTTGTTCAACACAAGTCATGTGCTTGATAACATCAGTCAGTCCATACCTGAGCAACCACTCTGGCACTGACAGGCTGAGAGAGAGCTTCACCATTTGTCTTTGGAGTAATATCCATGTGTTCCTGGGATGATGGCTGGGGAAAGGACGGTGAACTCTGCAACAACTCTCCTTGCTGGCAAATATCCACGCATTCCAGGAGGGATTTAGATACTCAAGTACAGCGAAGGAGGGGGACCTGCTTGGGGTTCAGCAGCCATTATGGCACTACAAGTCACCAGTACCCTGATTATTCCATCGTTTAGGAAAGATAGAAGTTTCCATTACTGTCACTTTTTTTATTTTTTAAATCTCACCTAATGTTTTGCAGAATTTTTTTAAAATATAGATTCAGTGTTTACGCATTTTGATACATAGGTAGAAGATACTTTCCCTGACAAGTTAGAGTGCACGGAAGATAAGAATACGTAATTAAATAAGACTTTCTTTTTTTTTTTAATGAAAAGCATATTTTTTTTATATAGGGTGGTTATACTTGTTGATATATCAGTGACAAACTCTACCTACATCTCTCATATCCAACATTCTTTGCGACTTTTACTTGAGGAGCAAATGGCAAACAAGGATTACTTCAATATCATAGCGTAAGTAACTATTTAAGGGTGTAATGCATTGCAATGAAGGAAGTGTGCTGAGAGATTGTAGTTACTAATGGGCATATTTTAGATTTTTAATTGTATTTAACGTTTTTTAGTGAAGTAATTGCAAGACTAGCACTCATTTGTCCTTATTGGGTGAGTGCATGGATCAGATGTTTGGAGACCAGATTAGTAATTGAAAAACACTGTTTTGGGTGAGGCTCACTGGAACTGGTTGCATCATACCTGTAACAAATACTCATCCTGCTGTACTGTTCATAACAGTGTTAATTCACCTGCCAGATACTTACTGGAAGAGGATTTTGGTGTCTCAGGTACCATAACTGAGAGCACCCTTTAAATTTTACAGTAACTCCAATACTGTTTAATATATAATAGTGCTACAATTCTGCACTCAGCACCGGTAGGCAAAAACATGTGCCACAGCTGCTGGGCAGGTGCCTGGCAGGTAAAAGTAAGAGCCAGCAGCTCACGGAGTTCCAGACATGGTGTGAGAACAGAGCCCTTATCTCACGAGAGATACGGGCAGCATCTGAGGGTTGGAGTTCCTTTTTCACAATCCTTCCACTGAGCTTTTCCCAGCTCATGTAGGATCCTGTGCAGGCAAGAAAATCAGACAAACCTTGGGTGATGAATAAATGTGGGTAATTAAATGGTTTGAAATAGAAAATAGCATCAGGCAATTTTATGTCCGTAATACCCCAAATGAGATTTGTCTTTTTCAGTGAATTTATTCTATCTTTTTTTTTTTTTGTTCTACACTATAATCTGAAAACTAATTGCTGTTATTTTTCTGTGAAAGATTTGGGAGTGACATTGTGCCTTGGCAGCAGGAACTGCTTCCTTCCCAGCCAGAAAACTTAGAAAAGGCTTGGAGGTAGGATCACATACTTATCCCATGGATATGAATTTCACAGGTGCCTTGAAATTAGATAGAACAGAGAAAAATTGTGAACAAATTTAAGAAATTATAAGTTTATCATATTACGAAAATAGGCTGCCATGTTCTACACTGATTGTTCATAGTGGTTTCTTGTGAAAACAGCATTGTAAAAGTTAATGAGCCTTGGTGGCTTTGTATTTCGTACGTATACCTTATCTATATGTACACAGATACAGAAGTGGCCCTGTAAGAAATGAACAGGTTACATGAAGAATTGATAACTGCTTCAAATACAACTGGGATGGGAGAGCTAAATCTATGGGGGTTTTCCCACATGCTTTGGAAAAAAATCCCAGGTTTCTGTTTGTGGAGTCACACCCTCAGTGTTCTCATTATACCTCTGGTTTCATTTCTGTTTCTGTAAGTTCTACTATATGAATACTTTTCCACATAAAATTAAGAGAGAATTCTTTTCCTCTTTATGCTCTGTGTCTTACTTTGCAAACTAGTTTGCCATGCTGGCAGTATAGAAATCACTTGGCCCATTATATAATCTGGTTTTGCCCTCTGTCATTTGCAAAAATTTTAGATTCCAGTGCAGTGTTACTTAAGATACTTAGTTCTCTTTATTGCTTTAAGCAGAAACAAGAGCTTTTGTTTCTTCATTCTTTGAACTGTAAACACCTTGGTTTAGGTGGGTGTTGAGCTTGGAGTGCAAGGGCAGTAGGAATTTCTTGAGTGCACTCAGGAGAGCTGTGGAAGTTGACTTCAAAGACAAAGATAAGCACGAATCACAGGGACTCTACCTGCTGACTACTGGAATACCTGATCAGGAAACAGTGAGTGTCATCATAGGCAAATCCTCTCTAAATTCCTCTCAAAACTAATCTCAACTTTATTTTTCTCTTTTTTTTCCTGATGGCTAGTCATCACAGTTCATTGGCAGAATATTCCTCCTTTACATACCTGAGGCAGCACAGCTGTCAGGATCCCAAACTTCCATTTCTGCCATTTCTAGTCATGCGTTGCAGGTAGCAATTATTAATTATGTGTGAATTACAGAAAATTCAAGACATGCTTTTAGGATTCCTTTCCCACTCCAGCTCTGGACATCTTTTCCCTGCAGATTTCTGAGTTTAAACAAGCTCATTTTTTGTATTTTATCATTTCCTTACGACTCATGGGAACAAAGACACAATTTTCCAGTGGAACTCCATAGCACATGATGTAGAGACAGCTCCTGTTTTCATCCCAGTGATCCCTTGCTTGGATCCATGTTTGGAGTGTGTGCACTCTGGGGCCGTTAAGCTGCGTGCACAGCCTTGAGTTTCCACATGTGCGCAGTGAGGTGTCTCCTGCTTTTGTTACCAAACCTCTGGAAATTCTGGGCACACCTAGGAGATCAGGAAAGCCCGTATGGCTGACAAGAAAACAAGGGACAAATGGGCAGTTTATCCCTACTCTGCTTCAGCACACGGCTGACTTGATGTCAGTGGTTCCCAAAGGTACCCCAGCTCACCTGGTGCCTGCAGCAGAGCTGCTGCCACTGAAAGCAGCAATAGTGCCAATTGCTGTGCACTGCAGGACTGAGGGGGCACTGGGCTGCTCGGGGTGTGTTCCTGGGCTGAACTGCTCCCAGGGGGAGGATTTGCACATCAGTTTGGGGACCAGTGGAGTAGGTGGAAGCTTGTCTGAGGTAGAGGCTCACCACTGATGTTTCTTTTTCCTGTCTCACAGCACACAATCAGTGCTTACGTGGCTGAGGTTTGCAGAGGTTTTGATTTGCAGCTCCACGTGTGTCTGTTCAGTGCAAGGAAGGGCACTGACTGCAGGGGGGTTATCCCAGCCCGCTACGCCAGCCCACGGGAAACTGCCAGTGCTTTCAAAGACATTGTACAGGCAGGCAGCGGGAGGTTTCACTGGTTTGGAGAAGCAGGTATGAGAAAAGGAAAGTCAGCACATACTTCTTTTTCATTAATGAAATAATTAATTAATAATTAATATTAATTAATAATTAATATTTATTAATGCTTTTTTACTCCCAAGTCAAGTAGTTCACTTCTTTTAGGACTTGCTAATACTGTGCAAGCACTGAGATATAAACACAGGTCATAATTTTATTGAGACTTTCAATCACATTGCAGAATATTGTAACGCAGCCTTAATGAAGGGATTTGTTTGGGGTTTTTTTTCTATTTGAATTCACCGTTTTCTGTTAGCCCTTTTAAAGATGCTCATTTAAAATATAGTTACTAATATGGTAGGTCCAGATGGTCAGGCTTGCAGGAAACAAAGGCTTTTTGGTTCTTTGCATTGGTATTTAGCATGTTCTACACGTTGTTACACATTTAAAAAAATACTTATTTTGTACACTTTAAAAAAACCTATGCTAATTAGTATCTATTTGATTATCAGGTATTTTTGAAAGTGATGATATTGCCAGTATTATATCTGAAATGGAAAAAGCAAAGAACTACTCCCAAAAGGTATGAATTACATAGAGCTTTTTAGATTACGTGTTTCCTCCTAAAAAAATTCAACAGTGTTTCTTCAGCTGACAGTTCAGGAGATGGGGCAAAACCCTTTTATGATGAGCAGGAATGTTCTGGAGTGTGAGAACAGTGACCATAGAGTAAATATGGACTGGAAAGCAGCTGTACAATAGCACTGCAGTGACTGGTGTTGGAGTAGCCATGATTCCTTACCAAATACAAGGAGCTTACAGTTCAAGTGGTTCTCCTTTTTGTTGCCAATCCTGTGATGAATTCTTTCCAAGTAAACTAATTCTTCATTATAATACAGGTGTATGTGTTATATGCAAATAAATAATACTACATTCTTGTAAGTCCCAGTGTAGGGAGGGCTTCTCATTAGCACAGTGCCTTTGTCAATTCTAAACCAAGCTGTTTTCTGTAGTGCACTGAGCGTGCAGGACTAGACTGTATCTCTCCATATTCCATGCCCATGACTTTTTTCCAAAGATATCCAACAGAATAACTGAGGCAGCTTAGCCAGCCTGGCAGTGTGGGGGCTGTTTCTTACGAAAGTGTGAATAGAAAGAGATGAGCAGTAAGAACCTTGTCCAGAGGGCTGAGGACCCTGTTGGATGCAAGTCTGAATCACAAAAGTTGGACTTCTTTAAAAGAAGAGCTGGTGGCTATTCAGTGACATCTTAAAATATTTTGTTATCATTTCACAGTTGCAAATACTTGGTTCACCTTCTTCCAGATTGGTCCAGCCCTGGTCTGTTTCCACTGCTGCCTTTGGTTTTGTCTGTCTGCCCAGAGCAGGAAGGGTTTCCCTACAGTGTGTCTGAGCAAGCACAGCACCAAGGGGTTTCTGTTCAGTTAGGGCTGTTAAGTATTATCAGATAGGAATTTTATTTATTAGTATAGTAGTAAATACAAAATACTGCCTTTGAAATGTCATTTATTTAAATTCCATGAATATGAGTTACTAAACAATGTGAATTTCCATTTCAGTGTGCATTCCTAGTGGAGTCCTTAAAGCAACGCTCAGTAGATCAGTCTGTGACACCTCTTACACCAGAAGGAGACTCAAACGTGCTTGTGAAGAAGGAGAAAAAAAAGCCACAGAAGGTGCCATCTCCTAAACCCACAGCTGTGAGTCTGGCTAGAATGGTTTGAAATGGTCCCATTTTTAATATGCTGTCTATTAATTAGAGATCCTACCCAGCTATTGGATGCTCCTCTGGGTGAGAGGAGTGCTCAGCTGAAAATCCGAAGGAATAAAAACAGCACTGTGATTACTTTGAATTTATGTTTGCATTCAAAATGCTACATATACCAAAAAGTGCATCTTACTAAGTAATTCATTATAATGGAACCACCCTGTAGTGTCAAAAGGTGTCTAAAGAATCCTTCCTCTGACCTGAAAAAAACAATGTTTAATGGAAGCAAAGGCAAAGCAGCAATGTGCTTTACCAAATTACATCTATTTTGCAAGTCCTTCTAGAAGGTACTGAATTTTATGGTGTTCTGCTTGGTTACAGATGAGACAGCTGCAGCTCAGTAGCATGTCTTTGGCCTCACAGAGAGCCAGAATAAAACAAGAGCAGGATTCAGCATTTGTTTCCTGCCTGCTGTGCTTATTTCCATGGAGTTACACTACTGAGTCCCTTGGGATTGTGCTAGTGTTTTCTTTGTTCATTTTGGCTGAGCATAGGTCTGTTTTGAGTAGGAGTGCCAATCTGTGATATGCATAAAGGGCCAGTGCTTACTGGAATTTTCAGGTCTCATCTTTGAAATGGGAATGGCGTTGTAGGTGTGGGAATGTAGGAAATGGGAATGTAGGTGTGGGAAAGTTGCAAAGGCTTTGTAGGTCTTCCAGGCTCTTTTATCAAAAGTGACATATTCTCAACACCTCTTCACAAATGCAGGAGAAACTAATTACTCAGAGATGACAACAGAGCACAGTTTTGCAGGGATTAAACTTGTAGAAAACTGGTACAGGGTTGTCTGTTGATGTTTGGTGATATATTTATAGTAGAGCTGTGTGTTAAATTAGATGTCAGTTGCTTGAAGGCTCAGTGTCACAGCAAGTCTCATCCTACATTAGGGTTAAACAAGTGCTGGTGTTGTTTAGCAGACTGCTCAACCCCTAGAGGCATGAGCCAAACCTAAAGGAGAAATTACTGATGTCAACACTAGATTTCCAGCATTCAGTAAAATGCTGAGGAAGATACTAAATACTGTATTCTATAAAGCAAGGCCATTACCATACTTAACTGCTGGCAGAAATGGTCCAAACTCCTCTCACTGTAGATGTTAGTCTTCAGGTTTATGGCAGCAGATGACATTGGCAAGATAATTAAAACAGAGTAATTAGAGTTATTTAACCCAGCAAGAAACTGCAAATGAATGTGTTGTCATGGCAGTCTGTGGATTTGTCAAAGCCAGAGTAAAGCAGGAATTAAAGAATAAAGAAGGATCGTTCCAGGATAGAATAATGCAGTTATGATCCATCTGAAACACTTTTTACATTTATTTTTTTGTTATAAAAGGTGCTTAAGGACGTTAAAGACAACCATGGTGCAGAGAGAAACACTCCTGTAAGAGCACTGGCATGGCGTCCTCCCAGTGCCAAAGCAGGAATTCCACCAGGTCTGTATGGATTAGGGGCTTTTTGTCTTCAGTTTCTTCTGGGTTTTGCTTAAAAGACAGTATTTAAATTAGAGATTTAAATTAAGTTTTTAGGAGCACCTGGATTGTAATCTTTAATCAGATTTATAGGAAACATCATGCTTGTTTTGGAATTCCTTTGGGATGGGTTTTAGCTGTAATTTATCTTTTTTTTTTATCTGTTTGCTTCTATGCTGTGCGAGGAAGGAACTCAGCACAGCTGCACAAGGGTTTCCAGGTCCTAGGCTTGAACACCTGAGCTTTGTCAGGAAATGGCACATGCATGTGGTGGGAAGTAGAACCCCACTGTGTTCCACAGCTGGAGCCATGAGGCTCAGCAGTTCAGAGATCTGTTATGTCATCAGTTCAATGTACACATTGCCACTTATTCTGTTAGATCCCATTTTAATTAACATGCTGTTCCACTTGGTTTATTTACGAGCTAGTAATGAAGGCAAAGTCCAGCACCCGCCAGGTTGTCTGCAGTGCTGACTCTTCCAGCTGCTCCCGGTACATGAAAAACCCTTAAACTGATTCCAGTTACTGTTGGTCCCTTAAGGCCCAATTCCCTCCTCCTCCATTTCTTTGTGATTTTCCTGTGTTTTTTCTTTGTGTCTTTGCTAACATCTGCAATTTATTTTTCTTTACACGAAATTTGAGTCTTCAAATCTACTGATGTTGATATGTAGCAGTGTTTACAAATCTGGATTCATATTTGCATCCGAGGTGCTCTGTACAAAGTTAATTGGTTTCCCCACTAACATGCTTGTTCAAACCACTAATTTTTTCAAGCTAACTCCTGTGACATTCTTCCTGATGGTAATTTATTTATTTGTAAAGGTTTTGGTTCCATTTCTATGAAAGCCTTCTAAGTCGTGCTGTAATATGGTTTTTCTTAATGAGTATCTAAGAAAATGAAGCATTTCTAATTGTGGTAATAGGAATATATGAAGAGAAGAACAGGGTTCAGTTCTCCTCATGTAAGAGTTTTATCCAGCTGAAGTAAGTTAAGGGAGGGTTTTATCTATTGTTTACTTGTAGCACAAAGAGCAAAAGAGTGGCCTCAGGCTGAGAATAAAGGAAAGCACAAACCAAGGAAGCAGCCAGAGCCTTGTGTGTCTGTATTTTACACTGAAGAAGGAAGAAGTGTGGGTAGGTGTTATCAGGATGGGATGGGTGAAGCCCTTTTCTTATCAGCACTTTTATTGTAAAACTGGCAGGATGATAAGTCACTGATAACCAGTGTGCTTTAAAGAGTGAGTGGAAGAGAGTTCCACTTATCAAATAGTGGTAAGGATTTCTAGTTTGGGTGCAAGTGGATGGCTCTTTTTGCTTCGTTTTTTTTGCTGGGTTTTTCTTTTGTAAAGTCCTTTGGGGTCTTTTGGTCAAAGGTGCTCCAAGGAAAAGTGCTGTGATTATGATCTAGATGATTACAGAATATTGGGTTTGGAATTTTTTGAAGGTGACAATTTTTTAAAGTAAGTGATTTTTTAGGTACTTTGTTCATTCCTTAAATAGGTGCAGTATATCAGAAGTATCCAAAGGCAATGTGCATAAGAAAATCTGTTTCCTCTGTCACATTGCCAGAGGAAGAGGAAATCTGTTCAAGCAAAGAGGTATTTTTCTCCTTATTAATTGCCATTTTGGAACTATCCATCCAAATTAATGTAAACATTAATTGTGATTCTGTTCCATGTCTTATTACTTAAATTGTTCTAATATTTGCCAACAATCACTTGCTCTATTTGTCTTACAAGTGGCTGAGCAAGTACAGTATTAAAAAACTTAACCTGGAATTGCCCAGACTGATGTTTGGTCCAGGCTGTACCCACCGGAAGAAAACTGTGGAGTCTCTGCACAAGAAAGTATCAGCAAAATACTGCTCCATCTTCCCCAGTGCAGAAATCAAGGTAGGTTTTTGCAGATGTCAGGTACCTACGTTATTGAAAGGCTTTGTATTTGTTTAGTGAATGTTGATTGATGTTTCTGGCTTTGTAGTGTGATGTCCTCTCCACTCTTCCCTGTTCTTTCTAAATCAAACTTGTAATAGAAAGCTGGAGAAGGTCTTTCATTCACCACAAAGAACCATTGAGTATGTTTGAAGTTCAAACTGAATGCTCTTCAGAATGTGTAGCATCTCCTCTGCTCATACAGTATGAAAAATAATTTTTAACATTTAAGTAAAACTTTTCAAAATCATGTGTGAGTTGAAACTGGGGAAAATGTTGGATCTTGATTGTTTTAGTTTGTAATGACTGGAGAGAAGCAGAGACAGTTAAGTGCAAGCAACAGAGTCACAGAATTTTTCTTAACCTATTTTATAGATGTAAAGACAAAAATCTCCCTGATTTCTAGTGCCAACATGGCATATACAGCAGCTGAGCTCAGGTTTCCTGAAGCAAGGTGCTCTTGTACAAACTGAATTTTTCCAGGGGGTTGTGAAGCACCTGCAGTTTCACCCCAGAGAGCTGGAGAGCTGCACGGAGCAGCTGGGGAAGGTTTTGCAGCGCTACGCCCGGAGAGTGCAGTGGCTGCTCTCAGGTACTGGTGTGCAGCTGTGGTTCTGTAAAGCACGGCTTAGACACGAGCTCTTCTTGTCTGCTCTTTCTGGCAGCAGAAATCTGAACGTAAATCTGAACCTCCAGTAGGAATAAAGGTTCTCTGTCTTCCATTTCGTTGAAATTTTAAAACTTATTTTTGTGAATGCACAAGAATTCAGTATCTGTGCAGCTGATAAACATCTCGCTTGCTGTAAAAACAGTTTTTGCTCTTTGTGTGTTCATGAATACAGAGCAGAAGCTTTCTATCAACAGCATCTACACAAAAAATTTGCTTTTCTGCTTCTTTCACTAAGAATGTGCCCTGCTTAGAAGTTCAGCATCACTGCTGGTGAAGGCTATTTTGATCTCTCTGTTGCTCATAAAGATCTTTGTTGGGAAACAGTTTAATTTCCTGCTGGATTGTAAAGGAGCTACAAATTATTTAATGCGAGTTACTACAATTAGGTAGTAATTAATGCTTGATAGTGCTAGGTTTGAAATGGCAGAAGACTTTTCTGTTATTAACCTTTTAACTACCTAATTGCCACATAGATTAGACCTAATTATGTAGAAGTGTGCCCAGAATTACCCCTAAAGACCAAAGATTTACATTATGCTCAATAAAATAAGCCTGTGTAATAACTCTTAATTAGTTGTGATGTTCTGGCCCAGGAAGCCGAAGATTGTTTGGTACCATTTTAGAAGCAAATGTCTGTGTTTTGATTGATACATCTGGTTCCATGGACCCATATTTGCCACCTGTCACAAAAGAACTTACCTCCCTTATCTGGGAACAGCTGAGAAAAAATGAAGTCAGGTATGGTGAATGACTGATAAAGACTGATATCTGCACTCATTATTATGTAATCAGATTGCTTAATAATTACAGTAATGCAGTGCTGGAACACAACTCAAGTAATTATTATATGTTAGAGTACAATGTGCATGTGACAAGAACTGCTTTTTCTGCTGCTTTTGGCAGTTTTTGGTTCTAAACTCTCTAAGATCTGAGCCTCTGCCACAGGCTGATGCTGTTTGCCCTTTTAGGCTCAGCATTCCCATAGATTTTCTGTTCATGCAAAGTAAGAGCTGCTTTTTGCCTCTTCCACAGCTGAAGATCTTAATCCAACACTGGGCTCTTGGATGGGGGAGGGTTTTAAAATGTTGGTTATTTACTTATTTCAAAACTGGCTTATCCAAAGTGACTCATTGCATTGGTTAGGGTTAAAAGTTGGGGGGTCATCTTTCTCCTCAGGTTTAACCTGCTCAGATTTGCAGAAAATACAGAGAGTTGGAAGGAGTGTCTTGTAGAGGCAACTGATGAAACCTGCCATGATGCTGTGCAGTGGGCTTCCACATGCCATGCTCGTGGCAGCTCCTGCATCCTTGCAGCTTTACAGGTTGGTGTGCCAGAGCTTGGAGAACACAGCGTGTCCTGTGGTGGTGAAACACTCCCAGCTGACTGCTAATGCCCTAGGAAAGTTATGATGTCAAGGTGTACAACATCTTTATATGCAAGTCACTGAACAGTTTAGAAATCAAGTCACTGTTTCTGGCCCCAGAGCTCACAGATACTTGAATTAATTGCTCATACTCAGTTTTTAAAAAAGTCAAATATCAATAGTTTTGTTAATATTTGTGTTCAAAGAGTACTGGAGAGGGAAATTGCTGTGGCTGTGATACATTGCTCTGACCCAAACAGGATTTTAAATAAGCAGTGTTTGTTGGAATCTCATGGGTTTTGAGTACAATTCTTGAACTTTGGTAACAGGTGAAGAAACTTTCCTCCCATAAAAATGCTCAGTGCAGAAATATTACTAGTAATAATAGCTTAAAACTGAACTTGCCATTTCATGAGATTTAAAATCAGATTCAAAACAGAAATGTTGCCTTTAATGAATCATTCTTCTTCCAGACATCCTTGCACAATCTCTGTATAAATGTGGTGGCATTCATCATGAACCAAGTCCAGCAGAGCTGTGGGCCATGTCTGTAGCACAAAGATGTCCCGAGTCAATTACTGTAGCAAATTTTAATAATATTCATTCAAGTCCTAGTGAGCCTGATTTTTTCAGACATTAAACACCTTTAACTCCTATAAAATATGATATAAAAATCTTTGGTCAGTAGTTCTCCAAAACCAGTTAATTTTCTTATTTCAATGAGCCAATTTTTGGCAATGCTCTGCTTACAAATATGTTGCCTTATGCTACCAATTATCTACTTAAATTTTCAAATTTATATCCTTGATCTCCTTCCTAATTAGTGAAAATGAAAAGACAAAACAAAGTTGATTAATGATGTGGCAAATATAAAACTATCTTAAATGACTGGAATAGTGTTTTTGTTCTGAAGTATAACTTTCATAGAACTGTACCAATTATTGAAGCTTATTTTCTGCTTTTCAGAAGGCTCTCAGTTTCCAAGGTGTAGAGGCACTGTATCTATTGACTGATGGAAAACCAGACACCAGTTGCAGTCTGATTTTGAAAGAAATTGGAAGATCAAGAAAGAAACAAGAAATTAAAATCCACACCATTTGTTTTAGCTGTGCAGACAGGTATACGATAATTTTCAAGAACAGCAAAAAAACTCTTAAAATTACTACTTCATTTATTGTCAGAAGTCTGTGCTACCACGATGATAATGGAGGGGGAGGTTGTTCTGACACAGAATTGCCACATGGCCTCCATTTCACACAGGAATTTACAATCATCTCCTCCGGTCTGTTTGTTTCCCTGTAATATTTTTGAGGAGTTCTTAGAAATTCTTTTGCTGTTGCTTTCGGAGAAATCATTTTCATCCTTAGCTCCCTCCTTTGTGCTGACAGAGGAGCTGTAGAATTCCTGAAGAAGCTCGCTTCCCAAACAGGAGGGCGCTTCCACTGCAGTTCTGGAGCTGAAGATGGACAATTGGCAGCACACAGGATACTGACAGAGGAGCTGGATGATGAAGATGTATGTTCAATAAATTGGTTTGTTTTGTTTCACTGCAACTTAGTTCTTCATCAGTAGAGAAACTTCCTTTTAAAAAGACAAATAATGAGAAAAAATAATACAAAACTTCTAGGATGTTTTGCATTGAAACCAAAAGGAGAAATCTTAATATCTGTCCTTGCCTTTCTGCCTTGGTGAGGTGCCCAGACCCATGAAAGGAATACACAGGGCAGTGTAAGTTTTGAAAGAGAAGTAAAAAATAGATTGTGTGGCTGGATGTGGTTTTTAAGCTAACTTTAGCTTTTACTGTCTTCTTACCCTTGTGTTTCATTTAACTGTGAAACCCTTACACAGTGCTTAGCACATTAATTCTCCACTTGTGAGACCTCAGGGACTGCCAGAGGAGAAAAATGGTACTGAACAGAACCAGGTTCAATCTAGGCTTGCTCTGCTCTCCCCTTGTTAAGACCAAGAGCTTGTCTGCAAGCAGGTAGGAGTAGGGAAATACAGAGCCTAGGATCAGTTAATTAAGTTGGTGAAAGAGAAGATATTAAAGAGGTGCAAGTTAAAATACTTTAACTATGATTTCAGGATCCAGTTTTCCCTTACTTTGAAGGAGATGATTTAAAGAAACTTACTCAAGAAGTAGCAAAAGCTAGAAGTATCTTAAAGCAGGCAAAATGTTGGAGGTGAGTATTTATCAAGAGTCTTTGTATTTATTATTTCATGGAATGAAGACAAGAATATCTGGTTCCCAATGTCTATTATATAAAAAATAGATCTGGAGAATTGTCTAGAATAGGGGTGAAGGACAATTAAATTGTATTGATCCTTATGTTTCTTTGTTGTTATCCTTCCTAACTGCCAGTGCAGAACCAGAAAGCACCAATTCAGTAGGAATAGCAGGAAAAGTACCTGCAAAGAGCTTTAAAATGCATTATACCTCCTCGTGAAAAGTCACACAAGGACAGGGCTAAACAAAGGCTCCGAGGTACTCTGTGCCTCTGTGAAAAACTGCTGTAATTCTTTGGGGTTTGTTTTTCTTTCAAACAGATTATTGCTTGAAAAATGGAACACGAACCAAAAGGACAATTCTGGCTCTCAAAAAAGTGCCCAGGTAAATAGTCACCACATTTACATCATACTTTATGTATAGCTCATGTTTTTCAGCAGAAGGGGAATATTTTATTAAATGTATTCATTTCTAGCAGTGACTTTTTCCAAGGTTGAAAACATTTGTAGTGATTTCAGTTCTTAGCTGAGATAGTCCAATATAAACAGAACTGTTTGGGGTGAGAAGAGCAAGGCAGATGTGTATTTGTAGCTGTTAATGGTCCAGCAAGCAGTTAAGCACATTAAGGTGAGAACCAGATGCCGTGGCTGTAATAACAATTGCTGCATGATTTATCTGTTAAATGAACGAGGCTGACTGGAAGAAGACCCCACTACCAGCCAAGGCAGCCTCAGCAAACACGGGCCTGTCGCTGCAGAGTGGTGGCACAGGCAGCTGGGCAAACGAAACCTCTGCCAGAGCCATCCTGCTGCTCTCAAACTGGCCAAGTACAAACCCCAGGAAAAGGGAAACTGCTGGGTGGAAGTGCCTTCTCAGGGTTAAACAGGACAGAAGCATTTGTCACAGAGCTGTTTGAGGAAAAACCCTGGGCACACAGGCAGCTGCAGAGCTGCACGAGGGAACGTTGGCCTGCCAAGGTATTCATCGAGGATTGTGCATGACTGTGAGTGTGTAAGGGTGTGTTTGAGCATGTGAGAGTGTCAGTGAGTGTGTCAGAGTGTGTCTGAGAGTGCAGAACTCAGCATTTCAGGGCTGATCACCCACGAGAGATGCTTGGAGAGGGAGCAGATATAAAACCATCCTGTAGGAGCAAGGAAGTTGTTAAGGCATGCAGAGATGAAGGCTGGTGTTCCACAACTATGTCTGTCTTTCAACATTCCAAGGAAAACTGTATTGCCCGTGAAGCGTAGGGGAAGGCATTCCTGTTAAAACACTCCAGAGAGTGCATAGCCCTGTAGCCCCATTAAACATCTAAGTAAGGAAACTTGGTTTCAGTTTAAGTTGATTGTTTTTCCATTACTGTTTTGTCAGTGGTGATAGTGAACCTATGCAGTTTATATCTTTTTAGTTGTATTTTTAAAAGTATTCATGTGCTTCACTTGTAGGATTAAATTTTAGTTGAAGAAAAGATGCTGAAGAGGTTTGGAATGATACCACTAACCTGCTTCTTTTCAAAGTGTGCTCAGAGCTTCCAGCTTCAAGCAGAAAAAGAGATTTATTCTTTGTTGTCACAACTGCTGGCAAGACAAGAAGGTGCAGATGATAAGTGCTGCACTGAATCCACTTGCAGATTTTGCAGGATTCAAAGTAAATCAAGCACTGAACTCTACAAAGTTTAAATATAAGTAGAGGATAGTTTTCAATATAGCCAATACAAATTTTAGAAGTGTATGTATTTCTAATGTAATCACTAGTTATACAGGGTCACAACTTTTGTTTCTCTTCTACTGCATCATATTAATAATTCCTTCAGTTAGTTGCTGGTATGCCTAAATTGTTGTTTTTGTCAGTTGGTCTGAGATTTCTTTGCTGGTGCTTATTATCCCTAACAGATGGGACAGATGGCTGTGATGTTAGGAAGAGAATTCTTGATGCTAGTTTTGCATAGAAAGTCCAAGAAATAACCTTAGTGCAGAAAACAAAGCTTGTAATTGATGTTTTTGCACAGGGAGGTTTTGCTAATAGTTATTTCGACTCTTTGCTTCTCATGTTGGCAGTAAAGAAAGATTTAGAGTTGATGATTCAGAAATGATCAGATATGCAAGAAAGCAATACCCTTTTGCTGATGTATAACCAGACATTGCCAATCTTCTGAGCAGTTCTGTTCTTATATATTTTCTGTTAGAAAGATTAAAATTTTGTTTGCCAGTACCAGTTGATTTATGAAATATACTTGTTTTTTACTGATTTCTGTAATGACAACTCACTAGTATTTTGTAGATGTTCACTGTTGTCTTTTAGAGGGTTAGAAATTCATCTCAGGTGTTTAATATATGTAATACAATAAAAATGGATTCAGACTTCAAAATTCAGATACTTGACCTGCATTTATTCAGGAGCCATTTGCATCTCCTGAGTGCCAGCTTATGGGGATGACTGGATATCCTGTGATGTGGGAGATTGTGTCCGTGTCTTTTCTATCCCTTTTTCTCTTCTGTCTCTGTAAAGAATTAAAAATTATTTCTGTCCTAAATGTATCTTTTTACTGTTGTGTGCTCTGAACCAGGAGACTCTGGCCTTCCATGTCAGTACCAGCCTTTACTGGAATGCTGCAGTTAAGCTGGTGCTTTGTGCTCTGTATCACCTGGGATTCTATTTGTGGATGTGTGTAACTGCTGAGATGATTTCATAGGAAAATGTTAATTGTATTAATAGGATTGGTTATGTTTCTGTCTGGGGTATAGAAATATTAGATGATGATCGCTGATAAAATGAGGATTTGTACTAACAGAAATGTTAAAACAGTAAATCCAGGTAGAAAGGATGAGCTTTCTGTATTGCCAGAAGGGGTTTCTTATTTGTTCCTTTGAGGATTTAAGAAATGTCCCAGTACTGTAGCATAGATGCTCACATTCCTATAAAAGTACTTTAAAAGAACTTACAAGGAAGTACACTTATGCAGGTGTGTTAAATGGTATCAGAGGCTCTTTGTGAAGTAAGATCATAATGAACATGTTGGATTTTGCAAATGTGGATAAGCATCAGAATATTTGTCTGTTGTGTTAGACTGCAATTGTCAAAGCTCTCATTTAGAGCCTTTTTCCCCCCTGTACTTGTACAGCTGTACACCTGTACACTTGTACACCTGTATTTGGTGTTCAGAGGTTTTACTCTATCAAAACAATTGCATTTACACAGTGTCTCCATTGGCTGATTGTCAGTGGATCTGCAACCCGAAATTTGGGGCAGTCTACATTAATACTCATCACTGAGCTGTTTGTTTTGGCTTGGACTGGGCGTTTGTTTCTGTGGGCAGAGCCCAGCACGTTTCTCTGGCTCTCCTGAGCACGATCTCACACTCCAGGTAGGTGTTGGGAACCCAGGAGCCTTCTCTTTGCTGCTGGCGTGACCTGAGGGCTTCTAAGCCTCCTGTCCAAGAAAAATGCAATGAAAAGTAAGGAGCAAATGCTGATGTTAGAATTTGTGTAAGCACAGAAGCTGTAAAACAGTCAGGTACTACAGCACCGAGCCATTGCCTCCCATCCAAGTTCTGTTCTTTTGTGTGTTTAGCCTGCGCAGCCGAAGCCTCGTGGTCCTGCAGCCTGGTCAGCCCTGCTGCCTCCTCAGAGCAGCTCCCTCCTGTACAATACAGATTCTATCTCCTTGCTACCTACCTGGAAACTCCCATCCTCCCTGCTCCCATCAGTCTGAGGGCTGCTCAGGCAGGAAGGCATTTTCAGGAGATGCCTTAGTGGGGATGACCTGAGGAATGCTCGGTTTGTGACTCCGGTGTCCTTCTGTCAGCTCTGTGTCATTTGCTTTCCTGGTTTGTGCTTGCTGGAATGCAACTCGCTGTATCCAAGACATAATAAGAGTTTTATAATTGGCCAGATGCATATTTTTCTGCCAGCTTGTTCGTAAGTCGTGTCATTGCTGTGACTCACTGAATGTGCTGATTTGTGTGCAATGAATTAAAGACAAAGGCTAAACCAGTTGCTACCTCCACGTGTGTGTGCGACCCCTTCAGAAGAGCGCTGCTTTCACAGCAGGAGTGGGGAACTTCTGTATGGAGCAGCTCATGTCCTGCCCTAATTTCCAGTTTCCAGCTGCTGAGCTGGGTTTAACTGGTGCAGATGTTCACAAACTCCTAGCAAGGACTGGCAGTTCAGGAACTCCTTTGTTCAGCTGTGGCTGCTTCAGGGGACAGCTTCCAGAAGAGGGGTGGGACAGCTTGGCCTTGCAACAAATTCCTCCATCGAAATATGCCTGAATTTGAGTCACCCCCAGCAGTTCATGCTGCGTCAAAGGAAGGTAATGGCAGTGTGTGTTGTGTCCCTTAGCATTCTGTTCAGTAAAAATTTCTCTGTGCCCTATAGGCATGTTGCTATTATTAGCATGTATCTAGATTTGTAACTACAAAGTTCCAAGACTTTAGGCACCCAAGCGTGTTAATACAACCCAGTCACAGGAATTTTCATTGAATCATTTTAATGAATCTAAATAAGATGTATATCAGATGTATATTTCATTCCACTGAACTTTGGTCCTCTGTGAAACCATCTCAAACAGATGCTTATGAGATGTTTGCTTGCTGATTAGTTAAAATTAATAATAGGAAGAGAGAGGAAGAAGGAAAATTCAATTCCAGAAAATTTCCAGCATCAGAAAATACCCTTTTCCTTCCCTGTCTCCGTTACAGTAATGATCATTTAGGTTTTAAGTATTGAATGCTCTGGTAGAAGTAACTTATGAGGAGACTGGTAATCCCTGACTCATATCATGTGAGACTTCATCTGTTAGAATCTTAAATTCTACCCAGAATTTAAGTAGCTTAGGTAAACCTTGTAAGCCACAAGTTTATATCCTTTCAGTGACGTGGGCTGCCTCTGTCATCGTGGCCACTCCCAATGTGGTACCAAGGCTTTTCTAAATAAAGAAAAAATGAGCAAATAACAAACCTGTTGGAAGTGGTGTTATAATCTCTTTCAAATTTGCATCTGTATAGTTTGTTCAACACTTTTGTTGTCTCTGTGATTCCTGTGTGGAGCAAGCCAAGCTGTGATCCCTGCTAATTGTATAGAAATGTGCCTTTATTTGGTACAAGTAACGCAGTATTTTTATTTAGGATGCATTTGTCTTCCTTCCCTTCAAATACTGCATGAACTCTCCTCTTCTTTAACAAGACCCAAGGGCTGATACAGGGACGTTCCCTGGTGCTGTGAGAAGTTGCTTTGTTTCTTCCTGTAATTCCATCCTGACTTGGCAATGCAGGCTCGGAGTTATCATTTCATTTGACCTGTAAATCAATCTGTGTAACATGCAAAGTAACCATGAATGCAAAGGAAATGAGAACAAAGTCATTTGAAAAGCATTTTATGTGGCTCTTTCCAAGGCTGTATTTATGTGTGCTTTATTCCTTCCATGAGGAAACAGTGAAACCTGCAGAAGTGCAGCACAAATACACAAAGAAACAGGAAAAAGGAAGGATAGAGTGAGAATATTTATGTATGTTAATGAAGAATGGAGGGATTTAAGAAGAACCTGATCTCTTAGCTTTGCAGCAAGGAATAAGGATCTGCATCTTCTTTTCCCTTCTGGCCTGGACTTAGAGCATGACATGGGTAAGTTGCTTTGCCTCTAACTTAGCAAGGAATGTGAAGAATGTTGTATTATCATAACACTTTGGGTGTTGTATTATATTACATTCGTTGTTGCATTAATATTGTGTTGGTAAACTTTTTTAAGGATGACTTCATGCCCTAGAAATATTTGGTATGTACCAATGTTTAGCATTTGGTTATATGAAAAATATTCTGAAGTTTCCTTTCCCGAATTCAGAACCCATGATTTATCTTTTTGACCAAAAATTCTAAGCACAGCTAGACCTAAGTAGAGTTCTATTCTTTTCCTCTTTTCCATTAACATTGCCAGACCTGATTTAAATGCTTTTTAACATTTTCTGTCTTCTCTCACATAAAGGGTGAACATCTTACTGTTGACACTTTGATTCTCTCAGCTCTCTGTTGTTTCAGACTCAGTCCTTGTTATGAGGGTGATTGTTTTTGTAAGCACAAAGAGATAAAGTCAAAAGTACTGCCACCCTACAACAGCTCTGCCCAGACCCTTCTGGGGTTGCAGAGGGGATCAGTGCTCTGGTCCCCTGTCCAAACAACTCCCACCACTCTGAGTTCACAGAGTGTGTCGGTACCTGCGATGGGGCATCTGCATGTGAACAGGTGCACAAGGAGGTGCTCAAACACATGGCAGCTTGGACAACTCTACTAATTTAGGGCTTAGAGACAGAAATTTTTGGTAAGTCAAATGAAGAGAGGATATGTTTTATATTGCAGGTATTTCAGCAAAACCCTGTCCTTGAGCAGCTTTAAGAGAGCTTAGTCCCTTCTGCTTTTCTGCTATTCCTCTGCCCTTGGGCACTCCAGGACATCCCATCCTGCCTGTGACTCACGCCAAATATCCGGCTGTCACCTTAACTCACGCCTCTGTCAAGCTCTTCCTGCTCTGGTTACATCTGTTAAAGGCTCCTTTCTGCAGAGTATCTTCCCCACTTGCAAACCATTCTTCATGTTCCTGTTAGCTCACAGCTGGAGCACAGCTCCTGTTCTGTGGCCTGGGAGTGCACAGCTGTGATGCTCACAGGACCTGCTGAGTGACAGGGACTCAGACCTGGCCTCACTGCTCTGCCTTCTGGGCCATGGTTTGAAACCCCTCTGGGGTCCAGCACCCAGCAGTGCCCAGAACTAGCACAGGGACCAGGCTTTGTATGCTGGAGACAGAGATTGTCTTGTCTGTCTTATACCAAATCCTCCTTACTCGGTTCAGGCTTGGCTCTACCAGCATGTGATTTGACATGAACTCGTGTCAGCTTCCTCCATGGAACAGTGCAATTACATTTCAACATTGCTTTGCTGCCTGGACGTGAGGAACATTTTGATAACCAGCACAGCATTTCAGAAGTGTGGACCTTCTCCGTGTAAATAAATGGACAAACCCCCTGAGACCTTCCTGCTGTATTTTACAGTCATCTGCTGCAAATACTGGATGTTTTGTTTGCTTCCATGTGCCTACACCAACTATGACTGGTCATAGGAGAAAAAGTAGAAAAAGGCAGTATAGAGTTGTGATTCAAGACCAAAAGCAAGCCCCAATCTTAATGCAGCAGCTTTTCTCCTTGTAACTTTAGCTTCTGTTTCTTTCAGAAATACTAAGCAGGATGCACTGAATAAAATATAGCCATCCCTCTTTACTAAAGATAAGAGAATAAGCATAACAGGAGAGGTACAGAATACCAGTTCCGAAGACTCCTCTGAGGTGTTCCCTTTTTGCCAAGGTGGAAACCAAAGCCAAGTTAAAATACTCTCTGCTAAATTTCACTGAAGAGCGAGGGATTGATATCCTTTGAATAAGCTGACCAGCTGCTCTGACTTGTGAAGGAGCTCTGGGGTAGTTCAGGGACAGAATGGGCACTTTATTTCTTGCATTAAATGGTAAAAGCTGTCAGTGCTGTGGACAGCTCAAAACAGAGAATTTGGTGTTCTTGAGGGTTTTACTGTGAGCTGAGCTTGTCACTCACCCAGCAATCCTGGAAGTGCAGATTAATTTGACAGGTTCAAAGGTTCTGGTTCCAGTGCTGACTATAGGGACTTTGGAACATACATGTTGTGCTAAGATATATTTGCCTAGGTGTCGGTCCGAGTTCTTGTCAGCACATGAACATGAAATTAGATTTAAATTGCAATTGGTTACCTATGAACTTGAGATATTTCTAACATGCAAACACTGAAAATTGTAGTAATTTATATTTAGATGTGGGAGTGTTTCTTTAGCATCTTAACTACTGTTTTGAGACTTAATTTTAGACACACCCATTTAAAAATGTTGGCTTTGATTTCTCATTGTTTAATTTGCAAAAGCATATGTGTTTTAAAAGTGCTTTAAAATCTTAGGACAGAGAACATGTATAATTATTAATCATTTCATTAATTCATCATTCATTTTAAATGCATTATTTAACAGTAAATCACCTTTTCCTGTTCTGTTGTGTACATGGTCGTTTATTACCTTCATTCACCTTGGAAGCCAGAGAACAACCCTGGTGCCTGCAGTTAAGCCTCTCTGCAAACACAAAATTGGGTTGGGGATGGAGATAGAAGAGTCAGGATGGAAGTGCTGTGTGGCACTGCCAAACAGGATTTTTGTTTCTTTTCCAGGGCAGTTTATCCACAGGATGATGGTGCCAAGGGTGTATGGGGTTGTGTAGTGTCTTACACTTTTACAGATGAGTGAGAGGGACCATCCTGGTAAGAACAGCGAGATGTGGTGAATTATTTTTTTCCTGAAAAGGAACGTAAATTATGTACTAATTAAGCCCTGCCCTTTTTTGGCTCCCAGCCCAACCACCAGCTACAAAGGAGCAGGAACAGCAAAAGCACACGTGAACCTCTGTGTCTGCCTGGGAGTACCTGATGCCCTTGAGTCACGAATTGTCCAGCACAGAGACATCTCCCCCCCTCACCTGGACAGGAAGGACTGGGACAGCGCTGGCAGCAGGACTCCACCGAGGGTACTCACTACTACTTAGCTATTTTAAACAATCTGATTTGTTTGTCTGTAGCTTTTTATGGGAAGTAATTAGAACACTTCTGATATTTGAAATGACAGTAGGGGAGCTAAGAGCAACTCACACTGCATGTGCTGCATGAGATGTGACTATGCTCATCATGCAGAATACATTAATAAATTGGAATAGCTCCTATAAATTCAGAGAAAAAAAGAAAGTTACTGATTCTGGAAAGAAGTATTTTTTTAAAGAAAACTGTTTACATCTGAAATTTGAAAACAATTTTCTAATTCCATGAAGCAGATTAATATATTAATGCTATTAGTGCTTTTTAAGAAAGATTTCTAGAAAAAAATCTTTAAACTCTTTTATGCAACCTCCAGCTTACTTAAACCTTAAAGAGATATAATTGACAAGTATTCAAATATATACCATTTCTCAAATGTCTTTTTGTAGTATATGTAATAAGCTTAACTTTAGGTCTCCTTTCAGTGTGTAAAAAGATGCTTTTTCTCAGAAGACAAGGCAAAAGAATTTTATATGGCTTAAGACTCCTGCACAGAATAATCTGGAAGTGCAAATTTATATTTCCTTGCTTGAACAGGACAGCAGACTTTTTTCAGTTGTATTATATTAGCTCTAGTTTAAGTTTTGTTTGGAAACATGGATTACTTTTCATTTTTGAAACATCAGGACGTTTTTCAACATAAGGAGCTTGTGTTTTACACCGTTATGCCACTCAGTTTACTGAATTGAGTGAACTGACATTGGTGTTAAAGCCATGTAACAGCATGGAGAATATATAGTCACTTCGTGTCTCTGAAATCTAAAAATCAATATATAAAAGAAGAAAAATATCACAAACAAAATTATAAAATATTAACTAAACAATGGCAGAAGTAGTCCATCATTTTGTGTGCTGCGGCTGCATTTTGTGTTACTTTTCTAGAATGTTTCTGTCACCCTGGAAGTGACAGAGCTGCCAACTACCAGTCATGCCCAGTTTCTGCCTGAGCTCTGCTGAGCCTGGTGTGAATGGCTGAGAGGGAGCTGTACTAAACTGTGAGGCTCCTCTCATATGAGGACCTCTCCAATGATGAGAAAACCAAAATAATCTGCAGAGATGGGGTCCATGTTCCTGTAGCAGCCTGCAGGCACCCAGTTTGGCTCCCACTTTACAGTGACGTGACTGATTTCAGATTTGTTTCTTCTGGGTTTCTGTTTGGGGTCTAAGAGCCCAGATCCTCATGCGAGCATGGAATTAGGACAGCAGGGGCTCTCTGCGTGGGAGAATTAAATGGACTAATTCCTTGGACAACGCTGTGGTCTGGAATACCAGTCACTTTAGGTACGGAATAGAAGTGAATTTCTAAAGAGAAGGGATTAATGTAGAATAAACTAATTTGCAACACAGAACAAGGTGTACAGATGGGTAACTCCCATGGAGTTGTTATCCTAGAATGATATTCTAACCCCTTTTCCCAGGCAGATGAACCCACAGGGCAGATGGCTTATCTCTTCTGCCCCTTGTCAGTTTAGCTGTCTATGAATGCCCTATTGAGAATAATATGGTCAAAAGTTAGTGAGAACTGGACAGAAAAGTAAATATATTTCATGTATAACCAGAAAAGCTTAAAATGGTAACGAATTTTTATCATTGCTGAAGACCCAAATGTGAAATAAAGTGGATTTTAAAAGTAGAATGAATCCGTTCTTATATTCCTTACCTAATGTCTTGGTTTATTTCCCTGACTAGTAGGATAACATCTATTTGGCATTAATATATCGGAAATTAATGAGTTTTCAAGGATAAAATGTTTGATTAAACCAAGCATTCAAAAATGCAATCATAGCTGTTAAGGTTAGGTACTTACAATGGCTCTAAAATCCTGTAATTTCTCTTCATTTCTATGTAATATGAAACTTAGTGATATGAGGAAAAGACTAAATCCTGGAATATAAAAGTATTCAGACTCATTACACATTATATGTAGAAAGCCCATCACCGGAATTATAAATTTATACATTTTAAACACATTAAGATAATAAAACTACGTGTAATGTGAAAGTTATTGAAATTACCCAGACCTCAGAGCACCGTGCAGGAATTTTCAAGAGCTCTTCTCTGTTGCAGCCGTGATGCCAGAGGGATCCACGGACGAGCTGCACAGCAGGCAGCCCTGTGAGAGCCGAGTGACCGAGCCTGCTGGGCTGCTGGCTGCCAGGAGCACCAGGACAATGGTGACAGGAGGCGGAGGCTACCTGGGATACAATCTGGGATGTGCCCTCGTCAGCTCAGGAATTGCTGTGGTGCTGTTTGACCTGCGGAAACCAAAATGGGAAATTCCAAGCGGAGCGGATTTTTTCAAGGTATGCCAAAGCTACACATCCAGTGCTCCTTAGCAAGGCTTCCTCTTAAGGGCCTTTGATTAAAACATTTAGTGAAAAGCCTTTCAGGACAAGAAGAAGCCATGGTAAAAGGTCCTTGCATGCGTAAGTACCTGGCAAAGGGATGGCAGACAGGGTCCCAGTGGGCAGTGCCTCAGTGTCCCCAGGGACGCTCTGCTGGGAGGTGCCATTCAGCACCCAGGGAAACAGTGAACAGTAAAGGGACAAAAGGTTCCTGCTCAGGGGAATTATTTCAAGTAAGAAGGTGAGAGCCAAGACAGGGCAATAAAAGGGGTCACAAATGTAGAACGACTGCCATGCAGAGAATGATTGAGGGAACTGGGATTTCCAGGCTGGGAAAGAGGTGACTTGGGAGCGGGAGGGCTCTGCAGGCTGGGAGTGGCATTGGGATGGACAGGGTTTGCTCACTGTACCAGAGGAAGGGCCACCAGGAATGAGGAGTCAGTTCAGTACAAACAAAATGATGTTGCTTTTTGTGCTGTGGGTAAAAGGCACATACAAAGCCTCAAGAAAAATTTACCTCCACTGGAAATTGCTAAGTAGATAAATTAAATTAGGCTCAAGAGATCTTCTGAATGGAAATGCTTGGAGACAAGAAGAGGGGGGAAAGTGTCACATTTGCCTGCCCTGTTCATGCTCTTCCCGCAGCACCCATTTATGAGCACTGATTCTTTTTGATTTTGAACAATTCAAGGAATTACTGTGTCTGGAAAAAAGGGAATACAAGAGGTCTCTGGTATTTCACAGCTCACTGCCATGTGTGGAGGACAGAATCCCCCAGTGCTCCCAGCTGTGGGGAGCACCAACCTCTCACAGCTGCTCCAGGTGCTCAGGTTTGGGCTCTGGGGGCACTTTCTGGGTGCTCCTGTCATGTCACACAAGTTCTGGCTAAAGCCAGGGTGTTGCTCAGCTGATCTTCTCTGAGCATTTCTTGTAAGAACATTTGCCACCCCCACTAGAACTGGGAAGTTGATGGCAAAGCTGGAAGGGATCACAGGACCTTGGTCGTTGTGGTGCCAGGTTTCCTCCTTTGGGCTGCATCACCCTCTGGGGCAGGTGGAAGGGAGGCAGAGGGGGAGGGATGATTCTGGGGAGAGCAGGACACCAGGCTAAGCAGACCTTGTCTGACCCAGGATGTTCTTAAGTTCAATTTCATAAACAACTTCTACAGAATATGGAAGAGAGATAAAGTATGATTGAGGAACCATTCAAAAACCATAACCTTGATTTGTTAATGCCATAAATCCACATAATTTGATTTAAGTTTGTGGACTGATTTACATCTTCTGAAGGGGACTTGAGATCTCACAAATTATTTTCTAGAATAGGCTTTTTTTATAAATCAATTTTAGAAGAATAAATATTACAAAGTGTAGGAGAGTTATCTGGAAAATGGAACTTTGGAGTCCTAGTAAATGAATTAATAAGTGACTGCAGAGGTCTGAGCCTTGAGCGGTGATTTGGAGATGGCTGATATTGTTTATACTGGTTAGCTACTGCAGCACTGCTTTGAGGGTGGGAAGTGTAAATCAGTTGTATTTGTGAAATACTTTGGCAACCTCAGGAGAAAAAAGCTAAGAGCTAAAGACTGATTAGATTAGCTCTTAATATTATCTTCAGCTCTTTCTTTTGGGGTTATTCTGTCAAGTTCATTACAGGAAATAATATAATATCTAATCCTTGGAAATATCTGAATTTTGAAAACAAAGGTACTATATTGATATCTGTATGTATGAGGAGTACTGCTAATATAGTATTACCTGGTATATGAAAATGCAATATAATATCCTAACCCCACCACAGCATTCAATACTAGATACAGGTGTGCTCAGTGATACATGGAATTTCATAAATGTGATTATAGGACACTAATGTACACTAAATAAAATATTAAATACATACAGAGTGTACTGCGTTTTTTACTCTTGTATAAAACTGTAACTGAAGTTATCATGCAGTGCACCAAGAAGAAACCTTAAAAAGAGACATTTGTGAAGACAGCACAGACCAGGTCTCAAGGTGCCAACAGAAATGGGGTTCTCTTATTTGGTGATTCCAAGGCAAACAGCTGAACCCTTCCTGCTGTGATTTATTGTCCCTGGGGCTGGATTCTCCAGCCCTCGAGCCCTTGCTGCTCCCATTCAAGTCAAACAAGTTTTGCCAGCCTGGAGGCTGCAGGACTAAGTGTGAAAATACGCATTATAATCAAAGCCAACAAGACTCATCTTTGTTTTGCAACAAAATACTGGCAAAACTCTTAGTCATTGATTTTTCTGCCTGTTCATAATGTTTTATTTAATTGTTGTTAAGTACTGTGAAAAATAGACCAGAATATCTTTAGATTTTCCTTACTAGCCATAGTTAATATAGTTCTATAGAGGATGTATGGAGCTCTACCCGTCAAAAATCCATTCTTTTCTCATTTTACAGGGTGATGTGAGGGATTATGAAGCAGTGTTTAAAGCCTGTGAAGGGGTGGACTGTGTTTTCCATGTCGCTGCATGTGGGATGTCAGGACTGGAACAAGCAAGTACCATTTTCCTAAAGTTTTCTTTGGTTACTTTGAGAAAGAAAAAAATTGTCTGCGTGTAACAAAGAATGTAATTTTAAATCTGGTATTTATGCCAGACCGAAGTTGTTATAAAGGTCATTCAGGCAACAAGGGAGGTATTCCTTAAACAATAAAGTGTGAAAGTAATGTACTACAAAATATTCTAGAAAAATGAGATCATAGTTTTAAGATCTTGCATAAGAAGGTATAGCCTTTTTCTCTGATCTGAAGAAGAGTGACAGCGTTGCTCTAAAACTAATAGTGAAGCATTTTCTTGGTGTGAACTCAGTCATGAGGAAACAAACCTCAATCAATATGTTATGCTGAATAACAGTGATATTCACAGAGGGTGTTATCAAAAAAGTCATGAACCTACTAATTTATTTCTAGGAACAGGACAGATTGCCCCTGGAACAAGAATTTGTGAAAGCTTTCAGGGAGCATAACCCTGCCTGTAATTCTTTTTTCTATAACATGGATTATCTGGGGTGTGACAAAATATTGAAGCATTTTTATTTTGTTTTAGATGCATTTTAGCTTTCATTTTTCAACTTTCTTTACTCATACACTGAACAAGACAATAAACACAAGAACTGCCAGAAATCACTGTATGTCAGACAGAACTGTAACATATATCACAAAAAGGCCTCAGCTATTCTAGATCTGGCAATTGTAATCATACTGTGAATGTGACTTGTTTGATTAATTAAATCTTGTGCAAATTTTATTTCTAGCTTCAAAAGAAAGATCAGATTGAATCCATAAATGTTGGAGGCACAAAAATAATAATTGATGGTAGGTACCTAGATTTTCTTTCTCTACATCTGCTCCAAACCATGAATTAAAAAGTTTTCTAACTGGATGTTTCCTGTGAAGATCAGGCAGTAAAATGAGGCTCTTCTCTCCCTCCTGCCAGAGCATGATGCAAACCTGGGTGTGCAGGTCCCAAGCTGGTAGACTTGCCACTGGTTTGAACTGGGGATAGATTTTCATCCTGGACTTCATTCCTTGCCAGTCCAACCAAAGCTCTCTTCCATGTACTGGTTATTTTTTTTCCCTTTACTCTATGTAATGGAGAAGTGTTGTCCTCTTTCCTCATAGAAATAACATGAGAGCTCTTGTACTGTTTGTCGTGTCATAAACATTTGGTAACAGGCACCATAGATGTGTAAGTATATTTAGCTATTATTTTATCACATTAATACAGGAAACCTTCCATCCTTTCTGCTCCTCTGTGATCCCTTTTTATTATATACTGATTTTTAACTGCTGTCTCTGCAAGATGCCAGTGGATCTCTTTCAGTGCATTCAATTCCAGAAAGAATGTTTTCCGAGTGTACTGTAAATACCAAAGCTACTTTCTCTTTGTTTTTCCTTCAAAAACCAAATGGGGAAAAAAAAAGGCTGAAAAATGGCAAAACCCAGTTTTTATTTAGACTAATTTTCATTCTGCCCCTGTGTTATTACTGAAAAAATGCAGAAATGGAATAGTAGGCAAGTAAAACTCTAAACTAGTTGGAAGGAAGAGTTGCCACATATTCCCTTCTTCCTACCCCAACCCCCAAACCCACAGCAACACGTCATGTCAAATTTCCATAGGCTCCCAGCAAACCAAGAGGCTGGGAGGAGCATGAACCTGCTCATCCACATTTTAATAATACACCTTATTATTCTAATTTTTCCAGAATATTTACAACAATAAATAACATTTATGATTTTCAAAATGAGCCAATGAACCTGCTGGACAGACTGCTCTGTACATTCTAAACATTCCTGACTTCGAATATTAATTCACTTCAACTTTATGAATATTGTTAAATGAAAAGGAAATTTACATTATTCAAGTTTGCAATGACATAGATGCAGCAGAATTTAGCTACAATCCCTAGCTCCACAAGACTTAAATCCATAATTAAACCTTTGTTTAGCAAATAACATTAATTTCCTTTGTATTTAAAGCACTGCTGATTATACACTAGCAGGGTATGTTTTCCTGTTAACACATCGTTTGTCACTTATGAACAGACTGAGACAGAGGCAGTTCTGGGCATGTGGGCAGAGCTGGCCCCTGCTCCCGTGTGACTGCGTGTTCCATCCAAGTGGGGTGCAAGGGGCAGCTCATGGCACCCAGGGCAAAGCCTTGCAGTGGCTGCTCCCCGCAGCACTGCCCCAAGGGCTGCGCCACAGCAAATGTTCTTACTCACCTCCTTTTTATTCAGTCTCTCAAATGAACATGTTTTCAGAAAGGTTTCTCAAGGAGGAATCTTTCCCCCATGAAGATAACTCCTCTATCCAGCTGATATGATAGTTACGGGTACCTCATCGTGAAACATTTGGTGACCACAAGGTGTAATATTTACATAGCAGATATTTGGGATGAAAAATTCCAGCTGAATGAAAGATAATATTATAGTAAATGATAAGGTAATGTTAAAATAAAAATATTACTTTTTTTCTATAAACAAAATGTTTGTTTTCAAAGAGACAATCTGCCAGTTCAGTTATTTCTCCCTCTTTATTTTTGTTTTAAAACAGTTTATTTTGTGTATCGTTGTAGTATGCAAACAAAGAAATATCCCTAGACTGATCTATACCAGTACAGTGAATGTGGTGTTTGGAGGGAATCCTATTGAAGAAGGAGATGAAGAAACTGTACCATATTTTCCACTGGAAAAGGTACTTTGTTCATGGGATGGTGTGGCATTTACTGTGCTCCAAAGGCTGTTCTGAGAGCAGAAGTTGTTTTACTGTAGATGTTCTCAGTACATTCAGCTCAGAAAGTGAGTCAAATAAATACTAACGGACTTAAATTCACTCTGAAGCTAAGCTTGTGCCACTAAATTTTGAGTCTCTTTTTTGTCACAAACTATATATTTACTAATTCTTATTATTTCAAGTTTTGTTTTGCTGAGCTGGTATCTGTGAGCTGGCTAGATTGAAATGTTGTCAGTCATAAACAGTAAGTTTGCCTTTACAGATTCAATAATTACCTTATTCTGTTTTCTTTATAGCAATTTAATCATTATTCTAGAACCAAGGCAATTGCAGACCAAATGGTTCTTGCTGCCAATGGAACTTTACTCAAAGGTACATATAAAGCATTTGGGGCTCTTCTATCACTAGGAGTGTTAATGGGCATTCCTTTCTCTGGTTGCTCATTTATCAATAGGATACTTTAACTGAAATAAGGATTTATTTGCTTCTACTCCTCTCTTTGGTGGATAATTAGCTGTTCTGATAATACCAATCTGTAAGCACTGTCCAATGGGTCCTTCTTGTAATCCCAAGGCTCACAAGTGTCTGGGGAAGAACAGTCCCAGTTTCTTAAAGAGATTGGTAATATCAGGGGCATGTTGGCTTCTAAAGTCACACCTGCATGAATAGTTGTGGCTAAAAATCTATTTTAACATGGTAAGGGAAATATTTCTCTTTGCTTTTAGATATGTTTTGCTGTTCCTACTGAATTCTCTTAACAGAAAAGTTGGCAAACTTAAGTTAGGTGGGGATTCAGTTTTAGCATCCTTGATAGACTACTGAGCAAATGCCTATGACCTGATAGTCTTGCCCATATGAAAGGTGTCACTGTGCCTGTTCTCAGGAGTCAGAGAAGTCTGCTTACTCATTCACATAGCAATCTTAGAGTATTCATTTTGATTTAAAATACTCAAACTTATTTGAAAGCCTCTGTTTAGGAGACCTCATCTATTCCTTTATGGTGCCCTTGAGCTGCAAGCAAGCAAGGAGTCTGGATATAGCAAACTGAGTGGTCTGCTTCCAGTACTGCACGTGTCTAGAGTGGACAAATACAAGTTGTAAACTTCCCTCTGTAATAAATAGCAAAGGTCAATCAAGCAGGAGGAAAGTTTGATTTGTCCTGTTCCTATGCAAACTCTTGTGGGATTTGGTTTTCCAGGCTGCTAAGCTCAGGTCTGTCACCGCTACTGAATTCAGTTCTACACAGCAATGAAATCGAGTTCCCAGGAAGCCGAACCACAGAATGGTCAGGCTGAGCCTTAATTTTGGTAGTGTGAAATTCAGACAGGATGTGTCAGCCATGTGTTGCTGTCACAGCTGTCTGACAGTCACCTGTTGCTCTCTCTCCAAGGAGGGGACAAGCTCCACACGTGTGTGCTTCGCCCACCGGGCATCTACGGACCAGAAGAGCAGCGGCACCTGCCTCGAGTAGCCGTATGTGGTTTGTAGTCAGCTCTGGAGGACACCACAAGTAGTTGTAAGGGCATAACACAAGTGGAAGTACCTTGATTGCAGTTCTTAACCATTCCTGCAGGAATGTGGTGGAAGTTCAGGGACAGGTGATGTGGTGCAGGGTAACAAATAGCAGGAAACCAGCACTGCTGGCCAGGATCAAGCTGGGCTTTTCAGTGAAAAGAGAAAATGGAAGGCTGAAATGCCATGGTAAAAGAAGTAGGTTTGCATCCCTATCATTTAATGGAAATACTGTCTTTTAAATATGCACTTTAGTTTCTGCTAAACAATATAATGTCACTATATTTTGCCACTGCCTATCAGTGCAACCATCTTTGATTTACAAAACCACCAACTAGTTGGGCTTTTTCTTGTGACATGTTGCTTGTGCTGTAATTGTACACAAATACAGCAAATTCCAAGTATTTGGGTTGAGACAAAATCAATGTTATACTGCATAATAAAGGAATAATGTAGTTATCTCATGTTTTCTGTTTCTACAGATAAATATCCAGCGGAGACTTTTTAACTTCAAGTTTGGGAATCACAAAGTTCAGATGAACTGGGTTCACATAGGAAATCTAGTGCAAGCTCATTTACTGGCTGCTGAGGCTCTCACCTCTGAGAAGGGCTATGTAGCTGTAAGTAAACAATATAATCATTGTGTCCCAGCAGCTTGAGTTCTCAAACAGGTTTAATTTTTGATGTTTTGAGATCAAAGAGTCTCCAAAAAGTCATATGCTAAATTCTCTAAAACGGTGTGTGGCTCCACAAGCACACAGACAGTGCAAATACAAATACATTTCGCTCATATCTTGATGTTTTTGTTTGGTTAGAAAATGCATAATTTCCTGGGTTACTGGAGGAAACTGCATTTTTAACTCTTAATATATTCACCATTACACAAATCTACATATCCTGTTATTCTCTTGAAAATAGGTTCTGATCCTAGATGCATAAAATTTAGAGCAACCATTCTGAGGCATTCCAGTTGAATTTTCAGAGCTGAAAATTCCAAAAAGAGATGTACAAAATTAATGGACAATTCTAAAAGGTTTTTCTTTTTGTTCTACTGGTCATAATTGCAACAGCAATCTGAGGACTGTGAAGTATTACAGAACTGACAATGTTGCAGCAGCTGCTGCATTCAGCGTTCCCAGTTCTTGAAGGTACCAGATTCATTCACACTGGTGGGAACATACAGACAACAGGTGGGCGCAGGTGAACATCTCCCTGTGGGTGCTCAATTAGTTCAGTGCTTGGAAGCCACGCAGCTGTTTTAGGTTGATGTCATTCCCAGAGTCCCAGGTTTGCCTGGGTGCTCAGGTGTTCCTGGTACTCAGAGCTGGGCAGACGCCTCACCCAGAGCACAGCTGGAACTTGACCTCAGAGCTGTGTTTGTTAAATGCTGTCAGTGCTGCCCCTTCTGTTGGACTCACAAAGGTAATTCTGTGCCCTGCACATCATGAAGAACATATTGCTCCAACAGCTGGGCTACTACAGGGGGAAACTGAGCTCTGATCTACCCTACACCACGGTTAATCATCATGAGCTCTACCACCACTGTGGGGTCAGCACAGTGAAGCCCAGTGAAGGCAGTTTGCTCTGTGTACATTCACCCTGTGCATGCTGGCGTGTTGCTCACAAAATCGTGACAGGTAGGTAGGTATGAGAGAGACAGAAAATGCCATCCTGTGCACAGTGTTCTGTCACCGTTTTTCTCTGCTTCTTTACCAGAGTGGTCAGGCTTATTACATCCACGATGGTGAAAATGTCATCTTCTCTGAGTGGATCGTGCCTTTGGTACGTACTGCACAGCCCTGCAGCTCCCAGCACGGCGTGGGCACGAGGCCTGGCACTGACTGACACACCAGACCAACTAAACGAAGTTCAGTGCACATAAATTACTGAATTAACATGAAACTCAGACCTATTCTCCCTGCACAGCCCAAAGTTCCGCTGGTGTTAAGGGAAGTTTTGGATATGTGTAACTGTGGAGTTTGGCCTCATTGCTTTGAGAGGATTTAGCTGAGAGGTGCAGAACCTGCTGCAGAACAGCAGCATTTCACGAAGCAAACCCACAGTGCACAGCAAGCTCTGCCACTGGCATCTGGCAGGACTCTTACAGCCATTGCTTATCCCTTTGTCCTGGCATCAGCTGCAGCACAGAAGGGAAGCCCATTCAGAATCCTATCTTAGAAGCTAAAAAGACACAACACTCTATTTTCAGAAATATCAGGCTGGGATTCTAGGAGCATGCCAAGTTTTGATCCTGCGATGCCAGCACAGAAAATGACTGCAGTACAACAATGGGCCTGTATTTAACTGTAGTTCAGTATTCCAGTCTGGGTCACTTCCCCCTTGGAAACGGCCTTTTTTTCCCCTTTACTGTACAACTGCAGATGAAGGGTGGGAGGTGGACACCAAAGAATGAGAAGCGGGTTTCAATTGCATTTCTTACCACCAGAATTGACAGGATGACTAGCTGGAAAAAAAAGTTTAGATACAAGTTTTATCAACATTCTTTTATTTTTTTTTCCATTTTCATGCCTCATTGACACTCTCAATTTGGTATTCTGTTCTCCGTTATTCTTTCCTTTTATACCCTTTTCAGTTTGAAAAATTAGGCTACAGGAAACCTTGGATACATATTCCTGTTCTCCTGGCTCATATAGCAGGTAAAAAAAATAAAATACCTTCCTAAATATTGTGGGTTGTTTGATTTTTTCATTCCTATAAAGCTACATAGGGGTTTTATAAAATGCAGGGGCCCAAACTGCAGGAATTATTTAACTCAACATTGTTTTAATTGAGAATAATGGCTTGTGCCATTTGGTATTAATTATACCAGATAAAGTTTAAGGCTATTCATAAACTCATCATGTACTATAAATTCAACAGTGCCTTCTACCAATAGGAATTACAGGATGTACAATGACAGCATTGTCTTAGTTTATTGTTACCCAGATGTCTCATTGAGTAATTTCTGTTTCACAGCCACTGTGATGGAATATCTGCACCTGATACTAAAGCCAGTTTTTAGCTTTACACCTTTCTTGACAAGGAATGAGGTAAATATATAAAAAGAGATAATGTTTATATATTTCTGACTAAAATTCTCAATAAGAACATGATGCACCCTTTGGATTGTCGGCATTACAGCTCTGTTTTCTGCTCTGTTTCCATTGTAGTATCACTGTTGACATATTTTCCTCCAAGTTCTAGAGAACTGGATATTAAAGTCACTGCCATAACTGTCCTTTTGGATTTTAGGTGTGGAATGTCACTGTAACTCACACTTTCCGAATAGACAAGGCACGAAATCAACTTGGTTACAAACCAAAGAAATTCTCATTCGCTGATTCTGTGGATCATTATCTAAAAACAAGACCTACCTGCCAAGAAGACCACACGTTCCTTAAAATGGTGTTTGTTTTTGGCCTTTTGTTAAGTTTGATCATTCTTTCTTTCTTCTAAAATCAAATAACCACCCACCTGTTCCAGAAAAGCTCGCATTGTTTCTGAGTGTTAATGATCTGGTCATAGTACGCTCCTCAGCCACTCTGGACTTTCTTATTTATATTACCATGATGACACCTCTCCGATCTCATTAAGAACTAAGGAAAAAAACCCAAAAAACAACTGCAAAAGTGAAAACATAGGACGTATCAGGAAATGTTCCCCAAGAGCAACACAGTGTAACATCAAAGGAGTTCACCACAAACAGGTGCAGGAATAGTTTTAATGGATCTTCATTAATTGATTGTTTCATGCTGGGAAGCATTTTCTAAAAATGATAATTCAGGAGGGTGAGAAGTTGGAAGAAGAGGAATTGTCACAGGACAACAGTGCTGTAACAAGTCCAGTAGCTCCAATGAAGAAAAGGGTGACTAAACAACTCTTCTGATGAAGCCACAGCTACAGCTACTGTCAGTTAGTCTCAGGAATTACAGAGACCTGGGAAACAGTGCAAAAAATATGGAAAGTAAATATTTATAAATAATAGGTGATTAGAGGAATGAAAATCATATTTATGTAAAATAGTTTTATTGTTCTAAAGCGTTGTAAAAATGTGTTAAATATCTTTGTGTGTTTGTAAATCAAATAATATGCTTTCAATGCAATAATAAATAATAACTGAACCAAATACTGTTTTTAAGGAGCTTGTGTGAAGGGGGAGTTCAGCCAGCCATTACTGCTCCCTGGAGTCACATTCTCCACAATCCTGTAGCAGTGCTGGCACACACAGTGTGTTCAGGGAATTGCATTTCGGGGTGAGCAGACAAGCCAGGAGTGAGAATCCAACCTCTCTCTTTTCCCCTTTCTCAAGACTTACATCAGTTTTTTCTTGGGTGGATTGCCCTGCGTGAGCCACCTGTGCTACACATACACACCCAGTGTAGCCCAGACAAACCTTAAAGATGTTATGAGTTTTTTCTCAGGAACCAGCTTTGCTCTGACCAGGGACCAGCTGCTGCCTCTCTTGCACCCCACGTGAAGCAGGAGAGCTGGATTTGCCACGGTAGGTCATGGAAGACAGTGATGGAAAAGCTCTGCCATCTGATTATCTCCACTGTGTATTCATTTTGCCTTTAGTTAGCATTTTACAGGATTTTTAAAACCAGTTAAGTTTATGGAGAGTGTCTCACTCTAAATCTACAGAATATGCAGGAGAGCTAACGGCAACCCTAGAAGAATAAAACTTACAGGTAAAAGACAATACATAGTGACAGGAAAATGTGTGAGCAACCACAATTACTGCAGCTTGAGTCAGCAATGATTTGTTTTACTCTGTTTTTTTTTTCTTTTCACTAAACAAATAGTTCTGTGTGCAGTGAAAGCAGTAGAGTCTGCTTGATTATGGATTTGCATTTGGAGATTGTCCATACAAAGTGAGCTCCCACTGTACATCTTCCTTTAGCAGGGGCATTGCTCAGCCCTCTTTCCTATTCCTGGAAATTGACAGGAAGCTTAAAGAAGCTCTGTGTATCTGAGACCTTTATCCAAGTTTGATTAAAACCAGTTATATTCACAATTTATCACTACAGAGCTGCAGCTGACCCAGCAAGTGCTGCAGGCAGGAGGTACTGTGTAAGCCTTTACTCCCTAGAAATGCAGAATAGAAGTGTATAGTTAAATAGAAGTGTAAAGTTACTTCCCAGTGAGAGCATTTTAGCTGCATGCAAACATTCAATTAGGTACTAAATTAGTTCTTTATAAATCTTTCACGTCACTTTTATTGGACTGATAGCTCAGGATGCATCCAACACTTTTAACAAGAGTGCAGGGTCTGACTTTGTTTGGATGCTCCTCAGGACTAACCAAGGAATTCACTGCCTTTGTGGTTGTAAGTCCCTGTGGAGTCCCATCATTTCAGTCCTGTAACACCAAACCTGTGGTTTGTTATTTTGGGTAAGATGCATTTTACATCAGTGTTGTAATAGCACTGATTAACAGTAACTGGCTTCAGTACACTGATTTATCTTTCTTACAGATGCAGTACTTGGGATTTTAAAACAATCCTCAGTACCAGCTGGGCATAGCCAGCTCTCTTATTTCTATGGGTCTTTACTGAGTCTCAGTTTAAGCTGGCTTGTTTGATTTACTCCTATTCTAACATAACTGCAGTGTGTCTTTAAGTGATTAAAATTTAATGAACGTTCAGACATGGCACAGCTGTAACAAAAGAGGTAAACCTGTTCAAAGCTTAACTTTTGCCTGGAATGGGTAACTGAAATTCTGCAGTTCCTGACCCTTTTCACATCCTCCCAGGCTCGAATGACCACAGGAAGGCTCAGGTGGAAAGGGACCTTAGTGCCTATTTGTTTATTTGCGCCTCTTTGGGAACTCCGGCTGTTTTGCCGGTGTCTCAGAAGTTCAGCATCTCTCTGAGCCATGTCCCGCCGCCGACTGTCCAACCAGTAGGCAGGAGGTGGTGTTTTTTTCCTGAACAACCTGTTCAACAAGTACCTCAGTGTGGCCGGAGCCCTCGCTACCGACAGGATCCTTCTGAGCAGCAGTCACAGCTGTGCGAAGACACTTGGAGGTAAGAACCACCACAGGATGCTCCGGGACCCCAGGGATGCTCCGGCAACCCAGGAATACCGTGACATGCCGTGGGATCCCCGGGATGCTGCGGGCTACCGGGATGCCGCGTGACGAGCAGAATCCCGGGGATGCTGCGGGACGAGCGGTATCTCAGCAAAGCTGGCAATCCCAAAGCTGCCGCCAGATGAGTGGGACCCAGGGGTGCTGCGGGAGCGTGGGGGTGCGGCGGGATGTTCAGAGATGCTGCGGGACCCCGCGGGGGCTGTCGGCGGGGCCGGGCCGGACGCTCCCGCCCGCAGCGGCTCCCGNGGCGGGGGAGCCGCGGGCACGGGCCGGGGCCCGGCCCGAGCGCCAGTCCCTGCGCTGCCGCCCGGCCGATTTGCAAGTGAGATGCAGAGAGCCCCGGCGGGGCTCGGGTGGCTTTGAATGTTTAATTGCGGCCGGGGAAGGGACGGGGGTGTCGGAGAGAGTCGGTAGCCACAGCCTCTGAAATGTCCTGACTGCCGGTGAGGAACCCCTGGACGGGCAAGAACCCCCATGTTCAGGAAAGAAGTGATTCGCTATTATTTTTTTCTTAATGCAGTTATTAACCCTTTCTATAGCATAGCAGCTATTTTATTCGAGTTCCCCTCAAAAGCGAGGGATTTGATAGCCTTGTTCTCTGATACACCTTCTAAAGTTGTAACATAAGGATCAGGCATCCCTCTTCCCTCCTGAAATCCTCATCTATCTCAACTACAGCACTGCCAGTGATAACAACTCCGCGTATTCTTAATTTATGTTCAGCTGCTGGTACTTAGAAAGAAGCTGGAAATACCATTTCTCTCAGATGTCTGTCTTGGCAGGAAACTGGGGACTGTAAATTCTGTTTTGCTTTTGTCTTTATCTCTCTTAAACAGGTTGCATTAAAGTCAGATTTTGCTGCTGTGAATAGATCTTGTTAACATGAAATTCCCTGAAATTGTCTGCATCCAGGAGTGCTATGGAGCAATTTTCACCATGTAGGAGGAATTATTACATGTATCTGGTAGTGCCAGGCAGTATTTGATTGCCACAAAACTTATAATGAGTGGAGCAGCAACACCCTCTGGCCGAATCTCTGACTGCAAACAGAACAGAAATGCAGGAGCACCCAATAAAATCAGTATGAGAGCCGTGGTGACAGGAGGTGGTGGCTATTGTGGATACCAGCTGGGATGTGCTCTTGCCAACATAGGAGCTTCTGTTGTCCTGTGTGACATACACAAGCCTATCTGGCTGATTCCCAGTGGAGTGGTGTGGATGCAGGTATGATAAATAATATTTTCCCAACAGTCAAACTTAGTTCATTTGCCTTTTCCATAATGTCTTACTAGTTTTCACAGAATCCAAATACCTAATTGCCAATTATTTCAAATTTCAGTAACCTTTTAACTGTGTGAACATCCCACATGAGTTTCGGTGAAGGGATTTTAGTATACCCTATCCTATCCTATATACGAAACCTGTAATGCACAGAGCAGTTTCACTCCTGACTCCTCAGGATCCTGCCCTCATCTAGGCCTTAGTCTAACCATCTGTAGAATAAACATGAGAGTCTTGTGAACCTTAATGAATGTCTTTAAAGTCCTTTGGGCTCCATGGAAGAAAAGTGTAATTATCAGCAAGTACTGAGGTGTGCCCAGTTTTGAGTGCCAGGGTGTAGAGCAAGCACAGTTCTATATGTGCATTATATATATGTCTTTTCTTTTGTATTACAGACCGATATCAGGGATTACAATGCCATACTTGCAGCCTGTGAAGGGGCTGACTGTGTGTTTCACGTAGCTTCCTATGGAATGTCAGGAATAGAGCAAGTGAGTTCACATAATTTTGGTTTTTTCTGTGTGACTGCCCACACTGACGGTGCGAGACTTGATGCTGTAACTCTGCATGACAGATTTTATCTCTTCATATTGCCCTGGTGTTTTGGTAAACTGCTCTGTGCAAACTGGAGTGCCAGCTGCAAGCACTGGCTGCTTGCAGAGTGATTTCCTCTCCATCAGAGGCTCCACCAGCACCCTGGGAAGGTGTTTGAGATGAAAATGGCATTGGAAAGTTCTGAAATATTGTGAAGACAAAAGGAAGGACAAGGGAGGCTGGTTCCCTCCAAAACCCTGATCCTTCCCTAAACCTTCACACAGATCTCCGAGGTGTAAGGTCACTAGGAGGCATTATACCTGAACTAAATTATAAATAATTTCATATATCTGAATTATAACAACAACAGTATTTCAAGTCTTTGTTTGCCATTGGGTAAAAAGCTGTAAGGATGCACTTGATGTAGGACTCTGAGTCACAATTTTTTAATATCTGAATTAAGCACGCACACATACACACACACACACACACACATACAAACACACCCCTTTCTTACCTTATTTAATAAGAGGAACTTTAGTAATTACCCTGTCTGGATAGAACAGCTCACTCAATGTTGTTTGCCACTGAGCAATGCATAATTGGAATTGCTCTGGTTAGAGGCAACTGGTCACTGAAGTGCTACTGAAACACAGATATTTAGCATACTACTGCAAGATATATAATAACTGGACATATATTTTTAGAAGCACCACAATTCTCTTTGCTTCAAGCAGACTAGTCTGTAAAAATACAAGAAAAACACAGGTAATAGTTTAAAAATAATTATTAGACTTCTTTAAGTCTGAAACAGCAGTCTAAATTACATTTTTAATAATCAAAGCACTAAATTAGGTTTATTTGGGGATAATTATAACATACTCCTATTGAATTTAATACGTATTATTATTTAAAAATGCACAATTTCTTTCTTTTCCTAGTTGCATAAAGAAGAGATTGAATCTGTAAACATTAATGGGACAAGATTCATCCTTAATGGTAGGTATTTAACTGTGCCATTAGGTGTTAGTACAGCATATCAAACATCATATACCATTTAGAGAAAGCCAGTTAGCCTTTTTGGCACACTCTGTTTGTTACCAACTACTTTACATTGTTGGCAGAAGATGAGGAAACCCATCATGGGGGGGTTTATGCTCAATTCTGCTACGGGGTGTGATGTGGGAGCCAGCACTGTAGTTCAACTCCTTCAGCTTTTCAATGCCTGGTTTGACTGATGTGGGAATCTGTATCCGTGTAAGGAGTTAACCAATTCCCCGTGTATTTTGTAGCACTTAACCTGGTTGCTAATAACTTGTGCACAGGCAGTGGGCAGCCCCTGAAGCAGGACTCCTGCCCTGATGCCCAGCTCAGCAGGCTGGAGAGGCTCTCCCGAGGCACAGTGCTGGCACCAGCTTAGGATGTGCCAGAGTAAAAGCACTTGCTTCTACACTGATGTCTTCCCTTTAAATATGCTATGCTTTGCATTTCAACTCACCCAGTCACAGAATGGAAGGATTTTCTCTTTTAAGATTTGACACATTCTTAGAAAAAACGTCACACAAGCTTTTTTCCCCATATAATTTTCCAGTAAAGTAATTGACTTTCTACATTGCTACAGCCTGCAAACAACAAAACATCCCTCGGCTGATCTACACCAGCTCAGTGAATGTGGTGTTTGGAGGGCTTCCTATTGAAGACGGGGATGAGGAATCTTTGCAATATTTCCCAATTGACAAGGTACTTTGTTGTATTGTATTTTCAAATTTCCTCTTTGTTTACTTCCGTGTTTCTGAAAAAGCCTGGAGTTCTTATGACAGTGTTTTGCCAGATGCCAGAATCCAGGCACAAGACAGGCCAGCTGGGATGAGAGTTTGAGCAACCTGGTCTAGTGGGAGGTGTCCCTGCCCATGGAAGAGCAGGTTGGAATGAGACAATCTCTGCAGTCCCTTCCAACCCAAACCATTCTGTGATTCTAGGAAAGAAAAAAGAAAACTCTTTACACTCTTTGAAGATGCTGTTCACAACCTTGGCACATCAGTTTTATATACATCAAAGTATATATTTCTTTGTTTTCCTATTAAGGCCTTGATTTTGGAAAATAACTCCCACAGTGTCGCATTAACACCAGGGATATTCCACCTGGACATGAGGATTGTGTTATATGGCTTGGTTTCTCTTTAGCTATGTATTATTAATATGATTTTTTTGGTTTTCCCTTATTGAGGATGACATCTATTCAATGTAGAGCTGATCTAGAAAAGCAGCCTATATGGTTTTATGGCATTTAATTAAAAAAGAGAAAGTGCTTCTGGCTGCTTTGCATACACAGTTGTTTTTTGTGTCCCTGTTCTCTCCATCAAGTACTTCACAGTCTTTCAGGAAGTAGAGATGGAGATAAAAAATGAATAATATTTTTAATGAGATTTTAAATAACGTTTTCTCTGGGACAATGCCACCTGGAAGTGAGCAGGATACTTCAGACCAAGTGTAATGACTTCAAAACTTGGCTTTTGACTTTTCCGTTACCTGAAGAAATCCAGCTTACAAAGTAGTGATCAATTACATTCCTGGCAGCATTCAAAGCATACATATATTTATTGCTTCTCAAATGTGCTGAAATTAATGAACCAGATTTGCATACACAAAAATGCTTCCTTAGCCTAGAAATATTCATGTGTTTTACCCTGAGCCTAATACCCCACAACTTCTGTACTTCGAGGTATTTGTTGCCATCTGCTAAGTAAAAACCAGTGAAAAAGAGATGCCTCTCTGCCCTGTCATTTCACGAACAGACACAAATGTATTTGCTTTTTCTCTGCAGCTCGTTGACCATTATTCCAGAACCAAATCAATTGCAGAACAAATGGTACTAGCAGCTAATGGATCTCCACTAGCAGGTACTCTTGTCTGAGCACGAATTCATAGTAGAATTTACTCCTCCTCTTCTTGTTCCTCCCCAAAATCCTGCGTCCTGTATCAATCCTTAGTAGACAAGACTGCCCAGCAGTTATGAAATTAACTTACCAGCCCTCTCTCACAAACTAAAGTATTTTCACTTAAAAATTACTTTTAATTGGTTTTAAGTTCTCACAATGTCTGTAAAAAGTTTTAGCATGGTAGCAGTTAAGTTCAGTATGTTAATGAAAAACAATAAGAAAGCTATAAATTAAACAAAACCAAGTGTTTAATGTCACTGTCTCATGCAACATAAGTAAAACATGAATGCTGATTCACTTGTTATGTACCACACACCCCCTCAAGTTATATATTAAAATCTGAAATAGCCACCTGAGCCTAGAGCCTGGAATTATTTATTAGTGCTTCCCAAAGTTTTCCATGTTGAGGAAGCCGGTTATACACTTGAATACTTAAGTTCACCTGTGAGATACTATAACTGCCAGTGCAAAACAAATTAATGTAAAGTGCAACATGATTCTATGTGACCAAGTGATACTGAGCTAAATTTAGCCGTGGACAACTTACAGAAAAGACTCTTCACTTGATACTTGCAGAAGGCTATAAGAGATAGAAAGTCCATGATGGGAACTCCATCCCAACAGAATTATTTGGTTTAAAATAAGAAAGGGTTTTTTTTCCCCTTTATTTCCTTAGCAGCTCTTCACATCAAAGTCCCTCCTAATTTTAGGACCAATACACATTTCTGCATTTGTCAATGAAATTAGAACCACTCAGTGTTCCAAACATCCCATTTTGATCCTGTGCCATAGCAGGATTGAGTATTTTATATGTTTACAAGCACTATTGAGAACAGTTATTAGCAGATGATGAAACAGCCAACTGATGTACTTGGGAAGATTGGATTTTTATGATCCCACTGAAATTGTCAAGAGTTCTACCTCACTCCAGTGGGAGCTGCACCTGCTGTGGAGGCAACCTTTCAGCTCTACCTTGTACTGCTAACAAGTCACTGCTTCCCACCCATAATTTTGTGTGGGATTAGTTGGTCTCATTCCACTAGCCAATATATTTTCAAATAACCTGCTCACTTCAGCAAACTCATCACCACAGCTGGCACATCCATTCACTGCTCTGGCACAGGGACAAGGGACTGATTAGAAAGCAATTTTTAAATATCTGTTATTTTCTAGCAACACAACTCTGCTTGCAAGACTTCTCTGAATCTTATCTTGCTATTTCGCATGCTCTGATTCTCCCAACTTAATATCCAACTACGAATGCAGCACCTTTTGGTGTGTATTGTTTTTTAAGGTAGTGAAATGAATTTATTTCAGAGAAAGTTCTGCTGCCACAGGTTCATACAAACATACAATGTAGTCATGTGAAGGTCTCCTAAGAATGGTCTTATCCCATGTTCTAGGAGGTGGAATACTCCACACGTGTGTTCTTCGCCCACCAGGAATCTATGGACCGGAAGAGCAGAGACACTTGCCAAGGCTAGCAGTATGTCATTTGAATTTTTTAACCAGCAGTTTTCTATGATATGGGTAAAAAGCTGAAAGGAGCATCACTTATTTGTATTATAAATTGACTGATCTTACTGGGTAGCAATTCAACAATTCAACTGTCTGCTGAGGATATTGGAACTTTTTTTAACAAGCAGTATATCTGTAAAGAGTGTAGATTTAAAAAGCCTTTTTTTTTTTGAAATACAAACACATGAAAACCCAGCTTTATAATTTAATGATTAATGTAAGATTCAGGCCAATCCATGATATTTCAAATGTCCGTTTACATGCAACTTACACCAAATGCTTTAAAATATTAATGAAAAGGGATACAGCAAAATATCTTATTTCCAGTCTCAACTATTAACAGCTTTTACTGTCCAATGAAGCAGGTTCCAGAGCTGGAAGCACCCTCTGGTACAACAGGTTACTGAAGGGCAGCAGCTGAGGTGTTCACATTTTACTCTTTTTCGCTTGCTTTCAAACTGCAGGGCCAACAGACGACGTTTAGAACATGATCCCTGTAGAATTCTGTGAGCCAGTTATTTTAAAAGGATTAGTGTAATATAAAGTTATAGACAGCTTTCAGGAAATAATAGGGTCAAGTTGACCACATAATAAATATTTTCAGTTTGTGGCTGAGGTAGGAAATTATATTTGAGTCAGCCAAAATACACTTTATCATCTTGTAAATAATTTTAAGAATGCAAAATGTCATTTTAGTTAAATCTGAGATGTGTTTTTTAGCCCCTTTAAAAAAATATAATATTTTAAAATATCTATTGGATTTTGAGCTTATTTGTTTTCAGCCAATTTTAAGGCATTATGCAACTGTCATGTTTTGCAGTTTCTAAAATTTACCTATTCAATGAAAATTGGGATGCTTTCCTTCCAGCCAAAGTGTACCTTCCAGTTTTTCCTAGCCAAAGCTATTTGATAAATTTGATCCAATTTAGTGAATACTTCTGATCCACTTAGAAGTGTATCTTACCTTTCCATACAATATTTTACTTATCCCTAGAACAGACTTGTATTTTTTGCAAATTCAGGACATATTGGAATACGTCTTTTGACATTTTCTCATGAGCAGTTCCCTTGAATATTTTTAATTTTGAATATTGAATTGATTCATTAATATTTTTAATTGATTCATGTATTTTTTTTTTTTTAAGTAGAGATAAACCCACATTTAGCTGGATAAGAAAGTGTACTTTACTTCAGTCTAAAAGCCATTTTGCTTTGGTTTCATGCTTGTTTATGTCTACAGAAGATTATTGAGAGAAGGCTGCTTAGCTTCAAGTTTGGGGACCCTACTGTTAAAATGAACTGGATACATGTAGAGAATTTTGTACAAGCTCATATTCTGGCTGCTGAAGCTCTCACCCCTGAAAAGAGATACATAGCTGTAAGTACACAGTAAAAGCACCACAGACTTCATCTGACAGTGGATCCTGCCACTGTATCCTGTGCTATAGTAACCACTGCAGTAATTAGTGTTATTGTCCTTCAGCTTACGTTGTTGTCTGTGTTTTCAGCTGGTAAATGTGCTATGAGCAATGTGGGATGAGGCACAGTGTTCAGCTGTTGGTGTTGGTTCAGAGATGGAATATTCAGTTCTGTAAGAATATCTCCATCTTTGCATTTTTAAAATGTAGTATTTGTCATTTCTGGAAGACAAGCAAAGAATGTTTGCCATGTTGGAAATGAAACTGGAAGTTTACGCAGATTCATCCCATTCCCCTGTACAGGTCCAGATTAATGTTCTGAACCGTGATGGTCAGTCCTTCCCACACCACGTGCCGACAGAAGCACATTGCATTTGGGTTCATTGCTTTCAAAAACAGTTACAACTGTTTTCCTCCCTGTAAATACAGGTTTTTATTCACCTAGAAGCACTTCCCTGAGGGTAAATTAGAAAGAGTTTCAAAGCAGATTAAACTACTTTTTCTAAAAGCAAAAAGAAAGCAGGGACGTAGACCTTGGCTACACAGGAGTTTTCTGGATTCCAGTGAGCCTTGACTAGACCGAGAGCAGAACGTGTCCCAGCTTTTGGGGGACACCTGCCAGCAGCACCACTGAGATCCAGCACCACCTCCAGTGGTGTCTCTGCACAGGCAGTGCAGCCACTCCAAACAGGCACATCTACAATAAATCATTTATTCCAAGGCATGTCAATCACAGAAACCACTTGGTCACCGATTTCACTGCACACAACAGTGCAACTGATTGAAACCCGAGCGAGAGTTTGTGACTTGTGTGTGCATCCACTCATATTTGATGTTGCTGTATTATTTTTAAGCTTACGTAAGGAGTGAGATCAAGAAAAAGAAGTCAATTTACATGCAGTATTATTTGTGCTGACTTGTCTCTTCTCTACCTCTTTAACAGAGTGGCCAGGTGTATTTCATTCATGATGGCGAAAAATCCAACCTTTTTGAATGGTTAACTCCACTTGTATGTGCAATATTAATCTTCAAATACATTAATTTCTTTAACTGTATGCAACTCCAGCTTTTGTGTGCGTGTTACATTTTGTATGTTTGCTTTGGGTGTGAGAGCTCCCCATGGAAGTCTCTGAATGTGAGTTTAATTCCTGCTTGAACTTCACTGTGATTAGCACCGTAACAAAGCCCATCCAAAATACTACATTATAGAAGTGTCTCCCCTGAGGCCAAGGGACATCTACACCAGCACCCTGTCCTGAGCTGTTATTGTCTTCATTTTTAGGGCATGCAGATGGGAATAATGGGTACTTAGGGTGGGCAAAAAATATAAGTCTTAAGTATTCAGCTGTATTCATTTCAAAATACCACTTATTGTTAATGATAGGCTCAAAACCCTAAACATGTCATGATGTTAAATTAGGTATCAGCACACCATGACATTTCAATCAATTATTATAATTTTTTTCCTTCTTTTAATGACATTTCCTTCTTTGAAAATGACCTAGTGTCTGTGGGTGACAATTAACTGGAATCCCCTTAAAAATGAAAAATAGTAAGAGCAATGATTATTTTTTCTGTATGAACAGTAAATATTTCCACAAATATCTTCTATATTGAAACTTTAAAACTTGTTTGAAGTTTCTGAGGTTTTTCATTGTTCTTTAAATCTTTTTCAGTTTGAAAGATTAGGTTGCAGTAAGCCATGGATACGTATTCCTACTTCCTTAGTTTATGCATCAGGTAAAATATTTTATCAACATTTCTCTGTCCTGTCCATGCTACCCTCATTCCTAATTGTAATATAATATTGTTTTATTTCATTTGCCCACAATTTTCATTTTCATGTATAAAAATAATATGCTGTGGGCTCACCTAGTGTTCAGCGCCGTGAAATTCAGCTCTGTGCAGTACGTTGAAACCAGAATGATCTCTTATTCAAGTCCCACTAAAACAGGTTTTATGTAGGACCTAACAGATGTATAACTTTGTGGAGTTAATTATAAAAGAAGTTACATGTAAAACTCCATGACTTTATGAAATATGCTGAGGAGTATCTGCTTTGCTGCACAGGTAAATGTCTTGCTCTCTCCAGAATCAACCCCCCTGTGCAGCCCAGACAGAATCCAACTGAGTTTTCTGTTGCCATATTTTTTATGAAGCCACATGACCTTCTCACTAGATCTGTGCCCAGCCTTCCAAACCCTTTTCCCACAAGCACAATAATTAAGATTAAATCCGGTCCCTTGTGAGCAAGTAGTCTTGATGGTGTCAGTAACGGTGCCCTGAGCTCTCAGGTCTGTGATTATCCTTCACGAGCATTTACAGTGTGAGATACATCACAATCATAATGGCAAAGCAATTTACTGTTCTTACCTCAAGTAGAAATCTTTTGTTATGCAGCCACATTCATGGAATACCTTCATTCGATTCTGAGACCGTTTGTTGACCTGCCCCCACTGCTGACCAGAAATGAGGTAAAGTCTGTGTTTGTAAACTCCCCTTAATTCCCATGGGACTCATACATGTTAATGTGAGGGAGACTTTTAAGATTAAGTTGGTGGAAAGTAAAATTCCCCCAGTGCTACTTCAGCCTCCAGTTTCCAGGGCAAATACATGCATTGTGTACAATTTAGGCAACATATTCTGCTTGATGCCATGATTTTTGAGAAGAGCTTATGCTTTCAATCTGGGAGAGGCTTCTCCAGCTCCTCTCTTCCAAGGGCCAGTATCCTGTATGGCTTGGCTGGGCCTTTAGGCACCTAAGAGATGGCTTTGATCTGTCTCTTTGAGTACCTAAGCAAGAGAACAATTGCAGAACATTTTTGGTGGATGTTTACAGATTCTACTTTGCATCTTTTAATGCTTCTTTGTCCTTTCAAGAATCTCCTTTTGAGTGGACAATTTTTAAAATAATGTGTGCAGTTCTCACAGGACATAGGTATAATGTTGTGGGGTTTTTTATATTTTACGTTTCCTTTAACTGTGTCCTTGCTACCATTTATAGTTTGTTCCAGCTGCCTGTGTATTCATGGCTTTGTATGTTCACTCTTTTGCACTGCAGGTACAGAACATTTCTGTAACTCACACTTTCCGAATAGACAAGGCACGGGCTCAGCTGGGCTACAACCCACAGAAGTTTGACTTCGCTGATTCTGTGGACCACTACATTAAATCCAGACCACAAACCTCGAATTATTACCTCTTCCTCAATATTTTTCTTACTTTAATAGTTACTTTCATTTTGTTTTTCCTTTCTTTAAGACTTGATAGCCTTTCAGTTTTGCATTTTTTTAAGGAAAGACGGCACTGACCTGCGTAAACTGCACAGTCACAGTACTGCTACCCAGATCACTCTAACCTCCACAATAGCGACTGGCACAGTGCAACAAACAGGCAGCTACTTTTAAATTTACAAACAAAATCATAACAGATCAGTGGCTGGACCTGAGAAATTAAAATACAGTAAACAATAATTGCCAAATCACCAAAACACAACTGAAGTCAAGATTGTTGCCTCTATTTCAAACCAAAACAACAAATATCCAAATTGATTGCTGAAGTTAATGAGAACCTGCAGAAAGAACAAGAGCTGCAGACAGCCTGCAGTGCTTCACCAGTGAAGAAAAATGGCTGAAATAAGGAGAAGGACTGACCACAGCTTCTGTCATGACTCACTACCTTGGGGAACAGAGGAGCAAGCAAAGGGACAGACAGAACAGATTACTGCAAATAACACACACCAGGCCTACAGAGACTTCACACTGTGTGATTTTGTGAATTAGCTCTATCACCGTATCTGAAGGAAAATAAAAGTGTACTTGAAACATTGCTGAAGTCCGTGCTGAGCCTCCACATAATGTCCCAGAACTGCTCCTTGCCCTGCCCCTGGTGCAGAGCCAGGGGCTACGTGCTGGTAGGGTTTTTCATGGGTCAAAACTGGGTATTTCAGTTAAATTGGAAGTTACTAAGTAAGTTACATTACTTAAGTGTATTTATGCCACAGTAGAGGAATCTGCCACTATGGGTTGCACAGATCTTTGTACAGCTTCCTTCAACTCCTGTAGTTAAGGGCAACAACTAAAACAGTTCAGTTGCTCCTCAGCTGAACTTAAAGCACCGGATTTCTAAAGTACAGCAGTTGTACTGAGCAAATCCTTGCAGCAGCTAAAGTGAACAATGTGCTTTTCAAATTACTGTTCAGCTAAAATGGACCTAAAAGCTCGGTCAGGGAGGCTCTGGCTCCTTCCCATCCACTACTCACAGTGGGAATTTATCACAGAAATCTCCTTCCCATCTGCACCTTTCAAACCTGTAACATGGAGAGGGAACAACCAAGGGCAAGATGCGAACAGTAAGAGAGCTTGGGAAAGCACTAGGGATGACAGCTTGAGAAACCGTGGTCTGGAGTGGAGTAATAATCATGGATGGACTTGAGAATTCTGGAGAAGGTGCGAACACTGGCACCTCCCCCCAGTCCAGGGCAGGCCGCAAAGCCCAGGTGCTGTAACCCCAAAAGCAGCACGGAAAGGCAGAACCACTGAAAATGACAGCGTTTCTCGTTTTAGTCTTAAAGGAAGAGACTCACGCAGTGGATAATCCTTTTTCCCTAGCAGATACCACAACTTGCTGTTACTGATTTGAGCGAATGTGACCGACGAGCCCAGCACGCACCGCCCCGGGCAGGGACGGTCTCGCCGTGCCGGTCCCGGGCCGCTCCCGCTGTGCGGGTGACGAAAAGGAGCCGCCGCGGCGGGGACAAAACAGTTTGGCAGCGGTGGGATTCGAACCCACGCCATCGAAATGACTGGAGCCTAAATCCAGCGCCTTAGACCACTCGGCCACGCTACCGCCTGGCTGCTCAGGCGCCCGGCAGGCCTGTTTCACGGGGGCAGCGCCGCCGTTCTCCCCGTCCACCTACGGACGCTGCCCACCTGTGTCCGAGATACCGCACCGCCTGCGGCGCCCGCCGCGCTCCGGG